>JAQJVK010000097.1:0-600000 GCA_035578135.1 Flexamia atlantica | reverse complement strand
TTTTGTGACGTTATGTATTTTGTGACGTTATGTATTATGTGACGTCATTTATTTTTGTGACGTTATGTGTTTTGTGACGTCATTTATTTTTGTGAAGTTATGTATTTTGTGACGTTATTAATTTTTGTGACGTCATTTATTTTTGTGACGTTATGTATTTTGTGTTGTCATTTATTTTTGTGAGTTATGTAATTTGTGACGACATTTATTTTTGTGACGTTAAGTATTTTGTGACGTTATTTATTTTTGTGACGTTACGTATTTTGTGACGTCATTTATTTTTGTGACGTTATGTATTTTGTGACGTCATTTAATTTTTTTTACGTTATGTATTTTGTGACGTCATTTATTTTAGTGACGTTATGTATTTTGTGACGTCATTTATTTTTGTGACGTTATGTATTTTGTGACGTTATATATTTTGTGACATCATTTATTTTTGTGACGTTATGTATTTTGTGACGTCATTTATTTTTGTGAAGTTATGTATTTTGTGACGTTATTAATTTTTGTGACGTCATTTATTTTTGTGACGTCATTTATTTTTGTGACGTTATGTATTTTGTGTTGTCATTTATTTTTTTGACGTTATGTATTTTGTGACGTCATTTATTTTTGTGACGTTATGTATTTTGTGACCTCATTTATTTTTGTGACGTTATTTATTTTGTGACGTCATTTATTTTTGTGAAGTTATGTATTTTGTGACGTCATTTATTTTTGTGAAGTTATGTATTTTGTGACGTTATTAATTTTTGTGACGTCATTTATTTTTGTGAAGTTATGTATTTTGTGACGTTATTAATTTTTGTGACGTCATTTATTTTTGTGACGTCATTTATTTTTGTGACGTTATGTATTTTGTGTTGTCATTTATTTTTTTGACGTTATGTATTTCGTGACGTCAATTATTTTTGTGACGTTATGTATTTTGTGACGTCATTTATTTTTGTGACGTTACGTATTTTGTGACGTCATTTATTTTTGTGACGTTATGTATTTCGTGACGTCATTTATTATTGTGACGTCATTTATTTTTGTGACGTTATGTATTTTGTGACGTCATTTATTTTTGTGACGTTATGTATTTTGTGACGTCATTTATTTTTGTGACGTTATGTATTTTGTGACCTCATTTATTTTTGTGACGTCAATTATTTTTATGACGTTATGTATTTTGTAACGTTATGTATTTTGTGGCGTCATTTATTTTTGTGACGTTATGTATTTTGTGACCTCATTTATTTTTGTGACGTTTTGTATTTTGTGACGTTATTTATTTTTGTGACGTTATGTATTTTGTGACGTCATTTATTTTTGTGACGTCATTTATATTTGTAACGTTATGTATTTTGTGACGTCATTTATTTTTGTGACGTTATGTATTTTGTGACGTCATTTATTTTTGTGACGTTATGTATTTTGTGACGTCATTTATTATTGTGACGTCATTTATTTTTGTGACGTTATGTATTTTGTGACGTCATTTATTTTTGTGACGTTATGTATTTTTTGACGTCATTTATTTTTGTGACGTTATGTATTTTGTGACGTCATTTATTTTAGTGACGTTATGTATTTTGTGACGTCATTTATTTTTGTGACGTTATGTATTTTGTGACGTTATTAATTTTGTGACTTCATTTATTTTTGTGACGTTATGTATTTTGTGACGTCATTTATTTTTGTGATGTCATTTATTTTTGTGACGTTATGTATTTTGTGACATCATTTATTTTTGTGACGTTATGTATTTTGTGACGTAATTAATTTTTGTGACTTCATTTATTTTTGTGACGTTATGTATTTTGTGACGTAATTTATTTTTGTGACGTTGTGTATTTTGTGACGTCATTTATTTTTGTGACGTCATTTATTTTTGTGACGTTATGTATTTTGTGACGTCATTTATTTTTGTGACGTTATGTTTTTCGTGACGTTATGTATTTTTGTGACGTCATTTATTTTTGTGACGTTATGTATTTTGTGACGTCATTTATTTTTGTGACGTTATGTATTTTGTGACGTCATTTATTTTTGTGACGTTATGTATTTTGTGACGTCATTTATTTTTGTGACGTTATGAATTTTGTGACGTCATTTTTTTGTGACGTTTAGTATTTTGTGACGTCATTTATTATTGTGACGTCATTTATTTTTGTGACGTTATGTATTTTGTGACGTCATTTATTTTTGTGACGATATGTGTTTTGTGACGTTATGTATTTTTTGACGTCATTTATTTTTGTGACGTTATGTATTTTGTGACGTCATTTATTTTTGTGACGTTATGTATTTCGTGACTTTATTTATTTATTGACGTTATGTATTTTTTTAAGGTCATTTATTTTTGTGACGTTATGTATTTTGTGACGTCATTTATTTTTTTGACGTTAGGTATTTTGTGACGTAATTAATTTTTGTGACGTCATTTATTTTTGTGACGTTATGTATGTTGTGACGTCATTTATTTTTTTGACGTTATGTATTTTGTGACGTTATGTATTTTGTGACGTCATTTATTTTTGTGACCATATGTGTTTTGTGACGTTATGTATTTTTTGACGTCATTTATTTTTGTGACGTTATGTATTTTGTGACGTCATTTATTTTTGTGACGTTATGTATTTCGTGACGTCATTTATTTTTGTGACGTTATGTATTTTGTGGCGTCGTTTATTTTTGTGACGTTATGTATTTTGTGACGTCATTTATTTTTGTGACGTTATGTATTTTTTGACGTCATTTATTTTTGTGACGTTATGTATTTTGTGACGTCAATTATTTTTATGACGTTATGTATTTTGTAACGTTATGTATTTTGTGGCGTCATTTATTTTTGTGACGTTATGTATTTTGTGACCTCATTTATTTTTGTGACGTTATGTATTTTGTGACGTTATTTATTTTTGTTACGTTATGTATTTTGTGACGTCATTTATTTTTGTGACGTCATTTATATTTGTAACGTTATGTATTTTGTGACGTCATTTATTTTTGTGACGTTATGTATTTTGTGACGTCATTTAATTTTTTTTACGTTATGTATTTTGTGACGTCATTTATTTTAGTGACGTTATGTATTTTGTGACGTCATTTATTTTTGTGACGTTATGTATTTTGTGACGTTATGTATTATGTGACGTCATTTATTTTTGTGACGTTATGTGTTTTGTGACGTCATTTATTTTTGTGAAGTTATGTATTTTGTGACGTTATTAATTTTTGTGACGTCATTTATTTTTGTGACGTTATGTATTTTGTGTTGTCATTTATTTTTGTGAGTTATGTAATTTGTGACGACATTTATTTTTGTGACGTTAAGTATTTTGTGACGTTATTTATTTTTGTGACGTTACGTATTTTGTGACGTCATTTATTTTTGTGACGTTATGTATTTTGTGACGTCATTTAATTTTTTTTACGTTATGTATTTTGTGACGTCATTTATTTTAGTGACGTTATGTATTTTGTGACGTCATTTATTTTTGTGACGTTATGTATTTTGTGACGTTATATATTTTGTGACATCATTTATTTTTGTGACGTTATGTATTTTGTGACGTCATTTATTTTTGTGAAGTTATGTATTTTGTGACGTTATTAATTTTTGTGACGTCATTTATTTTTGTGACGTCATTTATTTTTGTGACGTTATGTATTTTGTGTTGTCATTTATTTTTTTGACGTTATGTATTTTGTGACGTCATTTATTTTTGTGACGTTATGTATTTTGTGACCTCATTTATTTTTGTGACGTTATTTATTTTGTGACGTCATTTATTTTTGTGAAGTTATGTATTTTGTGACGTCATTTATTTTTGTGAAGTTATGTATTTTGTGACGTTATTAATTTTTGTGACGTCATTTATTTTTGTGAAGTTATGTATTTTGTGACGTTATTAATTTTTGTGACGTCATTTATTTTTGTGACGTCATTTATTTTTGTGACGTTATGTATTTTGTGTTGTCATTTATTTTTTTGACGTTATGTATTTCGTGACGTCATTTATTTTTGTGACGTTATGTATTTTGTGACGTCATTTATTTTTGTGACGTTACGTATTTTGTGACGTCATTTATTTTTGTGACGTTATGTATTTCGTGACGTCATTTATTATTGTGACGTCATTTATTTTTGTGACGTTATGTATTTTGTGACGTCATTTATTTTTGTGACGTTATGTATTTTGTGACGTCATTTATTTTTGTGACGTTATGTATTTTGTGACCTCATTTATTTTTGTGACGTTATTTATTTTTGTGACGTTATGTATTTTGTGACGTCATTTATTTTTGTGACGTCATTTATATTTGTAACGTTATGTATTTTGTGACGTCATTTATTTTTGTGACGTTATGTATTTTGTGACGTCATTTATTTTTGTGACGTTATGTATTTTGTGACGTCATTTATTATTGTGACGTCATTTATTTTTGTGACGTTATGTATTTTGTGACGTCATTTATTTTTGTGACGTTATGTATTTTTTGACGTCATTTATTTTTGTGACGTTATGTATTTTGTGACGTCATTTATTTTAGTGACGTTATGTATTTTGTGACGTCATTTATTTTTGTGACGTTATGTATTTTGTGACGTTATATATTTTGTGACATCATTTATTTTTGTGACGTTATGTATTTTGTGACGTCATTTATTTTTGTGAAGTTATGTATTTTGTGACTTTATTAATTTTTGTGACGTCATTTATTTTTGTGACGTCATTTATTTTTGTGACGTTATGTATTTTGTGTTGTCATTTATTTTTTTGACGTTATGTATTTTGTGACGTCATTTATTTTTGTGACGTTATGTATTTTGTGACGTCATTTATTTTTGTGACGTTACGTATTTTGTGACGTCATTTATTTTTGTGACGTTATGTATTTTGTGACGTCATTTATTATTGTGACGTCATTTATTTTTGTGACGTTATGTATTTTGTGACGTCATTTATTTTTGTGACGTTATGTATTTTGTGACGTCATTTATTTTTGTGACGTTATGTATTTTGTGACCTCATTTATTTTTGTGACGTCATTTATTTTTGTGACGCTATGAATTTTGTGACGTTATGTATTTTGTGACGTCATTTATTTTTGTGACGTTATGTATTTTGTGACGTCATTTATTTTTGTGAAGTTATGTATTTTGTGACGTTATTAATTTTGTGACGTCATTTATTTTTGTGACGTTATGTATTTTGTGACGTCATTTATTTTTGTGATGTCATTTATTTTTGTGACGTTATTTATTTTGTGACATCATTTATTTTTGTGACGTTATGTATTTTGTGACGTAATTAATTTTTGTGACGTCATTTATTTTTGTGACGTTATGTATTTTGTGACGTCATTTATTTTTGTGACTTTATGTATTTTGTGACGTCATTTATTTTTTTGACGTCATTTATTTTTGTGACGTTATGTATTTTGTGACGTCATTTATTTTTGTGACGTTATGTTTTTTGTGACGTTATGTATTTTTGTGACGTCATTTATTTTTGTGACGTTATGTATTTTGTGACGTCATTTATTTTTGTGACGTTATGTATTTTGTGACGTCATTTATTTTTGTGACGTTATGAATTTTGTGACGTCATTTATTTTTGTGACGTTATGAATTTTGTGACGTCATTTTTTTGTGACGTTTAGTATTTTGTGACGTCATTTATTATTGTGACGTCATTTATTTTTGTGACGTTATGTATTTTGTGACGTCATTTATTTTTGTGACGATATGTGTTTTGTGACGTTATGTATTTTTTGACGTCATTTATTTTTGTGACGTTATGTATTTTGTGACGTCATTTATTTTTGTGACGTTATGTATTTCGTGACTTTATTTATTTATTGACGTTATGTATTTTTTTAAGGTCATTTATTTTTGTGACGTTATGTATTTTGTGACGTCATTTATTTTTTTGACGTTATGTATTATGTGACGTCATTTGTTTTGTGACGTTAGGTATTTTGTGACGTAATTAATTTTTGTGACGTCATTTATTTTTGTGACGTTATGTATGTTGTGACGTCATTTATTTTTTTGACGTTATGTATTTTGTGACGTTATGTATTTTGTGACGTCATTTATTTTTGTGACCATATGTGTTTTGTGACGTTATGTATTTTTTGACGTCATTTATTTTTGTGACGTTATGTATTTTGTGACGTCATTTATTTTTGTGACGTTATGTATTTCGTGACGTCATTTATTTTTGTGACGTTATGTATTTTGTGACGTCGTTTATTTTTGTGACGTTATGTATTTTGTGACGTCATTTATTTTTGTGACGTTATGTATTTTTTGACGTCATTTATTTTTGTGACGTTATGTATTTTGTGACGTCAATTATTTTTATGACGTTATGTATTTTGTAACGTTATGTATTTTGTGGTGTCATTTATTTTTGTGACGTTATGTATTTTGTGACCTCATTTATTTTTGTGACGTTATGTATTTTGTGACGTTATTTATTTTTGTGACGTTATGTATTTTGTGACGTCATTTATTTTTGTGACGTCATTTATATTTGTAACGTTATGTATTTTGTGACGTCATTTATTTTTGTGACGTTATGTATTTTGTGACGTCATTTAATTTTTTTTACGTTATGTATTTTGTGACGTCATTTATTTTAGTGACGTTATGTATTTTGTGACGTCATTTATTTTTGTGACGTTATGTATTTTGTGACGTTATGTATTATGTGACGTCATTTATTTTTGTGACGTTATGTGTTTTGTGACGTCATTTATTTTTGTGAAGTTATGTATTTTGTGACGTTATTAATTTTTGTGACGTCATTTATTTTTGTGACGTTATGTATTTTGTGTTGTCATTTATTTTTGTGAGTTATGTAATTTGTGACGTCATTTATTTTTGTGACGTTAAGTATTTTGTGACGTCATTTATTTTTGTGACGTTACGTATTTTGTGACGTCATTTATTTTTGTGATGTTATGTATTTTGTGACGTCATTTATTATTGTGACGTTATGTATTATGTGACGTCATTTGTTTTGTGACGTTAGGTATTTTGTGACGTAATTAATTTTTGTGACGTCATTTATTTTTGTGACGTTATGTATTTTGTGACGTCATTTATTTTTGTGACGTTATGTATTTTGTGACGTCATTTATTTTTGTGACGTTATGTATTTTGTGACGTTATGTATTTTGTGACGTCATTTATTTTTGTGACGTCATTTATTTTTGTGACGTTATGTATATTGTGGCGTCATTTAATTTTGTGACGTTATGTATTTTGTGACCTCATTTATTTTTGTGACGTTATGTATTTTGTGACGTCATTTATTTTTGTGACGTTATGTATTTTGTGACGTCATTTATTTTTGTGACGTTATGTATTTTGTGACGTAATTAATTTTTGTGACGTCATTTATTTTTGTGACTTTATGTTTTTTTCGACGTCATTTATTTTTTGAAGTTATGTATTTTGTGACGTTATTAATTTTGTGACGTCATTTATTTTTGTGACGTTATGTATTTTGTGACGTCATTTATTTTTGTGACGTTATGTATTTTGTGACTTCATTTATTTTTGTGACGTTATGTATTTTGTGACGTCATTTAGTTTTGTGACGTTATGTATTTTGTGACGTCATTTATTTTTGTGACGTTATGTATTTTGTGACGTCATTTATTTTTGTGTCGTCATTTATTTTTGTGACATTATGTGTTTTGTGACGTCATTTATTTTTGTGACGTTATGTATTTTTTGACGTCATTTATTTTTGTGACGTTATGTATTTTGTGACGTCATTTATTTTTGTGACGTTATGTATTTTGTGACGTCATTTATTTTTGTGACGTTATGTATTTTGTGACGTCATTTATTTTTGTGACGTTATGTGTTTTGTGACGTTATGTATTTTGTGACGTCATTTATTTTTGTGAAGTTATGTATTTTGTGACGTTATTAATTTCGTGACGTCATTTATTTTTGTGACGTTATGTATTTTGTGACGTCATTTATTTTTGTGACGTCATTTATTTTTGTGACGTCATTTATTTTTGTGACGTTATGTATTTTGTGACGTCATTTATTTTTGTGACGTTATGTATTTTGTGACGTCATTTATTTTTGTGACGTTACGTATTTTGTGACGTCATTTATTTTTGTGACGTTATGTATTTTGTGACGTCATTTATTATTGTGACGTCATTTATTTTTGTGACGTTATTAATTTTGTGACGTCATTTATTTTTGTGACGTTACGTATTTTGTGACGTCATTTATTTTTGTGACGTCATTTATATTTGTAACGTTATGTATTTTGTGACGTCATTTATTTTTGTGACGTTATGTATTTTGTGACGTCATTTAATTTTTTTTACGTTATGTATTTTGTGACGTCATTTATTTTAGTGACGTTATGTATTTTGTGACGTCATTTATTTTTGTGACGTTATGTATTTTCTGACGTCATTTATTTTTGTGACGTTATGTATTTTCTGACGTCATTTATTTTTGTGACGTTATGTATTTTGTGACCTCATTTATTTTTGTGACGTTATTTATTTTTGTGACGTTATGAATTTTGTGACGTTATGTATTTTGTGACGTCATTTATTTTTGTGACGTTATGTATTTTGTGACGTCATTTATTTTTGTGAAGTTATGTATTTTGTGACGTTATTAATTTTGTGACGTCATTTATTTTTGTGACGTTATGTATTTTGTGACGTCATTTATTTTTGTGACGTCATTTATTTTTGTGACGTTATGTATTTTGTAACGTCATTTATTTTTGTGACGTTATGTATTTTGTGACGTCATTTATTTTTGTGACGTTATGTATTTTGTGACGTTATGTATTTTGTGACGTCATTTATTTTTGTGACGTCATTTATTTTTGTGACGTTATGTATCTTGTGGCGTCATTTAATTTTGTGACGTTATGTATTTTGTGACCTCATTTATTTTTGTGACGTTATGTATTTTGTGACGTCATTTATTTTTGTGACGTTATGTATTTTGTGACGTCATTTATTTTTGTGACGTTATGTATTTTGTGACGTAATTAATTTTTGTGACGTCATTTATTTTTTGACTTTATGTTTTTTTCGACGTCATTTATTTTTTGAAGTTATGTATTTTGTGACGTTATTAATTTTGTGACGTCATTTATTTTTGTGACGTTATGTATTTTGTGACGTCATTTATTTTTGTGACGTTATGTATTTTGTGACTTCATTTATTTTTGTGACGTTATGTATTTTGTGACGTTATGTATTTTGTGACGTCATTTATTTTTGTGACGTTATGTATTTTGTGACGTCATTTATTTTTGTGTCGTCATTTATTTTTGTGACATTATGTGTTTTGTGACGTCATTTATTTTTGTGACGTTATGTATTTTTTGACGTCATTTATTTTTGTGACGTTATGTATTTTGTGACGTCATTTATTTTTGTGACGTTATGTATTTTGTGACGTCATTTATTTTTGTGACGTTATGTATTTTGTGACGTAATTTATTTTTGTGACGTTATGTGTTTTGTGACGTTATGTATTTTGTGACGTCATTTATTTTTGTGAAGTTATGTATTTTGTGACGTTATTAATTTTTGTGACGTCATTTATTTTTGTGAAGTTATGTATTTTGTGTTGTCATTTATTTTTGTGAGTTATGTAATTTGTGACGTCATTTATTTTTGTGACGTTATGTATTTTGTGGTGTCATTTATTTTTGTGACGTTATGTATTTTGTGACCTCATTTATTTTTGTGACGTTATGTATTTTGTGACGTTATTTATTTTTGTGACGTTATGTATTTTGTGACGTCATTTATTTTTGTGACGTCATTTATATTTGTAACGTTATGTATTTTGTGACGTCATTTATTTTTGTGACGTTATGTATTTTGTGACGTCATTTAATTTTTTTTACGTTATGTATTTTGTGACGTCATTTATTTTAGTGACGTTATGTATTTTGTGACGTCATTTATTTTTGTGACGTTATGTATTTTGTGACGTTATGTATTATGTGACGTCATTTATTTTTGTGACGTTATGTGTTTTGTGACGTCATTTATTTTTGTGAAGTTATGTATTTTGTGACGTTATTAATTTTTGTGACGTCATTTATTTTTGTGACGTTATGTATTTTGTGTTGTCATTTATTTTTGTGAGTTATGTAATTTGTGACGTCATTTATTTTTGTGACGTTAAGTATTTTGTGACGTCATTTATTTTTGTGACGTTACGTATTTTGTGACGTCATTTATTTTTGTGATGTTATGTATTTTGTGACGTCATTTATTATTGTGACGTTATGTATTATGTGACGTCATTTGTTTTGTGACGTTAGGTATTTTGTGACGTAATTAATTTTTGTGACGTCATTTATTTTTGTGACGTTATGTATTTTGTGACGTCATTTATTTTTGTGACGTTATGTATTTTGTGACGTCATTTATTTTTGTGACGTTATGTATTTTGTGACGTTATGTATTTTGTGACGTCATTTATTTTTGTGACGTCATTTATTTTTGTGACGTTATGTATATTGTGGCGTCATTTAATTTTGTGACGTTATGTATTTTGTGACCTCATTTATTTTTGTGACGTTATGTATTTTGTGACGTCATTTATTTTTGTGACGTTATGTATTTTGTGACGTCATTTATTTTTGTGACGTTATGTATTTTGTGACGTAATTAATTTTTGTGACGTCATTTATTTTTGTGACTTTATGTTTTTTTCGACGTCATTTATTTTTTGAAGTTATGTATTTTGTGACGTTATTAATTTTGTGACGTCATTTATTTTTGTGACGTTATGTATTTTGTGACGTCATTTATTTTTGTGACGTTATGTATTTTGTGACTTCATTTATTTTTGTGACGTTATGTATTTTGTGACGTCATTTAGTTTTGTGACGTTATGTATTTTGTGACGTCATTTATTTTTGTGACGTTATGTATTTTGTGACGTCATTTATTTTTGTGTCGTCATTTATTTTTGTGACATTATGTGTTTTGTGACGTCATTTATTTTTGTGACGTTATGTATTTTTTGACGTCATTTATTTTTGTGACGTTATGTATTTTGTGACGTCATTTATTTTTGTGACGTTATGTATTTTGTGACGTCATTTATTTTTGTGACGTTATGTATTTTGTGACGTCATTTATTTTTGTGACGTTATGTGTTTTGTGACGTTATGTATTTTGTGACGTCATTTATTTTTGTGAAGTTATGTATTTTGTGACGTTATTAATTTCGTGACGTCATTTATTTTTGTGACGTTATGTATTTTGTGACGTCATTTATTTTTGTGACGTCATTTATTTTTGTGACGTCATTTATTTTTGTGACGTTATGTATTTTGTGACGTCATTTATTTTTGTGACGTTATGTATTTTGTGACGTCATTTATTTTTGTGACGTTACGTATTTTGTGACGTCATTTATTTTTGTGACGTTATGTATTTTGTGACGTCATTTATTATTGTGACGTCATTTATTTTTGTGACGTTATTAATTTTGTGACGTCATTTATTTTTGTGACGTTACGTATTTTGTGACGTCATTTATTTTTGTGACGTCATTTATATTTGTAACGTTATGTATTTTGTGACGTCATTTATTTTTGTGACGTTATGTATTTTGTGACGTCATTTAATTTTTTTTACGTTATGTATTTTGTGACGTCATTTATTTTAGTGACGTTATGTATTTTGTGACGTCATTTATTTTTGTGACGTTATGTATTTTCTGACGTCATTTATTTTTGTGACGTTATGTATTTTCTGACGTCATTTATTTTTGTGACGTTATGTATTTTGTGACCTCATTTATTTTTGTGACGTTATTTATTTTTGTGACGTTATGAATTTTGTGACGTTATGTATTTTGTGACGTCATTTATTTTTGTGACGTTATGTATTTTGTGACGTCATTTATTTTTGTGAAGTTATGTATTTTGTGACGTTATTAATTTTGTGACGTCATTTATTTTTGTGACGTTATGTATTTTGTGACGTCATTTATTTTTGTGACGTCATTTATTTTTGTGACGTTATGTATTTTGTAACGTCATTTATTTTTGTGACGTTATGTATTTTGTGACGTCATTTATTTTTGTGACGTTATGTATTTTGTGACGTTATGTATTTTGTGACGTCATTTATTTTTGTGACGTCATTTATTTTTGTGACGTTATGTATCTTGTGGCGTCATTTAATTTTGTGACGTTATGTATTTTGTGACCTCATTTATTTTTGTGACGTTATGTATTTTGTGACGTCATTTATTTTTGTGACGTTATGTATTTTGTGACGTCATTTATTTTTGTGACGTTATGTATTTTGTGACGTAATTAATTTTTGTGACGTCATTTATTTTTTGACTTTATGTTTTTTTCGACGTCATTTATTTTTTGAAGTTATGTATTTTGTGACGTTATTAATTTTGTGACGTCATTTATTTTTGTGACGTTATGTATTTTGTGACGTCATTTATTTTTGTGACGTTATGTATTTTGTGACTTCATTTATTTTTGTGACGTTATGTATTTTGTGACGTTATGTATTTTGTGACGTCATTTATTTTTGTGACGTTATGTATTTTGTGACGTCATTTATTTTTGTGTCGTCATTTATTTTTGTGACATTATGTGTTTTGTGACGTCATTTATTTTTGTGACGTTATGTATTTTTTGACGTCATTTATTTTTGTGACGTTATGTATTTTGTGACGTCATTTATTTTTGTGACGTTATGTATTTTGTGACGTCATTTATTTTTGTGACGTTATGTATTTTGTGACGTAATTTATTTTTGTGACGTTATGTGTTTTGTGACGTTATGTATTTTGTGACGTCATTTATTTTTGTGAAGTTATGTATTTTGTGACGTTATTAATTTTTGTGACGTCATTTATTTTTGTGAAGTTATGTATTTTGTGTTGTCATTTATTTTTGTGAGTTATGTAATTTGTGACGTCATTTATTTTTGTGACGTTATGTATTTTGTGACGTCATTTATTTTTGTGACGTTACGTATTTTGTGACGTCATTTATTTTTGTGACGTTATGTATTTTGTGACGTCATTTATTATTGTGACGTCATTTATTTTTGTGACGTTATGTATTTTGTGACGTCATTTATTTTTGTGACGTTATGTATTTTGTGACGTCATTTATTTTTGTGACGTTATGTATTTTGTGACCTCATTTATTTTTGTGACGTTATTTATTTTTGTGACGTTATGAATTTTGTGACGTTATATATTTTGTGACGTCATTTATTTTTTTGACGTTATGTATTTTGTGACGTCATTTATTTTTGTGAAGTTATGTATTTTGTGACGTTATTAATTTCGTGACGTCATTTATTTTTGTGACGTTATGTATTTTGTGACGTCATTTATTTTTGTGACGTCATTTATTTTTGTGACGTCATTTATTTTTGTGACGTTATGTATTTTGTGACGTCATTTATTTTTGTGACGTTATGTATTTTGTGACGTCATTTATTTTTTTGACGTTAAGTATTTTGTGACGTCATTTATTTTTGTGACGTTATGTATTTTGTGACGTCATTTATTATTGTGACGTCATTTATTTTTGTGACGTTATTAATTTTGTGACGTCATTTATTTTTGTGAAGTTATGTATTTTGTGACGTTATTAATTTTGTGACGTCATTTATTTTTGTGACGTTACGTATTTTGTGACGTCATTTATTTTTGTGACGTCATTTATATTTGTAACGTTATGTATTTTGTGACGTCATTTATTTTTGTGACGTTATGTATTTTGTGACGTCATTTAATTTTTTTACGTTATGTATTTTGTGACGTCATTTATTTTAGTGACGTTATGTATTTTGTGACGTCATTTATTTTTGTGACGTTATGTATTTTGTGACGTTATGTATTATGTGACGTCATTTATTTTTGTGACGTTATGTATTTTGTGACGTCATTTATTTTTGTGAAGTTATGTATTTTGTGACGTTATTAATTTTTGTGACGTCATTTATTTTTGTGACGTTATGTATTTTGTGTTGTCATTTATTTTTGTGAGTTATGTAATTTGTGACGTCATTTATTTTTGTGACGTTATGTATTTTGTGACGTCATTTATTTTTGTGACGTTACGTATTTTGTGACGTCATTTATTTTTGTGACGTTATGTATTTTGTGACGTCATTTATTATTGTGACGTCATTTATTTTTGTGACGTTATGTATTTTGTGACGTCATTTATTTTTGTGACGTTATGTATTTTGTGACGTCATTTATTTTTGTGACGTTATGTATTTTGTGACCTCATTTATTTTTGTGACGTTATTTATTTTTGTGACGTTATTTATTTTTGTGACGTTATGAATTTTGTGACGTCATTTATTTTTGTGACGATATGTGTTTTGTGACGTTATGTATTTTTTGACGTCATTTATTTTTGTGACGTTATGTATTTTGTGACGTCATTTATTTTTGTGACGTTATGTATTTCGTGACTTTATTTATTTATTGACGTTATGTATTTTTTTAAGGTCATTTATTTTTGTGACGTTATGTATTTTGTGACGTCATTTATTTTTTTGACGTTATGTATTATGTGACGTCATTTGTTTTGTGACGTTAGGTATTTTGTGATGTAATTAATTTTTGTGACGTCATTTATTTTTGTGACGTTATGTACGTTATGACGTCATTTATTTTTTTGACGTTATGTATTTTGTGACGTTATGTATTTTGTGACGTCATTTATTTTTGTGACCATATGTGTTTTGTGACGTTATGTATTTTTTGACGTCATTTATTTTTGTGACGTTATGTATTTTGTGACGTCATTTATTTTTGTGACGTTATGTATTTCGTGACGTCATTTATTTTTGTGACGTTATGTATTTTGTGACGTCGTTTATTTTTGTAACGTTATGTATTTTGTGACGTCATTTATTTTTGTGACGTTATGTATTTTTTGACGTCATTTATTTTTGTGACGTTATGTATTTTGTGACGTCAATTATTTTTATGACGTTATGTATTTTGTAACGTTATGTATTTTGTGGCGTCATTTCATTTTGTGACGTTATGTATTTTGTGACCTCATTTATTTTTGTGACGTTATGTATTTTGTGACGTCATTTATTTTTGTGACGTCATTTATATTTGTAACGTTATGTATTTTGTGACGTCATTTATTTTTGTGACGTTATGTATTTTGTGACGTCATTTAATTTTTTTTACGTTATGTATTTTGTGACGTCATTTATTTTAGTGACGTTATGTATTTTGTGACGTCATTTATTTTTGTGACGTTATGTATTTTGTGACGTTATGTATTATGTGACGTCATTTATTTTTGTGACGTTATGTATTTTGTGACGTCATTTATTTTTGTGAAGTTATGTATTTTGTGACGTTATTAATTTTTGTGACGTCATTTATTTTTGTGACGTTATGTATTTTGTGTTGTCATTTATTTTTGTTAGTTATGTAATTTGTGACGTCATTTATTTTTGTGACGTTATGTATTTTGTGACGTCATTTATTTTTGTGACGTTACGTATTTTGTGACGTCATTTATTTTTGTGACGTTATGTATTTTGTGACGTCATTTATTATTGTGACGTCATTTATTTTTGTGACGTTATGTATTTTGTGACGTCATTTATTTTTGTGACGTTATGTATTTTCTGACGTCATTTATTTTTTTGACGTTATGTATTTTGTGACCTCATTTATTTTTGTGACGTTATTTATTTTTGTGACGTTATGAATTTTGTGACGTTATGTATTTTGTGACGTCATTTATTTTTGTGACGTTATGTATTTTGTGACGTCATTTATTTTTGTGAAGTTATGTATTTTGTGACGTTATTAATTTTGTGACGTCATTTATTTTTGTGACGTTATGTATTTTGTGACGTCATTTATTTTTGTGACGTCATTTATTTTTGTGACGTCATTTATTTTTGTGACGTTATGTATTTTGTGACGTCATTTATTTTTGTGACGTTATGTATTTTTCGACGTCATTTATTATTGTGACGTCATTTATTTTTGTGACGTTATGTATTTTGTGACGTCATTTATTTTTGTGACGTTATGTATTTTGTGACGTCATTTATTTTTGTGACGTTATGTATTTTGTGACGTCATTTATTTTTGTGACGTTATGTATTTTGTGACGTTATGTATTTTGTGACGTCATTTATTTTTGTGACGTCATTTATTTTTGTGACGTTATGTATATTGTGGCGTCATTTAATTTTGTGACGTTATGTATTTTGTGACCTCATTTATTTTTGTGACGTTATGTATTTTGTGACGTCATTTATTTTTGTGACGTTATGTATTTTGTGACGTCATTTATTTTTGTGACGTTATGTATTTTGTGACGTAATTAATTTTTGTGACGTCATTTATTTTTGTGACTTTATGTTTTTTTCGACGTCATTTATTTTTGTGACGTTATGTATTTTGTGACGTCATTTATTTTTGTGACGTCATTCATATTTGTGACATTATGTATTTTGTGACGTCAATTATTTTTGTGACGTTATGTATTTTGTGACCTCATTTATTTTTGTGACGTTATTTATTTTTGTGACGTTATGAATTTTGTGACGTTATGTATTTTGTGACGTCATTTATTTTTTTGACGTTATGTATTTTGTGACGTCATTTATTTTTGTGAAGTTATGTATTTTGTGACGTTATTAATTTCGTGACGTCATTTATTTTTGTGACGTTATGTATTTTGTGACGTCATTTATTTTTGTGACGTCATTTATTTTTGTGACGTCATTTATTTTTGTGACGTTATGTATTTTGTGACGTCATTTATTTTTGTGACGTTATGTATTTTGTGACGTCATTTATTTTTGTGACGTTACGTATTTTGTGACGTCATTTATTTTTGTGACGTTATGTATTTTGTGACGTCATTTATTATTGTGACGTCATTTATTTTTGTGACGTTATTAATTTTGTGACGTCATTTATTTTTGTGAAGTTATGTATTTTGTGACGTTATTAATTTTGTGACGTCATTTATTTTTGTGACGTTACGTATTTTGTGACGTCATTTATTTTTGTGACGTCATTTATATTTGTAACGTTATGTATTTTGTGACGTCATTTATTTTTGTGACGTTATGTATTTTGTGACGTCATTTAATTTTTTTTACGTTATGTATTTTGTGACGTCATTTATTTTAGTGACGTTATGTATTTTGTGACGTCATTTATTTTTGTGACGTTATGTATTTTGTGACGTTATGTATTATGTGACGTCATTTATTTTTGTGACGTTATGTATTTTGTGACGTCATTTATTTTGGTGAAGTTATGTATTTTGTGACGTTATTAATTTTTGTGACGTCATTTATTTTTGTGACGTTATGTATTTTGTGTTGTCATTTATTTTTGTGAGTTATGTAATTTGTGACGTCATTTATTTTTGTGACGTTATGTATTTTGTGACGTCATTTATTTTTGTGACGTTACGTATTTTGTGACGTCATTTATTTTTGTGACGTTATGTATTTTGTGACGTCATTTATTATTGTGACGTCATTTATTTTTGTGACGTTATGTATTTTGTGACGTCATTTATTTTTGTGACGTTATGTATTTTCTGACGTCATTTATTTTTGTGACGTTATGTATTTTGTGACCTCATTTATTTTTGTGACGTTATTTATTTTTGTGACGTTATTTATTTTTGTGACGTTATGAATTTTGTGACGTCATTTATTTTTGTGACGATATGTGTTTTGTGACGTTATGTATTTTTTGACGTCATTTATTTTTGTGACGTTATGTATTTTGTGACGTTATTTATTTTTGTGACGTTATGTATTTCGTGACTTTATTTATTTATTGACGTTATGTATTTTTTTAAGGTCATTTATTTTTGTGACGTTATGTATTTTGTGACGTCATTTATTTTTTTGACGTTATGTATTATGTGACGTCATTTGTTTTGTGACGTTAGGTATTTTGTGACGTAATTAATTTTTGTGACGTCATTAATTTTTGTGACGTTATGTATGTTGTGACGTCATTTATTTTTTTGACGTTATGTATTTTGTGACGTTATGTATTTTGTGACGTCATTTATTTTTGTGACCATATGTGTTTTGTGACGTTATGTATTTTTTGACGTCATTTATTTTTGTGACGTTATGTATTTTGTGACGTCATTTATTTTTGTGACGTTATGTATTTCGTGACGTCATTTATTTTTGTGACGTTATGTATTTTGTGACGTCGTTTATTTTTGTGACGTTATGTATTTTGTGACGTCATTTATTTTTGTGACGTTATGTATTTTTTGACGTCATTTATTTTTGTGACGTTATGTATTTTGTGACGTCAATAATTTTTATGACGTTATGTATTTTGTAACGTTATGTATTTTGTGGCGTCATTTATTTTTGTGACGTTATGTATTTTGTGACCTCATTTATTTTTGTGACGTTATGTATTTTGTGACGTTATTTATTTTTGTGACGTTATGTATTTTGAGACGTCATTTATTTTTGTGACGTCATTTATATTTGTAACGTTATGTATTTTGTGACGTCATTTATTTTTGTGACGTTATGTATTTTGTGACGTCATTTAATTTTTTTTACGTTATGTATTTTGTGACGTCATTTATTTTAGTGACGTTATGTATTTTGTGACGTCATTTATTTTTGTGACGTTATGTATTTTGTGACGTTATGTATTATGTGACGTCATTTATTTTTGTGACGTTATGTATTTTGTGACGTCATTTATTTTTGTGAAGTTATGTATTTTGTGACGTTATTAATTTTTGTGACGTCATTTATTTTTGTGACGTTATGTATTTTGTGTTTTCATTTATTTTTGTTAGTTATGTAATTTGTGACGTCATTTATTTTTGTGACGTTATGTATTTTCTGACGTCATTTATTTTTGTGACGTTACGTATTTTGTGACGTCATTTATTTTTGTGACGTTATGTATTTTGTGACGTCATTTATTATTGTGACGTCATTTATTTTTGTGACGTTATGTATTTTGTGACGTCATTTATTTTTGTGACGTTATGTATTTTCTGACGTCATTTATTTTTGTGACGTTATGTATTTTGTGACCTCATTTATTTTTGTGACGTTATTTATTTTTGTGACGTTATGAATTTTGTGACGTTATGTATTTTGTGACGTCATTTATTTTTGTGACGTTATGTATTTTGTGACGTCATTTATTTTTGTGAAGTTATGTATTTTGTGACGTTATTAATTTTGTGACGTCATTTATTTTTGTGACGTTATGTATTTTGTGACGTCATTTATTTTTGTGACGTCATTTATTTTTGTGACGTCATTTATTTTTGTGACGTTATGTATTTTGTGACGTCATTTATTTTTGTGACGTTATGTATTTTGTGACGTCATTTATTATTGTGACGTCATTTATTTTTGTGACGTTATGTATTTTGTGACGTCATTTATTTTTGTGACGTTATGTATTTTGTGACGTCATTTATTTTTGTGACGTTATGTATTTTGTGACGTCATTTATTTTTGTGACGTTATGTATTTTGTGACGTTATGTATTTTGTGACGTCATTTATTTTTGTGACGTCATTTATTTTTGTGACGTTATGTATATTGTGGCGTCATTTAATTTTGTGACGTTATGTATTTTGTGACCTCATTTATTTTTGTGACGTTATGTATTTTGTGACGTCATTTATTTTTGTGACATTATGTATTTTGTGACGTCATTTATTTTTGTGACGTTATGTATTTTGTGACGTAATTAATTTTTGTGACGTCATTTATTTTTGTGACTTTATGTTTTTTTCGACGTCATTTATTTTTTGAAGTTATGTATTTTGTGACGTTATTAATTTTGTGTCGTCATTTATTTTTGTGACATTATGTGTTTTGTGACGTCATTTATTTTTGTGACGTTATGTATTTTTTGACGTCATTTATTTTTGTGACGTTATGTATTTTGTGACGTCATTTATTTTTGTGACGTTATGTATTTTGTGACGTCATTTATTTTTGTGACGTTATGTATTTTGTGACGTCATTTATTTTTGTGACGTTATGTGTTTTGTGACGTTATGTATTTTGTGACGTCATTTATTTTTGTGAAGTTATGTATTTTGTGACGTTATTAATTTTTGTGACGTCATTTATTTTTGTGACGTTATGTATTTTGTGTTGTCATTTATTTTTGTGAGTTATGTAATTTGTGACGTCATTTATTTTTGTGACGTTATGTATTTTGTGACGTCATTTATTTTTGTGACGTTACGTATTTTGTGACGTCATTTATTTTTGTGACGTTATGTATTTTGTGACGTCATTTATTATTGTGACGTCATTTATTTTTGTGACGTTATGTATTTTGTGACGTCATTTATTTTTGTGACGTTATGTATTTTCTGACGTCATTTATTTTTGTGACGTTATGTATTTTGTGACCTCATTTATTTTTGTGACGTTATTTATTTTTGTGACGTTATGAATTTTGTGACGTTATGTATTTAGTGACGTCATTTATTTTTGTGACGTTATGTATTTTGTGACGTCATTTATTTTTGTGAAGTTATGTATTTTGTGACGTTATTAATTTTGTGACGTCATTTATTTTTGTGACGTTATGTATTTTGTGACGTCATTTATTTTTGTGACGTCATTTATTTTTGTGACGTCATTTATTTTTGTGACGTCATTTATTTTTGTGACGTTATGTATTTTGTGACGTCATTTATTTTTGTGACGTTATGTATTTTGTGACGTCATTTATTATTGTGACGTCATTTATTTTTGTGACGTTATGTATTTTGTGACGTCATTTATTTTTGTGACGTTATGTATTTTGTGACGTCATTTATTTTTGTGACGTTATGTATTTTGTGACGTCATTTATTTTTGTGACGTTATGTATTTTGTGACGTTATGTATTTTGTGACGTCATTTATTTTTGTGACGTCATTTATTTTTGTGACGTTATGTATATTGTGGCGTCATTTAATTTTGTGACGTTATGTATTTTGTGTCGTCATTTATTTTTGTGACGTAATGTATTTTGTGACGTCATTTATTTTTGTGACGTTATGTATTTTGTGACGTCATTTATTTTTGTGACGTTATGTATTTTGTGACGTAATTAATTTTTGTGACGTCATTTATTTTTGTGACTTTATGTTTTTTTCGACGTCATTTATTTTTTGAAGTTATGTATTTTGTGACGTTATTAATTTTGTGACGTCATTTATTTTTGTGACGTTATGTATTTTGTGACGTCATTTATTTTTGTGACGTTATGTATTTTGTGACTTCATTTATTTTTGTGACGTTATGTATTTTGTGACGTCATTTAGTTTTGTGACGTTATGTATTTTGTGACGTCATTTATTTTTGTGACGTTATGTATTTTGTGACGTCATTTATTTTTGTGTCTTCATTTGTTTTTGTGACATTATGTGTTTTGTGACGTCATTTATTTTTGTGACGTTATGTATTTTTTGACGTCATTTATTTTTGTGACGTTATGTATTTTGTGACGTCATTTATTTTTGTGACGTTATGTATTTTGTGACGTCATTTATTTTTGTGACGTTATGTATTTTGTGACGTCATTTATTTTTGTGACGTTATGTGTTTTGTGACGTTATGTATTTTGTGACGTCATTTATTTTTGTGAAGTTATGTATTTTGTGACGTTATTAATTTTTGTGACGTCATTTATTTTTGTAACGTTATGTATTTTGTGTTGTCATTTATTTTTGTGAGTTATGTAATTTGTGACGTCATTTATTTTTGTGACGTTATGTATTTTGTGACGTCATTTATTTTTGTGACGTTACGTATTTTGTGACGTCATTTATTTTTGTGACGTTATGTATTTTGTGACGTCATTTATTATTGTGACGTCATTTATTTTTGTGACGTTATGTATTTTGTGACGTCATTTATTTTTGTGACGTTATGTATTTTGTGACGTCATTTATTTTTGTGACGTTATGTATTTTGTGACCTCATTTATTTTTGTGACGTTATTTATTTTTGTGACGTTATGAATTTTGTGACGTTATGTATTTTGTGACGTCATTTATTTTTTTGACGTTATGTATTTTGTGACGTCATTTATTTTTGTGAAGTTATGTATTTTGTGACGTTATTAATTTCGTGACGTCATTTATTTTTGTGACGTTATGTATTTTGTGACGTCATTTATTTTTGTGACGTCATTTATTTTTGTGACGTCATTTATTTTTGTGACGTTATGTATTTTGTGACGTCATTTATTTTTGTGACGTTATGTATTTTGTGACGTCATTTATTTTTGTGACGTTACGTATTTTGTGACGTCATTTATTTTTGTGACGTTATGTATTTTGTGACGTCATTTATTATTGTGACGTCATTTATTTTTGTGACGTTATTAATTTTGTGACGTCATTTATTTTTGTGAAGTTATGTATTTTGTGACGTTATTAATTTTGTGACGTCATTTATTTTTGTGACGTTACGTATTTTGTGACGTCATTTATTTTTGTGACGTCATTTATATTTGTAACGTTATGTATTTTGTGACGTCATTTATTTTTGTGACGTTATGTATTTTGTGACGTCATTTAATTTTTTTTACGTTATGTATTTTGTGACGTCATTTATTTTAGTGACGTTATGTATTTTGTGACGTCATTTATTTTTGTGACGTTATGTATTTTGTGACGTTATGTATTATGTGACGTCATTTATTTTTGTAACGTTATGTATTTTGTGACGTCATTTATTTTTGTGAAGTTATGTATTTTGTGACGTTATTAATTTTTGTGACGTCATTTATTTTTGTGACGTTATGTATTTTGTGTTGTCATTTATTTTTGTGAGTTATGTAATTTGTGACGTTATTTATTTTTGTGACGTTATGTATTTTGTGACGTCATTTATTTTTGTGACGTTACGTATTTTGTGAGGTCATTTATTTTTGTGACATTATGTATTTTGTGACGTCATTTATTATTGTGACGTCATTTATTTTTGTGACGTTATGTATTTTGTGACGTCATTTATTTTTGTGACGTTATGTATTTTCTGACGTCATTTATTTTTGTGACGTTATGTATTTTGTGACCTCATTTATTTTTGTGACGTTATTTATTTTTGTGACGTTATGAATTTTGTGACGTCATTTATTTTTGTGACGATATGTGTTTTGTGACGTTATGTATTTTTTGACGTCATTTATTTTTGTGACGTTATGTATTTTGTGACGTCATTTATTTTTGTGACGTTATGTATTTTCTGACGTCATTTATTTTTGTGACGTTATGTATTTTGTGACCTCATTTATTTTTGTGACGTTATTTATTTTTGTGACGTTATGAATTTTGTGACGTTATGTATTTTGTGACGTCATTTATTTTTGTGACGTTATGTATTTTGTGACGTCATTTATTTTTGTGAAGTTATGTATTTTGTGACGTTATTAATTTTGTGACGTCATTTATTTTTGTGACGTTATGTATTTTGTGACGTCATTTATTTTTGTGACGTCATTTATTTTTGTGACGTCATTTATTTTTGTGACGTTATGTATTTTGTGACGTCATTTATTTTTGTGACGTTATGTATTTTGTGACGTCATTTATTATTGTGACGTCATTTATTTTTGTGACGTTATGTATTTTGTGACGTCATTTATTTTTGTGACGTTATGTATTTTGTGACGTCATTTATTTTTGTGACGTTATGTATTTTGTGACGTCATTTATTTTTGTGACGTTATGTATTTTGTGACGTTATGTATTTTGTGACGTCATTTATTTTTGTGACGTCATTTATTTTTGTGACGTTATGTATATTGTGGCGTCATTTAATTTTGTGACGTTATGTATTTTGTGACCTCATTTATTTTTGTGACGTTATGTATTTTGTGACGTCATTTATTTTTGTGACGTTATGTATTTTGTGACGTTATGTATTTTGTGACGTCATTTATTTTTGTGACGTCATTTATTTTTGTGATGTTATGTATATTGTGGCGTCATTTAATTTTGTGACGTTATGTATTTTGTGACGTCATTTATTTTTGTGACGTTATGTATTTTGTGACTTAATTAATTTTTGTGACGTCATTTATTTTTGGGACTTTATGTTTTTTTCGACGTCATTTATTTTTGTGACGTTATGTATTTTGTGACGTCATTTATTTTTGTGACGTCATTCATATTTGTGACATTATGTATTTTGTGACGTCATTTATTTTTGTGACGTTATGTATTTTGTTACCTCATTTATTTTTGTGACGTTATTTATTTTTGTGACGTTATGAATTTTGTGACGTTATGTATTTTGTGACGTCATTTATTTTTTTGACGTTATGTATTTTGTGACGTCATTTATTTTTATGAAGTTATGTATTTTGTGACGTTATTAATTTCGTGACGTCATTTATTTTTGTGACGTTATGTATTTTGTGACGTCATTTATTTTTGTGACGTCATTTATTTTTGTGACGTCATTTATTTTTGTGACGTTATGTATTTTGTGACGTCATTTATTTTTGTGACGTTATGTATTTTGTGACGTCATTTATTTTTGTGACGTTACGTATTTTGTGACGTCATTTATTTTTGTGACGTTATGTATTTTGTGACGTCATTTATTATTGTGACGTCATTTATTTTTGTGACGTTATTAATTTTGTGACGTCATTTATTTTTGTGAAGTTATGTATTTTGTGACGTTATTAATTTTGTGACGTCATTTATTTTTGTGACGTTAAGTATTTTGTGACGTCATTTATTTTTGTGACGTCATTTATATTTGTAACGTTATGTATTTTGTGACGTCATTTATTTTTGTGACGTTATGTATTTTGTGACGTCATTTAATTTTTTTTACGTTATGTATTTTGTGACGTCATTTATTTTAGTGACGTTATGTATTTTGTGACGTCATTTATTTTTGTGACGTTATGTATTTTGTGACGTTATGTATTATGTGACGTCATTTATTTTTGTGACGTTATGTATTTTGTGACGTCATTTATTTTTGTGAAGTTATGTATTTTGTGACGTTATTAATTTTTGTGACGTCATTTATTTTTGTGACGTTATGTATTTTGTGTTGTCATTTATTTTTGTGAGTTATGTAATTTGTGACGTCATTTATTTTTGTGACGTTATGTATTTTGTGACGTCATTTATTTTTGTGACGTTACGTATTTTGTGACGTCATTTATTTTTGTGACGTTATGTATTTTGTGACGTCATTTATTATTGTGACGTCATTTATTTTTGTGACGTTATGTATTTTGTGACGTCATTTATTTTTGTGACGTTATGTATTTTCTGACGTCATTTATTTTTGTGACGTTATGTATTTTGTGACCTCATTTATTTTTGTGACGTTATTTATTTTTGTGACGTTATTTATTTTTGTGACGTTATGAATTTTGTGACGTCATTTATTTTTGTGACGATATGTGTTTTGTGACGTTATGTATTTTTTGACGTCATTTATTTTTGTGACGTTATGTATTTTGTGACGTCATTTATTTTTGTGACGTTATGTATTTCGTGACTTTATTTATTTATTGACGTTATGTATTTTTTTAAGGTCATTTATTTTTGTGACGTTATGTATTTTGTGACGTCATTTATTTTTTTGACGTTATGTATTATGTGACGTCATTTGTTTTGTGACGTTAGGTATTTTGTGACGTAATTAATTTTAGTGACGTCATTTATTTTTGTGACGTTATGTATGTTGTGACGTCATTTATTTTTTTGACGTTATGTATTTTGTGACGTTATGTATTTTGTGACGTCATTTATTTTTGTGACCATATGTGTATTGTGACGTTATGTATTTTTTGACGTCATTTATTTTTGTGACGTTATGTATTTTGTGACGTCATTTATTTTTGTGACGTTATGTATTTCGTGACGTCATTTATTTTTGTGACGTTATGTATTTTGTGACGTCGTTTATTTTTGTGACGTTATGTATTTTGTGACGTCATTTATTTTTGTGACGTTATGTATTTTTTGACGTCATTTATTTTTGTGACGTTATGTATTTTGTGACGTCAATTATTTTTATGACGTTATGTATTTTGTAACGTTATGTATTTTGTGGCGTCATTTATTTTTGTGACGTTATGTATTTTGTGACCTCATTTATTTTTGTGACGTTATGTATTTTGTGACGTTATTTATTTTTGTGACGTTATGTATTTTGTGACGTCATTTATTTTTGTGACGTCATTTATATTTGTAACGTTATGTATTTTGTGACGTCATTTATTTTTGTGACGTTATGTATTTTGTGACGTCATTTAATTTTTTTTACGTTATGTATTTTGTGACGTCATTTATTTTAGTGACGTTATGTATTTTGTGACGTCATTTATTTTTGTGACGTTATGTATTTTGTGACGTTATGTATTATGTGACGTCATTTATTTTTGTGACGTTATGTATTTTGTGACGTCATTTATTTTTGTGAAGTTATGTATTTTGTGACGTTATTAATTTTTGTGACGTCATTTATTTTTGTGACGTTATGTATTTTGTGTTGTCATTTATTTTTGTGAGTTATGTAATTTGTGACGTCATTTATTTTTGTGACGTTATGTATTTTGTGACGTCATTTATTTTTGTGACGTTACGTATTTTGTGACGTCATTTATTTTTGTGACGTTATGTATTTTGTGACGTCATTTATTATTGTGACGTCATTTATTTTTGTGACGTTATGTTTTTTGTGACGTCATTTATTTTTGTGACGTTATGTATTTTCTGACGTCATTTATTTTTGTGACGTTATGTATTTTGTGACCTCATTTATTTTTGTGACGTTATTTATTTTTGTGACGTTATGAATTTTGTGACGTTATGTATTTTGTGACGTCATTTATTTTTGTGACGTTATGTATTTTGTGACGTCATTTATTTTTGTGAAGTTATGTATTTTGTGACGTTATTAATTTTGTGACGTCATTTATTTTTGTGACGTTATGTATTTTGTGACGTCATTTATTTTTGTGACGTCATTTATTTTTGTGACGTCATTTATTTTTGTGACGTTATGTATTTTGTGACGTCATTTATTTTTGTGACGTTATGTATTTTGTGACGTCATTTATTATTGTGACGTCATTTATTTTTGTGACGTTATGTATTTTGTGACGTCATTTATTTTTTTGACGTTATGTATTTTGTGACGTCATTTATTTTTGTGACGTTATGTATTTTGTGACGTCATTTATTTTTGTGACGTTATGTATTTTGTGACGTTATGTATTTTGTGACGTCATTTATTTTTGTGACGTCATTTATTTTTGTGACGTTATGTATATTGTGGCGTCATTTAATTTTGTGACGTTGTGTATTTTGTGACCTCATTTATTTTTGTGACGTTATGTATTTTGTGACGTCATTTATTTTTGTGACGTTATGTATTTTGTGAAGTCATTTATTTTTGTGACGTTATGTATTTTGTGACGTAATTAATTTTTGTGACGTCATTTATTTTTGTGACTTTATGTTTTTTTCGACGTCATTTATTTTTTGAAGTTATGTATTTTGTGACGTTATTAATTTTGTGACGTCATTTATTTTTGTGACGTTATGTATTTTGTGACGTCATTTATTTTTGTGACGTTATGTATTTTGTGACTTCATTTATTTTTGTGACGTTATGTATTTTGTGACGTCATTTAGTTTTGTGACGTTATGTATTTTGTGACGTCATTTATTTTTGTGACGTTATGTATTTTGTGACGTCATTTATTTTTGTGTCGTCATTTGTTTTTGTGACATTATGTGTTTTGTGACGTCATTTATTTTTGTGACGTTATGTATTTTTTGACGTCATTTATTTTTGTGACGTTATGTATTTTGTGACGTCATTTATTTTTGTGACGTTATGTATTTTGTGACGTCATTTATTTTTGTGACGTTATGTATTTTGTGACGTCATTTATTTTTGTGACGTTATGTGTTTTGTGACGTTATGTATTTTGTGACGTCATTTATTTTTGTGAAGTTATGTATTTTGTGACGTTATTAATTTTTGTGACGTCATTTATTTTTGTGACGTTATGTATTTTGTGTTGTCATTTATTTTTGTGAGTTATGTAATTTGTGACGTCATTTATTTTTGTGACGTTATGTATTTTGTGACGTCATTTATTTTTGTGACGTTACGTATTTTGTGACGTCATTTATTTTTGTGACGTTATGTATTTTGTGACGTCATTTATTATTGTGACGTTATTTATTTTTGTGACGTTATGTATTTTGTGACGTCATTTATTTTTGTTACGTTATGTATTTTGTGACGTCATTTATTTTTGTGACGTTATGTATTTTGTGACCTCATTTATTTTTGTGACGTTATTTATTTTTGTGACGTTATGAATTTTGTGACGTTATGTATTTTGTGACGTCATTTATTTTTTTGACGTTATGTATTTTGTGACGTCATTTATTTTTGTGAAGTTATGTATTTTGTGACGTTATTAATTTCGTGACGTCATTTATTTTTGTGACGTTATGTATTTTGTGACGTCATTTTTTTTTGTGAAGTCATTTATTTTTGTGACGTCATTTATTTTTGTGACGTTATGTATTTTGTGACGTCATTTATTTTTGTGACGTTATGTATTTTGTGACGTCATTTATTTTTGTGACGTTACGTATTTTGTGACGTCATTTATTTTTGTGACGTTATGTATTTTGTGACGTCATTTATTATTGTGACGTCATTTATTTTTGTGACGTTATTAATTTTGTGACGTCATTTATTTTTGTGAAGTTATGTATTTTGTGACGTTATTAATTTTGTGACGTCATTTATTTTTGTGACGTTACGTATTTTGTGACGTCATTTATTTTTGTGACGTCATTTATATTTGTAACGTTATGTATTTTGTGACGTCATTTATTTTTGTGACGTTATGTATTTTGTGACGTCATTTAATTTTTTTACGTTATGTATTTTGTGACGTCATTTATTTTAGTGACGTTATGTATTTTGTGACGTCATTTATTTTTGTGACGTTATGTATTTTGTGACGTTATGTATTATGTGACGTCATTTATTTTTGTGACGTTATGTATTTTGTGACGTCATTTATTTTTGTGAAGTTATGTATTTTGTGACGTTATTAATTTTTGTGACGTCATTTATTTTTGTGACGTTATGTATTTTGTGTTGTCATTTATTTTTGTGAGTTATGTAATTTGTGACGTCATTTATTTTTGTGACGTTATGTATTTTGTGACGTCATTTATTTTTGTGACGTTACGTATTTTGTGACGTCATTTATTTTTGTGACGTTATGTATTTTGTGACGTCATTTATTATTGTGACGTCATTTATTTTTGTGACGTTATGTATTTTGTGACGTCATTTATTTTTGTGACGTTATGTATTTTGTGACCTCATTTATTTTTGTGACGTTATTTATTTTTGTGACGTTATGAATTTTGTGACGTCATTTATTTTTGTGACGATATGTGTTTTGTGACGTTATGTATTTTTTGACGTCATTTATTTTTGTGACGTTATGTATTTTGTGACGTCATTTATTTTTGTGACGTTATGTATTTCGTGACTTTATTTATTTATTGACGTTATGTATTTTTTTAAGGTCATTTATTTTTGTGACGTTATGTATTTTGTGACGTCATTTATTTTTTTGACGTTATGTATTATGTGACGTCATTTGTTTTGTGACGTTAGGTATTTTGTGACGTAATTAATTTTTGTGACGTCATTTATTTTTGTGACGTTATGTATGTTGTGACGTCATTTATTTTTTTGACGTTATGTATTTTGTGACGTTATGTATTTTGTGACGTCATTTATTTTTGTGACCATATGTGTTTTGTGACGTTATGTATTTTTTAACGTCATTTATTTTTGTGACGTTATGTATTTTGTGACGTCATTTATTTTTGTGACGTTATGTATTTCGTGACGTCATTTATTTTTGTGACGTTATGTATTTTGTGACGTCGTTTATTTTTGTGACGTTATGTATTTTGTGACGTCATTTATTTTTGTGACGTTATGTATTTTTTGACGTCATTTATTTTTGTGACGTTATGTATTTTGTGACGTCAATTATTTTTATGACGTTATGTATTTTGTAACGTTATGTATTTTGTGGCGTCATTTATTTTTGTGACGTTATGTATTTTGTGACCTCATTTATTTTTGTGACGTTATGTATTTTGTGACGTTATTTATTTTTGTGACGTTATGTATTTTGTGACGTCATTTATTTTTGTGACGTCATTTATATTTGTAACGTTATGTATTTTGTGACGTCATTTATTTTTGTGACGTTATGTATTTTGTGACGTCATTTAATTTTTTTTACGTTATGTATTTTGTGATGTCATTTATTTTAGTGACGTTATGTATTTTGTGACGTCATTTATTTTTGTGACGTTATGTATTTTGTGACGTTATGTATTATGTGACGTCATTTATTTTTGTGACGTTATGTATTTTGTGACGTCATTTATTTTTGTGAAGTTATGTATTTTGTGACGTTATTAATTTTTGTGACGTCATTTATTTTTGTGACGTTATGTATTTTGTGTTGTCATTTATTTTTGTTAGTTATGTAATTTGTGACGTCATTTATTTTTGTGACGTTATGTATTTTGTGACGTCATTTATTTTTGTGACGTTACGTATTTTGTGACGTCATTTATTTTTGTGACGTTATGTATTTTGTGACGTCATTTATTATTGTGACGTCATTTATTTTTGTGACGTTATGTATTTTGTGACGTCATTTATTTTTGTGACGTTATGTATTTTCTGACGTCATTTATTTTTGTGACGTTATGTCTTTTGTGACCTCATTTATTTTTGTGACGTTATTTATTTTTGTGACGTTATGAATTTTGTGACGTTATGTATTTTGTGACGTCATTTATTTTTGTGACGTTATGTATTTTGTGACGTCATTTATTTTTGTGAAGTTATGTATTTTGTGACGTTATTAATTTTGTGACGTCATTTATTTTTGTGACGTTATGTATTTTGTGACGTCATTTATTTTTGTGACGTCATTTATTTTTGTGACGTCATTTATTTTTGTGACGTTATGTATTTTGTGACGTCATTTATTTTTGTGACGTTATGTATTTTGTGACGTCATTTATTTTTGTGACGTTATGTATTTTGTGACGTCATTTATTTTTGTGACGTTATGTATTTTGTGACGTTATGTATTTTGTGACGTCATTTATTTTTGTGACGTCATTTATTTTTGTGACGTTATGTATATTGTGGCGTCATTTAATTTTGTGACGTTATGTATTTTGTGACCTCATTTATTTTTGTGACGTTATGTATTTTGTGACGTCATTTATTTTTGTGACGTTATGTATTTTGTGACGTCATTTATTTTTGTGACTTTATGTATTTTGTGACGTAATTAATTTTTGTGACGTCATTTATTTTTGTGACTTTATGTTTTTTTCGACGTCATTTATTTTTTGAAGTTATGTATTTTGTGACGTTATTAATTTTGTGACGTCATTTATTTTTGTGACGTTATGTATTTTGTGACGTCATTTATTTTTGTGACGTTATGTATTTTGTGACTTCATTTATTTTTGTGACGTTATGTATTTTGTGACGTCATTTAGTTTTGTGACGTTATGTATTTTGTGTCGTCATTTATTTTTTTGACGTTATGTATTTTGTGACGTCATTTATTTTTGTGTCGTCATTTATTTTTGTGACATTATGTGTTTTGTGACGTCATTTATTTTTGTGACGTTATGTATTTTTTGACGTCATTTATTTTTGTGAGGTTATGTATTTTGTGACGTCATTTATTTTTGTGACGTTATGTATTTTTTGACGTCATTTATTTTTGTGACGTCATTTATTTTTGTGACGTTATGTATTTTGTGACGTCATTTTTTTGTCTCGTTTAGTATTTTGTGACGTCATTTATTATTGTGACGTCATTTATTTTTGTGACGTTATGTATTTTGTGACGTCATTTATTTTTGTGACGTTAAGTATTTTGTGACGTCATTTATTATTGTGACGTCATTTATTTTTGTGACGTTAGGTATTTTGTGACGTCATTTATTTTTGTGACGTTATGTATTTTGTGACTTCATTTATTTTTGTGACGTTATGTATTTTGTGACGTCATTTATTTTTGTGACGTTATGTATTTTGTGACGTCATTTATTTTTGTGACGTTAAGTATTTTGTGACGTCATTTATTATTGTGACGTCATTTATTTTTGTGACGTTAGGTATTTTGTGACGTCATTTATTTTTGTGACGTTATGTATTTTGTGACTTCATTTATTTTTGTGACGTTATGTATTTTGTGACGTCATTTATTTTTGTGACGTTATGTATTTTGTGACGTCATTTATTTTTGTGACGTTATGTATTTTGTGACGTCATTTATTTTTGTGACGTTATGTATTTTGTGACGTCATTTATTTTTGTGACGTTATGTATTTTGTGACGTCATTTATTTTTGTGACGTTATGTATTTTGTGACGTCATTTATTTTTGTGACGTTATGTATTTTGTGACGTCATTTATTTTTTTGACGTTATGTATTTTGTGACGTCATTTATTTTTGTGACGTTATGTATTTTGTGACGTCATTTATTTTTGTGACGTTATGTATTTTGTGACGTCATTTGTTTTTGTGACGTTTTGTATTTTGTGACGTCATTTATTTTTGTGACGTTATGTATATTGTGGCGTCATTTATTTTTGTGACGTTATGTATTTTGTGACCTCATTTATTTTTGTGTCGTTATGTATTTTGTGACGTTATTTATTTTTGTGACGTTATGTATTTTGTGACGTCATTTATTTTTGTGACCTCATTTATATTTGTGACGTTATGTATTTTGTGACCTCATTTATTTTTGTGACGTTATGTTTTTTGTGACGTCATTTGTTTTTGTGACGTTTTGTATTTTGTGACTTCATTTATTTTTGTTACGTTATGTATTTTGTGACGTCAATTATTTTTGTGACGTTAAGTATTTTGTGACGTCATTTATTATTGTGACGTCATTTATTTTTGTGACGTTAGGTATTTTGTGACGTCATTTATTTTGTGACGTTATGTATTAATATTTGTGACGTCATTTATATTTGTGACGTTATGTATTTTGTGACCTCATTTATTTTTGTGACGTTATGTATTTTGTGACGTCAATTATTTTTGTGACGTTATGTATTTTGTGACGTCATTTCTTTTTGTGACGTTAGGTATTTTGTGACGTCATTTATTTTTGTAACGTTATGTATTTTGTGACGTCATTTATTTTTGTGACGTTATGTATTTTGTGACGTAATTAATTTTTGTGACGTCATTTATTTTTGTGACGTAATGTATTTTGTGACGTCATTTATTTTTGTGACGTTATGTATTTTGTGACGTCATTTATTTGTGTGACGTCATTTATTTTTGTGATGTTATGTATTTTGTGACGTCATTAATTTTTGTGACGTGATGTTTTTTGTGACGTCATTTATTTGTGTGACGTCATTTATTTTTGTGACGTTATGTATTTTTGTGACGTCATTTATTTTTGTGACGTTATGTATTTTGTGACGTCATTTATTTTTGTGACGTTATGTATTTTGTGACGTCATTTATTTTTGTGACGTTATGTATTTTGTGACGTCATTGATTTTTGTGACGTTATGAATTTTGTGACGTCATTTATTATTGTGACGTCATTTATTTTTGTGACGTTATGTATTTTGTGACGTCATTTATTTTTTTGACGTTATGTATTTTGTGACGTCATTTATTTTTGTGACGTTATGAATTTTGTGACGTCATTTATTATTGTGACGTCATTTGTTTTTTTGACGTTATGTATTTTGTGACGTCATTTATTTTTGTGACGTTATGTATTTTGTGACGTCATTTATTTTTGTGACGTCATTTATATTTGTGACCTTATGCATTTTGTGACGTCATTTATTTTTGTGAAGTTATGTATTTTGTGACGTTATTAATTTTTGTGACGTCTTTTATTTTTTTTGAGGTTATGTATTTTGTGACGTCATTTATTTTTCTGACGTTATGTATTTTGTGACGTCATTTATTTTTGTGACGTTATGTATTTTGTGACGTCATTTATTTTTGTGACGTTATGTATTTTGTGACGTAATTTATTTTTGTGACGTTATGTATTTTGTGACGTCATGTATTATTGTGACGTCATTTATTTTTGTGACGTTATGTATTTTGTGACGTTATGTATTTTGTGACGTCATTTATTTTTGTGACGTTATGTATTTTGTAACGTCATTTATTATTGTTACGTCATTTATTTTTGTGACGTTATGTATTTTGTGACGTCATTTGTTTTTGTGACGTTTTGTTTTTTGTGACGTCATTTATTTTTGTGACGTTATGTATATTGTGGCGTCATTTATTTTTGTGTCGTTATGTATTTTGTGACCTCATTTATTTTTGTGACGTTATGTATTTTGTGACGTTATTTATTTTTGTGACGTTATGTATTTTGTGACGTCATTTATTTTTGTGACGTCATTTATATTTGTGACGTTATGTATTTTGTGACGTCATTTATTTTTGTGACGTTATGTATTAATATTTGTGACGTCATTTATATTTGTGACGTTATGTATTTTGTGACCTCATTTATTTTTGTGATGTTATGTATTTTGTGACGTCATTTATTTTTTGACGTTATGTATTTTGTGACGTCATTTATTTTTGTGACGTTATGTATTTTGTGACGTCATTTATTATTGTGACGTCATTTATTTTTGTGACGTTATGTATTTTGTGACGTCATTTATTTTTGTGATGTTATGTATTTTGTGACGTCATTTATTTTTGTGACGTTATGTATTTTGTGACGTCATTTATTTTTGTGACGTTATGTATTTTGTGACGTCATTTATTTTTTTGACGTTATGTATTTTGTGACGTCATTTATTTTTGTGACGTTAGGTATTTTGTGACGTAATTAATTTTTGTGACGTCATTTATTTTTGTGACGTTATGTATTTTGTGTCGTCATTTATTTTTATGACGTTATGTTTTTTGTGACGTCATTTGTTTTTGTGACGTTATGTATTTTGTGACGTCATTTATTTTTGTGACGTTAAGTATTTTGTGACGTCATTTATTTGTGTGACGTCATTTATTTTTGTGACGTTATGTATTTTTGTGACGTCATTTATTTTTGTGACGTTATGTATTTTGTGACGTCATTTATTTTTGTGACGTTATGTATTTTGTGACGTCATTTATTTTTGTGACGTTATGTATTTTGTGACGTCATTGATTTTTGTGACGTTATGAATTTTGTGACGTCATTTATTATTGTGACGTCATTTATTTTTGTGACGTTATGTATTTTGTGACGTCATTTATTTTTTTGACGTTATGTATTTTGTGACGTCATTTATTTTTGTGACGTTATGAATTTTGTGACGTCATTTATTATTGTGACGTCATTTATTTTTTTGACGTTATGTATTTTGTGACGTCATTTATTTTTGTGACGTTATGTATTTTGTGACGTCATTTATTTTTGTGACGTCATTTATATTTGTGACCTTATGCATTTTGTGACGTCATTTATTTTTGTGAAGTTATGTATTTTGTGACGTTATTAATTTTTGTGACGTCTTTTATTTTTTTTTTGAGGTTATGTATTTTGTGACGTCATTTATTTTTCTGACGTTATGTATTTTGTGACGTCATTTATTTTTGTGACGTTATGTATTTTGTGACGTCATTTATTTTTGTGACGTTATGTATTTTGTGACGTCATTTATTTTTGTGACGTTATGTATTTTGTGACGTCATGTATTATTGTGACGTCATTTATTTTTGTGACGTTATGTATTTTGTGACGTCATTTATTTTTGTGACGTTATGTATTTTGTGGCGTCATTTATTTTTGTGACGTTATGTATTTTGTGAGGTCATTTATTTTTGTGACGTTATGTATTTTGTGACGTCATTTATTTTGGTGACGTTATGTATTTTGTGACGTCATTTATTTTTGTGACGTTATGTATTTTGTGACGTCATTTATTTTTGTGACGTTAAGTATTTTGTGACGTCATTTATTATTGTGACGTCATTTATTTTTGTGACGTTAGGTATTTTGTGACGTCATTTATTTTTGTGACGTCATTTATTATTGTGACGTCATTTATTTTTTTGACTTAATTAATTTTTGTGTTGTCATTTATTTTTGTGACGTTATGTATTTTGTGACGTCATTTATTTTTGTGAAGTTATGTATTTTGTGACGTCATTTGTTTTTGTGACGTTTTGTATTTTGTGACGTCATTTATTTTTGTGACGTTATGTATATTGTGGCGTCATTTATTTTTGTGACGTTATGTATTTTGTGACCTCATTTATTTTTGTGTCGTTATGTATTTTGTGACGTTATTTATTTTTGTGACGTTATGTATTTTGTGACGTCATTTATTTTTGTGACCTCATTTATATTTGTGACGTTATGTATTTTATGACCTCATTTATTTTTGTGACGTTATGTTTTTTGTGACGTCATTTGTTTTTGTGACGTTTTGTATTTTGTGACGTCATTTATTTTTGTTACGTTATGTATTTTGTGACGTCAATTATTTTTGTGACGTTAAGTATTTTGTGACGTCATTTATTATTGTGACGTCATTTATTTTTGTGACGTTAGGTATTTTGTGACGTCATTTATTTTTGTGACGTTATGTATTAATATTTGTGACGTCATTTATATTTGTGTCGTTATGTATTTTGTGACCTCATTTATTTTTGTGACGTTATGTATTTTGTGACGTCAATTATTTTTTTGACGTTATGTATTTTGTGACGTCATTTCTTTTTGTGACGTTAGGTATTTTGTGACGTCATTTATTTTGTAACGTTATGTATTTTGTGACGTCATTTATTTTTGTGACGTTATGTATTTTGTGACGTAATTAATTTTTGTGACGTCATTTATTTTTGTGACGTAATGTATTTTGTGACGTCATTTATTTTTGTGACGTTATGTATTTTGTGACGTCATTTATTTGTGTGACGTCATTTATTTTTGTGACGTGATGTTTTTTGTGACGTTATGTATTTTTGTGACGTCATTTATTTTTGTGACGTTATGTATTTTGTGACGTCATTTATTTTTGTGACGTTATGTATTTTGTGACGTCATTTATTTTTGTGACGTTATGTATTTTGTGACGTCATTGATTTTTGTGACGTTATGAATTTTGTGACGTCATTTATTATTGTGACGTCATTTATTTTTGTGACGTTATGTATTTTGTGACGTCATTTATTTTTTTGACGTTATGTATTTTGTGACGTCATTTATTTTTGTGACGTTATGTATTTTGTGACGTCATTTATTATTGTGACGTCATTTGTTTTTGTGACGTTTTGTTTTTTGTGACATCATTTATTTTTGTGACGTTATGTATATTGTGACGTCATTTATTATTGTGACGTCATTTATTTTTGTGTCGTTATGTATTTTGTGACCTCATTTATTTTTGTGACGTTATGTATTTTGTGACGTTATTTATTTTTGTGACGTTATGTATTTTGTGACGTCATTTATTTTTGTGACGTCATTTATATTTGTGACGTTATGTATTTTGTGACGTCATTTATTTTTGTGACGTTATGTATTAATATTTGTGACGTCATTTATATTTGTGACGTTATGTATTTTGTGACCTCATTTATTTTTGTGATGTTATGTATTTTGTGACGTCATTTATTTTTTGACGTTATGTATTTTGTGACGTCATTTATTTTTGTGACGTTATGTATTTTGTGACGTCATTTATTATTGTGACGTCATTTATTTTTGTGACGTTATGTATTTTGTGACGTCATTTATTTTTGTGACGTTATGTATTTTGTGACGTCATTTATTTTTGTGACGTTATGTATTTTGTGACGTCATTTGTTTTTGTGACGTTATGTAAATTGTGACGTCATTGATTTTTGTGACGTTATGAATTTTGTGACGTCATTTATTATTGTGACGTCATTTATTTTTGTGACGTTATGTATTTTGTGACGTCATTTATTTTTTTGACGTTATGTATTTTGTGACGTCATTTATTTTTGTGACGTTAGGTATTTTGTGACGTAATTAATTTTTGTGACGTCATTTATTTTTGTGACGTTATGTATTTTGTGTCGTCATTTATTTTTATGACGTTATGTTTTTTGTGACGTCATTTGTTTTTGTGACGTTATGTATTTTGTGACGTCATTTATTTTTGTGACGTTAAGTATTTTGTGACGTCATTTATTTGTGTGACGTCATTTATTTTTGTGACGTTATGTATTTTTGTGACGTCATTTATTTTTGTGACGTTATGTATTTTGTGACGTCATTTATTTTTGTGACGTTATGTATTTTGTGACGTCATTTATTTTTGTGACGTTATGTATTTTGTGACGTCATTGATTTTTGTGACGTTATGAATTTTGTGACGTCATTTATTATTGTGACGTCATTTATTTTTGTGACGTTATGTATTTTGTGACGTCATTTATTTTTTTGACGTTATGTATTTTGTGAAGTCATTTATTTTTGTGACGTTATGAATTTTGTGACGTCATTTATTATTGTGACGTCATTTATTTTTTTGACGTTATGTATTTTGTGACGTCATTTATTTTTGTGACGTTATGTATTTTGTGACGTCATTTATTTTTGTGACGTCATTTATATTTGTGACCTTATGCATTTTGTGACGTCATTTATTTTTGTGAAGTTATGTATTTTGTGACGTTATTAATTTTTGTGACGTCTTTTATTTTTTTTTGAGGTTATGTATTTTGTGACGTCATTTATTTTTCTGACGTTATGTATTTTGTGACCTCATTTATTTTTGTGACGTTATGTTTTTTGTGACGTCATTTGTTTTTGTGACGTTTTGTATTTTGTGACTTCATTTATTTTTGTTACGTTATGTATTTTGTGACGTCAATTATTTTTGTGACGTTAAGTATTTTGTGACGTCATTTATTATTGTGACGTCATTTATTTTTGTGACGTTAGGTATTTTGTGACGTCATTTATTTTGTGACGTTATGTATTAATATTTGTGACGTCATTTATATTTGTGACGTTATGTATTTTGTGACCTCATTTATTTTTGTGACGTTATGTATTTTGTGACGTCAATTATTTTTGTGACGTTATGTATTTTGTGACGTCATTTCTTTTTGTGACGTTAGGTATTTTGTGACGTCATTTATTTTTGTAACGTTATGTATTTTGTGACGTCATTTATTTTTGTGACGTTATGTATTTTGTGACGTAATTAATTTTTGTGACGTCATTTATTTTTGTGACGTAATGTATTTTGTGACGTCATTTATTTTTGTGACGTTATGTATTTTGTGACGTCATTTATTTGTGTGACGTCATTTATTTTTGTGATGTTATGTATTTTGTGACGTCATTAATTTTTGTGACGTGATGTTTTTTGTGACGTCATTTATTTGTGTGACGTCATTTATTTTTGTGACGTTATGTATTTTTGTGACGTCATTTATTTTTGTGACGTTATGTATTTTGTGACGTCATTTATTTTTGTGACGTTATGTATTTTGTGACGTCATTTATTTTTGTGACGTTATGTATTTTGTGACGTCATTGATTTTTGTGACGTTATGAATTTTGTGACGTCATTTATTATTGTGACGTCATTTATTTTTGTGACGTTATGTATTTTGTGACGTCATTTATTTTTTTGACGTTATGTATTTTGTGACGTCATTTATTTTTGTGACGTTATGAATTTTGTGACGTCATTTATTATTGTGACGTCATTTGTTTTTTGACGTTATGTATTTTGTGACGTCATTTATTTTTGTGACGTTATGTATTTTGTGACGTCATTTATTTTTGTGACGTCATTTATATTTGTGACCTTATGCATTTTGTGACGTCTTTTATTTTTTTTGAGGTTATGTATTTTGTGACGTCATTTATTTTTCTGACGTTATGTTTTTTGTGACGTCATTTATTTTTGTGACGTTATGTATTTTGTGACGTCATTTATTTTTGTGACGTTATGTATTTTGTGACGTAATTTATTTTTGTGACGTTATGTATTTTGTGACGTCATGTATTATTGTGACGTCATTTATTTTTGTGACGTTATGTATATTGTGGCGTCATTTATTTTTGTGTCGTTATGTATTTTGTGACCTCATTTATTTTTGTGACGTTATGTATTTTGTGACGTTATTTATTTTTGTGACGTTATGTATTTTGTGACGTCATTTATTTTTGTGACGTCATTTATATTTGTGACGTTATGTATTTTGTGACGTCATTTATTTTTGTGACGTTATGTATTAATATTTGTGACGTCATTTATATTTGTGACGTTATGTATTTTGTGACCTCATTTATTTTTGTGATGTTATGTATTTTGTGACGTCATTTATTTTTTGACGTTATGTATTTTGTGACGTCATTTATTTTTGTGACGTTATGTATTTTGTGACGTCATTTATTATTGTGACGTCATTTATTTTTGTGACGTTATGTATTTTGTGACGTCATTTATTTTTGTGATGTTATGTATTTTGTGACGTCATTTATTTTTGTGACGTTATGTATTTTGTGACGTCATTTATTTTTGTGACGTTATGTATTTTGTGACGTCATTTATTTTTTTGACGTTATGTATTTTGTGACGTCATTTATTTTTGTGACGTTAGGTAATTTGTGACGTAATTAATTTTTGTGACGTCATTTATTTTTGTGACGTTATGTATTTTGTGTCGTCATTTATTTTTATGACGTTATGTTTTTTGTGACGTCATTTGTTTTTGTGACGTTATGTATTTTGTGACGTCATTTATTTTTGTGACGTTAAGTATTTTGTGACGTCATTTATTTGTGTGACGTCATTTATTTTTGTGACGTTATGTATTTTTGTGACGTCATTTATTTTTGTGACGTGATGTTTTTTGTGACGTCATTTATTTGTGTGACGTCATTTATTTTTGTGACGTTATGTATTTTTGTGACGTCATTTATTTTTGTGACGTTATGTATTTTGTGACGTCATTTATTTTTGTGACGTTATGTATTTTGTGACGTCATTTATTTTTGTGACGTTATGTATTTTGTGACGTCATTGATTTTTGTGACGTTATGAATTTTGTGACGTCATTTATTATTGTGACGTCATTTATTTTTGTGACGTTATGTATTTTGTGACGTCATTTATTTTTTTGACGTTATGTATTTTGTGACGTCATTTATTTTTGTGACGTTATGAATTTTGTGACGTCATTTATTATTGTGACGTCATTTGTTTTTTGACGTTATGTATTTTGTGACGTCATTTATTTTTGTGACGTTATGTATTTTGTGACGTCATTTATTTTTGTGACGTCATTTATATTTGTGACCTTATGCATTTTGTGACGTCTTTTATTTTTTTTGAGGTTATGTATTTTGTGACGTCATTTATTTTTCTGACGTTATGTTTTTTGTGACGTCATTTATTTTTGTGACGTTATGTATTTTGTGACGTCATTTATTTTTGTGACGTTATGTATTTTGTGACGTAATTTATTTTTGTGACGTTATGTATTTTGTGACGTCATGTATTATTGTGACGTCATTTATTTTTGTGACGTTATGTATATTGTGGCGTCATTTATTTTTGTGTCGTTATGTATTTTGTGACCTCATTTATTTTTGTGACGTTATGTATTTTGTGACGTTATTTATTTTTGTGACGTTATGTATTTTGTGACGTCATTTATTTTTGTGACGTCATTTATATTTGTGACGTTATGTATTTTGTGACGTCATTTATTTTTGTGACGTTATGTATTAATATTTGTGACGTCATTTATATTTGTGACGTTATGTATTTTGTGACCTCATTTATTTTTGTGATGTTATGTATTTTGTGACGTCATTTATTTTTTGACGTTATGTATTTTGTGACGTCATTTATTTTTGTGACGTTATGTATTTTGTGACGTCATTTATTATTGTGACGTCATTTATTTTTGTGACGTTATGTATTTTGTGACGTCATTTATTTTTGTGATGTTATGTATTTTGTGACGTCATTTATTTTTGTGACGTTATGTATTTTGTGACGTCATTTATTTTTGTGACGTTATGTATTTTGTGACGTCATTTATTTTTTTGACGTTATGTATTTTGTGACGTCATTTATTTTTGTGACGTTAGGTATTTTGTGACGTAATTAATTTTTGTGACGTCATTTATTTTTGTGACGTTATGTATTTTGTGTCGTCATTTATTTTTATGACGTTATGTTTTTTGTGACGTCATTTGTTTTTGTGACGTTATGTATTTTGTGACGTCATTTATTTTTGTGACGTTAAGTATTTTGTGACGTCATTTATTTGTGTGACGTCATTTATTTTTGTGACGTTATGTATTTTTGTGACGTCATTTATTTTTGTGACGTTATGTATTTTGTGACGTCATTTATTTTTGTGACGTTATGTATTTTGTGACGTCATTTATTTTTGTGACGTTATGTATTTTGTGACGTCATTGATTTTTGTGACGTTATGAATTTTGTGACGTCATTTATTATTGTGACGTCATTTATTTTTGTGACGTTATGTATTTTGTGACGTCATTTATTTTTTTGACGTTATGTATTTTGTGACGTCATTTATTTTTGTGACGTTATGAATTTTGTGACGTCATTTATTATTGTGACGTCATTTATTTTTTTGACGTTATGTATTTTGTGACGTCATTTATTTTTGTGACGTTATGTATTTTGTGACGTCATTTATTTTTGTGACGTCATTTATATTTGTGACCTTATGCATTTTGTGACGTCATTTATTTTTGTGAAGTTATGTATTTTGTGACGTTATTAATTTTTGTGACGTCTTTTATTTTTTTTTGAGGTTATGTATTTTGTGACGTCATTTATTTTTCTGACGTTATGTATTTTGTGACGTCATTTATTTTTGTGACGTTATGTATTTTGTGACGTCATTTATTTTTGTGACGTTATGTATTTTGTGACGTCATTTATTTTTGTGACGTTATGTATTTTGTGACGTCATGTATTATTGTGACGTCATTTATTTTTGTGACGTTATGTATTTTGTGACGTCATTTATTTTTGTGACGTTATGTATTTTGTGGCGTCATTTATTTTTGTGACGTTATGTATTTTGTGAGGTCATTTATTTTTGTGACGTTATGTATTTTGTGACGTCATTTATTTTGGTGACGTTATGTATTTTGTGACGTCATTTATTTTTGTGACGTTATGTATTTTGTGACGTCATTTATTTTTGTGACGTTAAGTATTTTGTGACGTCATTTATTATTGTGACGTCATTTATTTTTGTGACGTTAGGTATTTTGTGACGTCATTTATTTTTGTGACGTTATGTATTATGTGACTTCATTTATTTTTGTGACGTTATGTATTTTGTGACGTCATTTATTTTTGTGACGTTATGTATTTTGTGACGTCATTTATTTTTGTGACGTTATGTATTTTGTGACGTCATTTATTTTTGTGACGTTATGTATTTTGTGACGTCATTGATTTTTGTGACGTTATGAATTTTGTGACGTCATTTATTATTGTGACGTCATTTATTTTTGTGACGTTATGTATTTTGTGACGTCATTTATTTTTTTGACGTTATGTATTTTGTGAAGTCATTTATTTTTGTGACGTTATGAATTTTGTGACGTCATTTATTATTGTGACGTCATTTATTTTTTTGACGTTATGTATTTTGTGACGTCATTTATTTTTGTGACGTTATGTATTTTGTGACGTCATTTATTTTTGTGACGTCATTTATATTTGTGACCTTATGCATTTTGTGACGTCATTTATTTTTGTGAAGTTATGTATTTTGTGACGTTATTAATTTTTGTGACGTCTTTTATTTTTTTTTGAGGTTATGTATTTTGTGACGTCATTTATTTTTCTGACGTTATGTATTTTGTGACCTCATTTATTTTTGTGACGTTATGTTTTTTGTGACGTCATTTGTTTTTGTGACGTTTTGTATTTTGTGACTTCATTTATTTTTGTTACGTTATGTATTTTGTGACGTCAATTATTTTTGTGACGTTAAGTATTTTGTGACGTCATTTATTATTGTGACGTCATTTATTTTTGTGACGTTAGGTATTTTGTGACGTCATTTATTTTGTGACGTTATGTATTAATATTTGTGACGTCATTTATATTTGTGACGTTATGTATTTTGTGACCTCATTTATTTTTGTGACGTTATGTATTTTGTGACGTCAATTATTTTTGTGACGTTATGTATTTTGTGACGTCATTTCTTTTTGTGACGTTAGGTATTTTGTGACGTCATTTATTTTTGTAACGTTATGTATTTTGTGACGTCATTTATTTTTGTGACGTTATGTATTTTGTGACGTAATTAATTTTTGTGACGTCATTTATTTTTGTGACGTAATGTATTTTGTGACGTCATTTATTTTTGTGACGTTATGTATTTTGTGACGTCATTTATTTGTGTGACGTCATTTATTTTTGTGATGTTATGTATTTTGTGACGTCATTAATTTTTGTGACGTGATGTTTTTTGTGACGTCATTTATTTGTGTGACGTCATTTATTTTTGTGACGTTATGTATTTTTGTGACGTCATTTATTTTTGTGACGTTATGTATTTTGTGACGTCATTTATTTTTGTGACGTTATGTATTTTGTGACGTCATTTATTTTTGTGACGTTATGTATTTTGTGACGTCATTGATTTTTGTGACGTTATGAATTTTGTGACGTCATTTATTATTGTGACGTCATTTATTTTTGTGACGTTATGTATTTTGTGACGTCATTTATTTTTTTGACGTTATGTATTTTGTGACGTCATTTATTTTTGTGACGTTATGAATTTTGTGACGTCATTTATTATTGTGACGTCATTTGTTTTTTGACGTTATGTATTTTGTGACGTCATTTATTTTTGTGACGTTATGTATTTTGTGACGTCATTTATTTTTGTGACGTCATTTATATTTGTGACCTTATGCATTTTGTGACGTCTTTTATTTTTTTTGAGGTTATGTATTTTGTGACGTCATTTATTTTTCTGACGTTATGTTTTTTGTGACGTCATTTATTTTTGTGACGTTATGTATTTTGTGACGTCATTTATTTTTGTGACGTTATGTATTTTGTGACGTAATTTATTTTTGTGACGTTATGTATTTTGTGACGTCATGTATTATTGTGACGTCATTTATTTTTGTGACGTTATGTATTTTGTGACGTTATGTATTTTGTGACGTCATTTATTTTTGTGACGTTATGTATTTTGTAACGTCATTTATTATTGTTACGTCATTTATTTTTGTGACGTTATGTATTTTGTGACGTCATTTGTTTTTGTGACGTTTTGTTTTTTGTGACGTCATTTATTTTTGTGACGTTATGTATATTGTGGCGTCATTTATTTTTGTGTCGTTATGTATTTTGTGACCTCATTTATTTTTGTGACGTTATGTATTTTGTGACGTTATTTATTTTTGTGACGTTATGTATTTTGTGACGTCATTTATTTTTGTGACGTCATTTATATTTGTGACGTTATGTATTTTGTGACGTCATTTATTTTTGTGACGTTATGTATTAATATTTGTGACGTCATTTATATTTGTGACGTTATGTATTTTGTGACCTCATTTATTTTTGTGATGTTATGTATTTTGTGACGTCATTTATTTTTTGACGTTATGTATTTTGTGACGTCATTTATTTTTGTGACGTTATGTATTTTGTGACGTCATTTATTATTGTGACGTCATTTATTTTTGTGACGTTATGTATTTTGTGACGTCATTTATTTTTGTGATGTTATGTATTTTGTGACGTCATTTATTTTTGTGACGTTATGTATTTTGTGACGTCATTTATTTTTGTGACGTTATGTATTTTGTGACGTCATTTATTTTTTTGACGTTATGTATTTTGTGACGTCATTTATTTTTGTGACGTTAGGTATTTTGTGACGTAATTAATTTTTGTGACGTCATTTATTTTTGTGACGTTATGTATTTTGTGTCGTCATTTATTTTTATGACGTTATGTTTTTTGTGACGTCATTTGTTTTTGTGACGTTATGTATTTTGTGACGTCATTTATTTTTGTGACGTTAAGTATTTTGTGACGTCATTTATTTGTGTGACGTCATTTATTTTTGTGACGTTATGTATTTTTGTGACGTCATTTATTTTTGTGACGTTATGTATTTTGTGACGTCATTTATTTTTGTGACGTTATGTATTTTGTGACGTCATTTATTTTTGTGACGTTATGTATTTTGTGACGTCATTGATTTTTGTGACGTTATGAATTTTGTGACGTCATTTATTATTGTGACGTCATTTATTTTTGTGACGTTATGTATTTTGTGACGTCATTTATTTTTTTGACGTTATGTATTTTGTGACGTCATTTATTTTTGTGACGTTATGAATTTTGTGACGTCATTTATTATTGTGACGTCATTTATTTTTTTGACGTTATGTATTTTGTGACGTCATTTATTTTTGTGACGTTATGTATTTTGTGACGTCATTTATTTTTGTGACGTCATTTATATTTGTGACCTTATGCATTTTGTGACGTCATTTATTTTTGTGAAGTTATGTATTTTGTGACGTTATTAATTTTTGTGACGTCTTTAATTTTTTTTGAGGTTATGTATTTTGTGACGTCATTTATTTTTCTGACGTTATGTATTTTGTGACGTCATTTATTTTTGTGACGTTATGTATTTTGTGACGTCATTTATTTTTGTGACGTTATGTATTTTGTGACGTCATTTATTTTTGTGACGTTATGTATTTTGTGACGTCATGTATTATTGTGACGTCATTTATTTTTGTGACGTTATGTATTTTGTGACGTCATTTATTTTTGTGACGTTATGTATTTTGTGGCGTCATTTATTTTTGTGACGTTATGTATTTTGTGAGGTCATTTATTTTTGTGACGTTATGTATTTTGTGACGTCATTTATTTTGGTGACGTTATGTATTTTGTGACGTCATTTATTTTTGTGACGTTATGTATTTTGTGACGTCATTTATTTTTGTGACGTTAAGTATTTTGTGACGTCATTTATTATTGTGACGTCATTTATTTTTGTGACGTTAGGTATTTTGTGACGTCATTTATTTTTGTGACGTTATGTATTATGTGACTTCATTTATTTTTGTGACGTTATGTATTTTGTGACGTCATTTATTTTTGTGACGTTATGTATTTTGTGACGTCATTTATTTTTGTGACGTTATGTATTTTGTGACGTCATTTATTTTTGTGACGTTATGTATTTTGTGACGTCATTTATTTTTTTGACTTAATTAATTTTTGTGTTGTCATTTATTTTTGTGACGTTATGTATTTTGTGACGTCATTTATTATTGTGACGTCATTTATTTTTTTGACTTAATTAATTTTTGTGTTGTCATTTATTTTTGTGACGTTATGTATTTTGTGACGTCATTTGTTTTTGTGACGTTTTGTATTTTGTGACGTCATTTATTTTTGTGACGTTATGTATATTGTGGCGTCATTTATTTTTGTGACGTTATGTATTTTGTGACCTCATTTATTTTTGTGTCGTTATGTATTTTGTGACGTTATTTATTTTTGTGACGTTATGTATTTTGTGACGTCATTTATTTTTGTGACCTCATTTATATTTGTGACGTTATGTATTTTATGACCTCATTTATTTTTGTGACGTTATGTTTTTTGTGACGTCATTTGTTTTTGTGACGTTTTGTATTTTGTGACGTCATTTATTTTTGTTACGTTATGTATTTTGTGACGTCAATTATTTTTGTGACGTTAAGTATTTTGTGACGTCATTTATTATTGTGACGTCATTTATTTTTGTGACGTTAGGTATTTTGTGACGTCATTTATTTTTGTGACGTTATGTATTAATATTTGTGACGTCATTTATATTTGTGACGTTATGTATTTTGTGACCTCATTTATTTTTGTGACGTTATGTATTTTGTGACGTCAATTATTTTTGTGACGTTATGTATTTTGTGACGTCATTTCTTTTTGTGACGTTAGGTATTTTGTGACGTCATTTATTTTGTAACGTTATGTATTTTGTGACGTCATTTATTTTTGTGACGTTATGTATTTTGTGACGTAATTAATTTTTGTGACGTCATTTATTTTTGTGACGTAATGTATTTTGTGACGTCATTTATTTTTGTGACGTTATGTATTTTGTGACGTCATTTATTTGTGTGACGTCATTTATTTTTGTGACGTGATGTTTTTTGTGACGTTATGTATTTTTGTGACGTCATTTATTTTTGTGACGTTATGTATTTTGTGACGTCATTTATTTTTGTGACGTTATGTATTTTGTGACGTCATTTATTTTTGTGACGTTATGTATTTTGTGACGTCATTGATTTTTGTGACGTTATGAATTTTGTGACGTCATTTATTATTGTGACGTCATTTATTTTTGTGACGTTATGTATTTTGTGACGTCATTTATTTTTTTGACGTTATGTATTTTGTGACGTCATTTATTTTTGTGACGTTATGTATTTTGTGACGTCATTTATTATTGTGACGTCATTTGTTTTTGTGACGTTTTGTTTTTTGTGACGTCATTTATTTTTGTGACGTTATGTATATTGTGGCGTCATTTATTTTTGTGTCGTTATGTATTTTGTGACCTCATTTATTTTTGTGACGTTATGTATTTTGTGACGTTATGTATTTTGTGACGTCATTTATTTTTGTGACGTCATTTATATTTGTGACGTTATGTATTTTGTGACGTCATTTATTTTTGTGACGTTATGTATTAATATTTGTGACGTCATTTATATTTGTGACGTTATGTATTTTGTGACCTCATTTATTTTTGTGATGTTATGTATTTTGTGACGTCATTTATTTTTTGACGTTATGTATTTTGTGACGTCATTTATTTTTGTGACGTTATGTATTTTGTGACGTCATTTATTATTGTGACGTCATTTATTTTTGTGACGTTATGTATTTTGTGACGTCATTTATTTTTGTGACGTTATGTATTTTGTGACGTCATTTATTTTTGTGACGTTATGTATTTTGTGACGTCATTTATTTTTGTGACGTTATGTATTTTGTGACGTCATTTATTTTTTTGACGTTATGTATTTTGTGACGTCATTTATTTTTGTGACGTTAGGTATTTTGTGACGTAATTAATTTTTGTGACGTCATTTATTTTTGTGACGTTATGTATTTTGTGTCGTCATTTATTTTTATGACGTTATGTTTTTTGTGACGTCATTTGTTTTTGTGACGTTATGTATTTTGTGACGTCATTTATTTTTGTGACGTTAAGTATTTTGTGACGTCATTTATTTGTGTGACGTCATTTATTTTTGTGACGTTATGTATTTTTGTGACGTCATTTATTTTTGTGACGTTATGTATTTTGTGACGTCATTTATTTTTGTGACGTTATGTATTTTGTGACGTCATTTATTTTTGTGACGTTATGTATTTTGTGACGTCATTGATTTTTGTGACGTTATGAATTTTGTGACGTCATTTATTATTGTGACGTCATTTATTTTTGTGACGTTATGTATTTTGTGACGTCATTTATTTTTTTGACGTTATGTATTTTGTGACGTCATTTATTTTTGTGACGTTATGAATTTTGTGACGTCATTTATTATTGTGACGTCATTTATTTTTTTGACGTTATGTATTTTGTGACGTCATTTATTTTTGTGACGTTATGTATTTTGTGACGTCATTTATTTATGTGACGTCATTTATATTTGTGACCTTATGCATTTTGTGACGTCATTTATTTTTGTGAGTTATGTATTTTGTGACGTTATTAATTTTTGTGACGTCTTTTATTTTTTTTTGAGGTTATGTATTTTGTGACGTCATTTATTTTTCTGACGTTATGTATTTTGTGACGTCATTTATTTTTGTGACGTTATGTATTTTGTGACGTCATTTATTTTTGTGACGTTATGTATTTTGTGACGTCATTTATTTTTGTGACGTTATGTATTTTGTGACGTCATGTATTATTGTGACGTCATTTATTTTTGTGACGTTATGTATTTTGTGACGTCATTTATTTTTGTGACGTTATGTATTTTGTGGCGTCATTTATTTTTGTGACGTTATGTATTTTGTGAGGTCATTTATTTTTGTGACGTTATGTATTTTGTGACGTCATTTATTTTGGTGACGTTATGTATTTTGTGACGTCATTTATTTTTGTGACGTTAGGTATTTTGTGACGTCATTTATTTTTGTGACGTTATGTATTATGTGACTTCATTTATTTTTGTGACGTTATGTATTTTGTGACGTCATTTATTTTTGTGACGTTATGTATTTTGTGACGTCATTTATTTTTGTGACGTTATGTATTTTGTGACGTCATTTATTTTTGTGACGTTATGTATTTTGTGACGTCATTTATTTTTTTGACGTTATGTATTTTGTGACGTCATTTATTTTTGTGACGTTATGTATTTTGTGACGTCATTTATTATTGTGACGTCATTTATTTTTTTGACTTAATTAATTTTTGTGTTGTCATTTATTTTTGTGACGTTATGTATTTTGTGACGTCATTTATTTTTGTGAAGTTATGTATTTTGTGACGTCATTTGTTTTTGTGACGTTTTGTATTTTGTGACGTCATTTATTTTTGTGACGTTATGTATATTGTGGCGTCATTTATTTTTGTGACGTTATGTATTTTGTGACCTCATTTATTTTTGTGTCGTTATGTATTTTGTGACGTTATTTATTTTTGTGACGTTATGTATTTTGTGACGTCATTTATTTTTGTGACCTCATTTATATTTGTGACGTTATGTATTTTATGACCTCATTTATTTTTGTGACGTTATGTTTTTTGTGACGTCATTTGTTTTTGTGACGTTTTGTATTTTGTGACGTCATTTATTTTTGTTACGTTATGTATTTTGTGACGTCAATTATTTTTGTGACGTTAAGTATTTTGTGACGTCATTTATTTTTGTGACGTTATGTATTTTGTGACGTCATTGATTTTTGTGACGTTATGAATTTTGTGACGTCATTTATTATTGTGACGTCATTTATTTTTGTGACGTTATGTATTTTGTGACGTCATTTATTTTTTTGACGTTATGTATTTTGTGACGTCATTTATTTTTGTGACGTTATGTATTTTGTGACGTCATTTATTATTGTGACGTCATTTATTTTTGTGACGTAATTAATTTTTGTGACGTCATTTATTTTTGTGACGTTATGTATTTTGTGACGTCATTTATTTTTGTGACGTTATGTTTTTTGTGACGTCATTAGTTTTTGTGACGTTTTGTATTTTGTGACGTCATTTATTTTTGTGACGTTATGTATTTTGTGACGTCATTTATTTTTGTGACGTAATGTATTTTGTGACGTCATTTATTTTTGTGACGTTATGTATTTTGTGACGTCAATTATTTTTATGACGTTATGTATTTTGTAACGTTATGTATTTTGTGGTGTCATTTATTTTTGTGACGTTATGTATTATGTGACCTCATTTATTTTTGTGACGTTATGTATTTTGTGACGTCATTTATTTTTGTGACGTCATTTATATTTGTGACGTTATGTATTTTGTGACGTCATTTATTTTTGTGACGTTATGTATTAATATTTGTGACGTCATTTATATTTGTGACGTTATGTATTTTGTGACCTCATTTATTTTTGTGACGTTATGTATTTTGTGACGTTATTTATTTTTGGGACGTTATTCATTTTGTGACGTAATTTATTTTTGTGACGTCATTTATATTTGTGACGTTATGTCTTTTGTGACGTCATTTATTTTTTTGACGTTATGTATTTTGTGACGTTATGTATTTTGTGACGTCATTTATTTTTGTGACGTTATGTATTTTGTAACGTCATTTATTATTGTTACGTCATTTATTTTTGTGACGTTATGTATTTTGTGACGTCATTTGTTTTTGTGACGTTTTGTTTTTTGTGACGTCATTTATTTTTGTGACGTTATGTATATTGTGGCGTCATTTATTTTTGTGACGTTATGTATTTTGTGACCTCATTTATTTTTGTGACGTTATGTATTTTGTGACGTTATTTATTTTTGTGACGTTATGTATTTTGTGACGTCATTTATTTTTGTGACGTCATTTATATTTGTGACGTAATGTATTTTGTGACGTCATTTATTTTTGTGACGTTATGTATTAATATTTGTGACGTCATTTATATTTGTTACGTTATGTATTTTGTGACGTCATTTATTTTTTTGACGTTATGTATTTTGTGACGTCATTTATTTTTTGACGTTATGTATTTTGTGACGTCATTTATTTTTGTGACGTTATGTATTTTATGACGTCATTTATTATTGTGACGTCATTTATTTTTGTGACGTTATGTATTTTGTGACGTCATTTATTTTTGTGACGTTATGTATTTTGTGACGTCATTTATTTTTGTGACGTTATGTATTTTGTGACGTCATTTATTTTTGTGACGTTATGTATTTTGTGACGTCATTTATTTTTGTGACGTTATGTATTTTGTGACGTCATTTATTTTTGTGACGTTATGTATTTTGTGACGTCATGTATTATTGTGACGTCATTTATTTTTGTGACGTTATGTATTTTGTGACGTCATTTATTTTTGTGACGTTATGTATTTTGTGGCGTCATTTATTTTTGTGACGTTATGTATTTTGTGAGGTCATTTATTTTTGTGACGTTATGTATTTTGTGACGTCATTTATTTTGGTGACGTTATGTATTTTGTGACGTCATTTATTTTTGTGACGTTATGTATTTTGTGACGTCATTTATTTTTGTGACGTTAAGTATTTTGTGACGTCATTTATTATTGTGACGTCATTTATTTTTGTGACGTTAGGTATTTTGTGACGTCATTTATTTTTGTGACGTTATGTATTATGTGACTTCATTTATTTTTGTGACGTTATGTATTTTGTGACGTCATTTATTTTTGTGACGTTATGTATTTTGTGACGTCATTTATTTTTGTGACGTTATGTATTTTGTGACGTCATTTATTTTTGTGACGTTATGTATTTTGTGACGTCATTTATTTTTTTGACGTTATGTATTTTGTGACGTCATTTATTTTTGTGACGTTATGTATTTTGTGACGTCATTTATTATTGTGACGTCATTTATTTTTTTGACTTAATTAATTTTTGTGTTGTCATTTATTTTTGTGACGTTATGTATTTTGTGACGTCATTTATTTTTGTGAAGTTATGTATTTTGTGACGTCATTTGTTTTTGTGACGTTTTGTATTTTGTGACGTCATTTATTTTTGTGACGTTATGTATATTGTGGCGTCATTTATTTTTGTGACGTTATGTATTTTGTGACCTCATTTATTTTTGTGTCGTTATGTATTTTGTGACGTTATTTATTTTTGTGACGTTATGTATTTTGTGACGTCATTTATTTTTGTGACCTCATTTATATTTGTGACGTTATGTATTTTATGACCTCATTTATTTTTGTGACGTTATGTTTTTTGTGACGTCATTTGTTTTTGTGACGTTTTGTATTTTGTGACGTCATTTATTTTTGTTACGTTATGTATTTTGTGACGTCAATTATTTTTGTGACGTTAAGTATTTTGTGACGTCATTTATTTTTGTGACGTTATGTATTTTGTGACGTCATTGATTTTTGTGACGTTATGAATTTTGTGACGTCATTTATTATTGTGACGTCATTTATTTTTGTGACGTTATGTATTTTGTGACGTCATTTATTTTTTTGACGTTATGTATTTTGTGACGTCATTTATTTTTGTGACGTTATGTATTTTGTGACGTCATTTATTATTGTGACGTCATTTATTTTTGTGACGTAATTAATTTTTGTGACGTCATTTATTTTTGTGACGTTATGTATTTTGTGACGTCATTTATTTTTGTGACGTTATGTTTTTTGTGACGTCATTAGTTTTTGTGACGTTTTGTATTTTGTGACGTCATTTATTTTTGTGACGTTATGTATTTTGTGACGTCATTTATTTTTGTGACGTAATGTATTTTGTGACGTCATTTATTTTTGTGACGTTATGTATTTTGTGACGTCAATTATTTTTATGACGTTATGTATTTTGTAACGTTATGTATTTTGTGGTGTCATTTATTTTTGTGACGTTATGTATTATGTGACCTCATTTATTTTTGTGACGTTATGTATTTTGTGACGTCATTTATTTTTGTGACGTCATTTATATTTGTGACGTTATGTATTTTGTGACGTCATTTATTTTTGTGACGTTATGTATTAATATTTGTGACGTCATTTATATTTGTGACGTTATGTATTTTGTGACCTCATTTATTTTTGTGACGTTATGTATTTTGTGACGTTATTTATTTTTGGGACGTTATTCATTTTGTGACGTAATTTATTTTTGTGACGTCATTTATATTTGTGACGTTATGTCTTTTGTGACGTCATTTATTTTTTTGACGTTATGTATTTTGTGACGTTATGTATTTTGTGACGTCATTTATTTTTGTGACGTTATGTATTTTGTAACGTCATTTATTATTGTTACGTCATTTATTTTTGTGACGTTATGTATTTTGTGACGTCATTTGTTTTTGTGACGTTTTGTTTTTTGTGACGTCATTTATTTTTGTGACGTTATGTATATTGTGGCGTCATTTATTTTTGTGACGTTATGTATTTTGTGACCTCATTTATTTTTGTGACGTTATGTATTTTGTGACGTTATTTATTTTTGTGACGTTATGTATTTTGTGACGTCATTTATTTTTGTGACGTCATTTATATTTGTGACGTAATGTATTTTGTGACGTCATTTATTTTTGTGACGTTATGTATTAATATTTGTGACGTCATTTATATTTGTGACGTTATGTATTTTGTGACGTCATTTATTTTTTTGACGTTATGTATTTTGTGACGTCATTTATTTTTTGACGTTATGTATTTTGTGACGTCATTTATTTTTGTGACGTTATGTATTTTATGACGTCATTTATTATTGTGACGTCATTTATTTTTGTGACGTTATGTATTTTGTGACGTCATTTATTTTTGTGACGTTATGTATTTTGTGACGTCATTTATTTTTGTGACGTTATGTATTTTGTGACGTCATTTATTTTTGTGACGTTATGTATTTTGTGACGTCATTTATTTTTTTTACGTTATGTATTTTGTGACGTCATTTATTTTTGTGACGTTAGGTATTTTGTGACGTAATTAATTTTTGTGACGTCATTTATTTTTGTGACGTTATGTATTTTGTGTCGTCATTTATTTTTGTGACGTTATGTTTTTTGTGACGTCATTTGTTTTTGTGACGTTATGTATTTTGTGACGTCATTTATTTTTGTGACGTTATGTATTTTGTGACGTCATTTTCTTTTGTGACGTTATGTATTTTGTGACGTCATTTATTTTTGTGACGTCATTTATATTTGTGACGTTATGTATTTTGTGACGTGATTTATTTTTGTGACGTTATGTATTAATATTTGTGACGTCATTTATATTTGTGACGTTATGTATTTTGTGACCGCATTTATTTTTGTGACGTTATGTATTTTGTGACGTCATTTATTTTTGTGACGTTATGTATTTTGTGACGTTATGCATTTTGTGACGTCATTTATTTTTGTGACGTTATGTATTTTGTGACGTCATTTATTTTTGTGAAGATATGTATTTTGTGACGTTATTAATTTTTGTGACGTCATTTATTTTTGTGACGTTATGTATTTTGTGACGTCATTTATTTTTCTGACGTTATGTATTTTGTGACGTCATTTATTTTTGTGACGTTAAGTATTTTGTGACGTCATTTATTTTTGTGACGTTATGTATTTTGTGACGTCATGTATTATTGTGACGTCATTTATTTTTGTGACGTTATGTATTTTGTGACGTCAATTATTTTTGTGACGTTATGTATTTTGTGACGTCAATTATTTTTGTGACGTTATGTATTTTGTGACGTCATTTATTTTTCTGACGTTATGTATTTTGTGACGTCATTTATTTTTGTGACGTTAAGTATTTTGTGACGTCATTTATTATTGTGAAGTCATTTTTTTTGTGACGTTACGTATTTTGTGATGTCATTTATTATTGTTACGTCATTTATTTTTGTGACGTTATGTATTTTGTGACGTCATTTATTTTTCTGACGTTATGTATTTTGTGACGTCATTTATTTTTGTGCCGTTATGTATTTTGTGACGTCATTTCTTTTTGTGACATTATGTATTTTGTGACGTAATTAATTTTGTGACGTCATTTATTTTTGTGACGTTATGTATTTTGTGACGTCATTTATTTTTGTGACGTTATGTATTTTGTGACGTCATTTATTTTTGTGACGTTATGTATTTTGTGACGTCATTTATTTTTGTGACGTTATGTATTTTGTGACGTTATGTATTTTGGGACGTCATTTATTTTTGTGACGTTATGTATTTTGTGACGTCATTTATTTTTGTGAAGTTATGTATTTTGTGACGTTATTAATTTTGAGACGTCATTTATTTTTGTGACGTTATGTATTTTGTGACGTCATTTATTTTTGTGACGTTATGTATTTTGTGACGTCATTTATTTTTGTGACGTTATGTATTTTGTGACGTCATTTATTTTTGTGACGTTATGTATTTTGTGACGTCATTTATTATTGTGACGTCATTTATTTTTGTGACGTTATGTATTTTGTGACGTCATTTATTTTTGTGACGTTATGTATTTTGTGACGTCCTTTATTTTTGTGACGTCATTTATTTTTGTGACGTTATGTATTTTGTGACGTCATTTATTTTTGTGACGTTATGAATTTTGTGTTGTCATTTATTTTTGTGACGTTATGTATTTTGTGACGTCATTTATTTTTGTGACGTTATGTATTTTGTGACGTCATTGGTTTTTGTGACGTTTTGTATTTTGTGACGTCATTTATTTTTGTGACGTTATGTATATTGTGGCGTCATTTATTTTTGTGACGTTATGTATTTTGTGACCTCATTTATTTTTGTGACGTTATGTATTTTGTGACGTTATTTATTTTTGTGACGTTATGTATTTTGTGACGTCATTTATTTTTGTGACGTCATTTATATTTGTGACCTTATGTATTTTGTGACATCATTTATTTTTGTGACGTTATGTATTTTGTGACGTAATTAATTTTTGTGACGTCATTTATTTTTGTGAGGTTATGTATTTTGTGACGTCATTTATTTTTGTGACGTTATGTATTTTTTGACGTCATTTATTTATGTGACGTCATTAATTTTTGTGACGTTATGTATTTTGTGACGTCATTTTTTTGTCTCGTTTAGTATTTTGTGACGTCATTCATTATTGTGACGTCATTTATTTTTGTGACGTTATGTATTTTGTGACGTAATTTATTTTTAAGACGATATGAATTTTGTGACGTCATTTTTTTGTGACGTTTAGTATTTTGTGACGTCATTTATTATTGTGACGTTATTTATTTTTGTGACGTTATGTTTTTTGTGACGTCATTTATTTCTGTGACGTTATGTTTTTTGTGACGTTATGTATTTTTGTGACGTCATTTATTTTTGTGACGTTATGTATTTTGTGACGTCATTTATTTTTGTGACGTTATGTATTTTGTGACGTCATTCATTTTTGTGACGTTATGTTTTTGTGACGTTATGTATTTTTGTGACGTCATTTATTTTTGTGACGTTATGTATTTTGTGACGTCATTTATTTTTGTGACGTTATGTATTTTGTGACGTCATTTATTTTTGTGACGTTATGTATTTTGTGACGTCATTTATTTTTGTGATGTTATGAATTTTGTGACGTCATTTTTTTGTGACGTTTAGTATTTTGTGACGTCATTTATTATTGTGATGTCATTTATTTTTGTGACGTTATGTATTTTGTGACGTAATTTATTTTTGTGACGATATGTGTTTTGTGACGTTATGTATTTTTTGACATCATTTATTTTTGTGACGTTATGTATTTTGTGACGTCATTTATTTTTGTGACGTTATGTATTTTGTGACGTCATTTATTTTTGTGACGTTATGTATTTTGTGACGTCATTTATTTTTTTGACGTTATGTATTATGTGACGTCATTTATTTTTGTGACGTTAGGTATTTTGTGACGTATTTAATTTTTGTGACGTCATTTATTTTTGTGACGTTATGTATTTTGTGACGTAATTTATTTTTGTGACGTTATGTTTTTTGTGCCGTCATTTTTTTTGTTACGTTTTGTATTTTGTGACGTCATTTATTTTTGTGACGTTATGTATTTTGTGACCTCATTTATTTTTGTGACGTTATGTATTTTGTGACGTCATTTATTTTTGTGACGTTATGTATTTTGTGACGTCAATTATTTTTATGACGTTATGTATTTTGTAACGTTATGTATTTTGTGGCGTCATTGAATTTTGTGTTGTTATGTATTTTGTGACCTCATTTATTTTTGTGACGTTATGTATTTTGTGACGTCATTTATTTTTGTGAAGATATGTATTTTGTGACGTTATTAATTTTTGTGACGTCATTTATTTTTGTGACGTTATGTATTTTGTGACGTCATTTATTTTTGTGAAGATATGTATTTTGTGACGTTATTAATTTTTGTGACGTCATTTATTTTTGTGACGTTATGTATTTTGTGACGTCATTTATTTTTCTGACGTTATGTATTTTGTGACGTCATTTATTTTTGTGACGTTATGTATTTTGTGACGTCATTTATTTTTGTGACGTTATGTATTTTGTGACGTCATTTATTTTTGTGACGTTATGTATTTTGTGACGTCATGTATTATTGTGACGTCATTTATTTTTGTGACGTTATGTATTTTGTGACGTCAATTATTTTTGTGACGTTATGTATTTTGTGACGTCATTTATTATTGTGAAGTCATTTTTTTTGTGACGTTACGTATTTTGTGATGTCATTTATTATTGTTACGTCATTTATTTTTGTGACGTTATGTATTTTGTGACGTCAGTTGTTTTTGTGACGTTTTGTATTTTGTGACGTCATTTATTTTTGTGCCGTTATGTATTTTGTGACGTCATTTCTTTTTGTGACATTATGTATTTTGTGACGTAATTAATTTTGTGACGTCATTTATTTTTGTGACGTTATGTATTTTGTGACGTCATTTATTTTTGTGACGTTATGTATTTTGTGACGTCATTTATTTTTGTGACGTTATGTATTTTGTGACGTCATTTATTTTTGTGACGTTATGTATTTTGTGACGTTATGTATTTTGGGACGTCATTTATTTTTGTGACGTTATGTATTTTGTGACGTCATTTATTTTTGTGAAGTTATGTATTTTGTGACGTTATTAATTTTGAGACGTCATTTATTTTTGTGACGTTATGTATTTTGTGACGTCATTTATTTTTGTGACGTTATGTATTTTGTGACGTCATTTATTTTTGTGACGTTATGTATTTTGTGACGTCATTTATTTTTGTGACGTTATGTATTTTGTGACGTCATTTATTATTGTGACGTCATTTATTTTTGTGACGTTATGTATTTTGTGACGTCATTTATTTTTGTGACGTTATGTATTTTGTGACGTCATTTATTTTTGTGACGTCATTTATTTTTGTGACGTTATGTATTTTGTGACGTCATTTATTTTTGTGACGTTATGAATTTTGTGTTGTCATTTATTTTTGTGACGTTATGTATTTTGTGACGTCATTTATTTTTGTGACGTTATGTATTTTGTGACGTCATTGGTTTTTGTGACGTTTTGTATTTTGTGACGTCATTTATTTTTGTGACGTTATGTATATTGTGGCGTCATTTATTTTTGTGACGTTATGTATTTTGTGACCTCATTTATTTTTGTGACGTTATGTATTTTGTGACGTTATTTATTTTTGTGACGTTATGTATTTTGTGACGTCATTTATTTTTGTGACGTCATTTATATTTGTGACCTTATGTATTTTGTGTAATCATTTATTTTTGTGACGTTATGTATTTTGTGACGTAATTAATTTTTGTGACGTCATTTATTTTTGTGAGGTTATGTATTTTGTGACGTCATTTATTTTTGTGACGTTATGTATTTTTTGACGTCATTTATTTTTGTGACGTCATTTATTTTTGTGACGTTATGTATTTTGTGACGTCATTTTTTTGTCTCGTTTAGTATTTTGTGACGTCATTTATTACTGTGACGTCATTTATTTTTGTGACGTTATGTATTTTGTGACGTAATTTATTTTTAAGACGATATGAATTTTGTGACGTCATTTTTTTGTGACGTTTAGTATTTTGTGACGTCATTTATTATTGTGACGTCATTTATTTTTGTGACGTTATGTTTTTTGTGACGTCATTTATTTTTGTGACGTTATGTTTTTTGTGACGTTATGTATTTTTGTGACGTCATTTATTTTTGTGACGTTATGTATTTTGTGACGTCATTTATTTTTGTGACGTTATGTATTTTGTGACGTCATTCATTTTTGTGACGTTATGTTTTTGTGACGTTATGTATTTTTGTGACGTCATTTATTTTTGTGACGTTATGTATTTTGTGACGTCATATATTTTTGTGACGTTATGTATTTTGTGACGTCATTTATTTTTGTGACGTTATGTATTTTGTGACGTCATTTATTTTTGTGACGTTATGAATTTTGTGACGTCATTTTTTTGTGACGTTTAGTATTTTGTGACGTCATTTATTATTGTGATGTCATTTATTTTTGTGACGTTATGTATTTTGTGACGTAATTTATTTTTGTGACGATATGTGTTTTGTGACGTTATGTATTTTTGACATCATTTATTTTTGTGACGTTATGTATTTTGTGACGTCATTTATTTTTGTGACGTTATGTATTTTGTGACGTCATTTATTTTTGTGACGTTATGTATTTTGTGACGTCATTTATTTTTTTGACGTTATATATTATGTGACGTCATTTATTTTTGTGACGTTAGGTATTTTGTGACGTATTTAATTTTTGTGACGTCATTTATTTTTGTGACGTTATGTATTTTGTGACGTCATTTATTTTTGTGACGTTATGTTTTTTGTGCCGTCATTTTTTTTGTTACGTTTTGTATTTTGTGACGTCATTTATTTTTGTGACGTTATGTATTTTGTGACCTCATTTATTTTTGTGACGTTATGTATTTTGTGACGTCATTTATTTTTGTGACGTTATGTATTTTGTGACGTCAATTATTTTTATGACGTTATGTATTTTGTAACGTTATGTATTTTGTGGCGTCATTGAATTTTGTGTCGTTATGTATTTTGTGACCTCATTTATTTTTGTGACGTTATGTATTTTGTGACGTTATTTATTTTTGTGACGTTATGTATTTTGTGACGTCATTTATTTTTGTGACGTCATTTATATTTGTAACGTTATGTATTTTGTGACGTCATTTATTTTTGTGACGTTATGTATTTTGTGACCTCATTTATTTTTGTGACGTTATGTATTTTGTGACGTCGTTTATTTTAGTGACGTTATGTATTTTGTGACGTCATTTATTTTTGTGACGTTATGTATTTTGTGACGTCATTTATTTTTGTGACGTTATGTATTTTGTGACGTCATTTATTTTTTGACGTTATGTATTTTGTGACGTCATTTATTTTTGTGACGTTATGTATTTTGTGACGTCATATTTTTTTGTGACGTTAAGTATTTTGTGACGTCATTTATTATTGTGACGTCATTTATTTTTGTGACGTTATGTATTTTGTGACGTCATTTATTATTGTTACGTCATTTATTTTTGTGACGTTATGTATTTTGTGACGTCATTTGTTTTTGTGACGTTTTGTATTTTGTGACGTCATTTATTTTTGTGCCGTTAAGTATTTTGTGACGTCATTTCTTTTTGTGACGTTATGTATTTTGTGACGTAATTAATTTTGTGACGTCATTTATTTTTGTGACGTTATGTATTTTGTGACGTCATTTATTTTTGTGACGTTATGTATTTTGTGACGTCATTTATTTTTGTGACGTTATGTATTTTGTGACGTCATTTATTTTTGTGAAGTTATGTATTTTGTGACGTTATGTATTTTGTGACGTCATTTATTTTTGTGACGTTATGTATTTTGTGACGTCATTTATTTTTGTGAAGTTATGTATTTTGTGACGTTATTAATTTTGTGACGTCATTTATTTTTGTGACGTTATGTATTTTGTGACGTCATTTATTTTTGTGACGTTATGTATTTTGTGACGTCATTTATTTTTGTGACGTTATGTATTTTGTGACGTCATTTATTTTTGTGACGTTATGTATTTTGTGACGTCATTTATTATTGTGACGTCATTTATTTTTGTGACGTTATGTATTTTGTGACGTCATTTATTTTTGTGACGTTATGTATTTTGTGACGTCATTTATTTTTGTGACTTCATTTATATTTGTGACGTTATGTATTTTGTGACGTCATTTATTTTTGTGACGTTATGTATTTTGTGTTGTCATTTATTTTTGTGACGTTATGTATTTTGTGACGTCATTTATTTTTGTGACGTTATGTATTTTGTGTTGTCATTTATTTTTGTGACGTTATGTATTTTGTGACGTAATTTATTTTTGTGACGTTATGTATGTTGTGATGTCATTTGTTTTTGTGACGTTTTGTATTTTGTGACGTCATTTATTTTTGTGACGTTATGTATATTGTGGCGTTATTTATTTTTGTGACGTTATGTATTTTGGAACCTCATTTATTTTTGAGACGTTATGTATTTTGTGACGTTATTTATTTTTGTGACGTTATGTATTTTGTGACGTCATTTATTTTTGTGACGTCATTTATATTTGTGACGTTATGTATTTTGTGACATCATGTATTTTTGTGACGTTATGTATTTTGTGACGTAATTAATTTATGTGACGTCATTTATTTTTGTGACGTTATGTATTTTGTGACGTCATTTATTTTTGTGACGTTATGTATTTTTTGACGTCATTTATTTTTGTGACGTCATTTTTTTGTGACGTTTAGTATTTTGTGACGTCATTTATTATTGTGACGTCATTTATTTTTGTGACGTTATGTATTTTGTGACGTAATTTATTTTTAAGACGATATGAATTTTGTGACGTCATTTTTTTGTGACGTTTAGTATTTTGTGACATCAATTATTATTGTGACGTCATTTATTTTTGTGACGTTATGTTTTTTGTGACGTTATGTATTTTTGTGACGTCATTTATTTTTGTGACGTTATGTATTTTGTGACGTCATTTATTTTTGTGACGTTATGTATTTTGTGATGTCATTTATTTTTGTAACGTTATGTTTTTTGTGACGTTATGTATTTTTGTGACGTCATTTATTTTTGTGACGTTATGTATTTTGTGACGTAATTTATTTTAGTGACGTTATGTATTTTGTTACGTCATTTATTTTTGTGACGTTATGTATATTGTGACGTCATTTATTTTTGTGACGTTATGAATTTTGTGACGTCATTTTTTTTGACGTTTAGTATTTTTTGACGTCATTTATTATTGTGACGTCATTTATTTTTGTGACGATATGTGTTTTGTGACGTTATGTTTTTTGTGACGTCATTTATTTTTGTGACGTTATGTATTTTGTGACGTCATTTAGTTTTGTGACGTCATTAATTTTTTTGACGTTATGTATTATGTGACGTCATTTATTTTTGTGACGTTAGGTATTTTGTGACGTAATTAATTTTTGTGACGTCATTTATTTTTGTGACGTTATGTATTTTGTGACGTCATTTATTTTTGTGACGTTATGTTTTTTGTGACGTCATCCGTTTTTGTGACGTTTTGTATTTTGTGACGTCATTTATTTTTGTGACGTTATGTATTTTGTGACGTCATTTTTTTTTTGTGACGTTATGTATTTTGTGACGTCATTTATTTTTGTGACGTTATGTATTTTGTGACGTCAATTATTTTTATGACGTTATGTATTTTGTAACGTTATGTATTTTGTGGCGTCATTTAATTTAGTGACGTTATGTATTTTGTGACCTCATTTATTTTTGTGACGTTATGTATTTTGTGACGTTATTTATTTTTGTGACGTTATGTATTTTGTGACGTCATTTATTTTTGTGACGTCATTTATATTTGTAACGTTATGTATTTTGTGACGTCATTTATTTTTGTGACGTTATGTATTTTGTGACGTCATTTATTTTTGTGACGTTATGTGTTTTGTGACGTCGTTTATTTTAGTGACGTTATGTATTTTGTGACGTCATTTATTTTTGTGACGTTATGTATTTTGTGACGTTATGTATTTTGTGACGTCATTTATTTTTGTGACGTTATGTATTTTGTGACGTCAATTATTTTTGTGAAGTTATGTATTTTGTGACGTTATTAATTTTTGTGATGTCATTTATTTTTGTGACGTTATGTATTTTGTGACGTCATTTATTTTTCTGACGTTATGTATTTTGTGACGTCATTTATTTTTGTGACGTTATGTATTTTGTGACGTCATTTATTTTTGTGACGTTATGTATTTTGTGACGTCATTTATTTTTGTGACGTTATGTATTTTGTGACGTCATTTATTTTTGTGACGTTATGTATTTTGTGACGTCATGTATTATTGTGACGTCATTTATTTTTGTGACGTTATTTATTTTGTGACGTCATTTATTTTTGTGACGTTATGTATTTTGTGACGTCATTTATTTTTGTGACGTTATGTATTTTATGACGTCATTAATTTTTTTGACGTTATGTATTTTGTGACTTCATTTATTTTTGTGACGTTATGTATTTTGTGACGTCTTTTATTTTTTTGACGTTATGTATTTTGTGACGTCATTTATTTTTGTGACGTTATGTATTTTGTGACGTCATTTATTTTTGTGACGTTATGTATTTTGTGACGTCATTTATTTTTGTGACGTTATGTATTTTGTGACGTCATTTATTATTGTGACGTCATTTATTTTTGTGACGTAATTAATTTTTGTGTTGTCATTTATTTTTGTGTCGTTATGTATTTTGTGACGTCATTTATTTTTGTGACGTTATGTATTTTGTGACGTCATTTGTTTTTGTGACGTTTTGTATTTTGTGACGTCATTTATTTTTGTGACGTTATGTATATTGTGGCGTCATTTATTTTTGTGACGTTATGTATTTTGTGACCTCATTTTTTTGTGACGTTATGTATTTTGTGACGTTATTTATTTTTGTGACGTTATGTATTTTGTGACGTCATTTATTTTTGTGACGTTATGTATTAATATTTGTGACGTCATTTATATTTGTGACGTTATGTATTTTGTGACCTCATTTATTTTTGTGACGTTATGTATTTTGTGACGTTATTTATTTTTGTGACGTTATGTATTTTGTGATGTCATTTATTTTTGTGACGTCATTTATATTTGTGACGTTATGTATTTTGTGACGTCAATTATTTTTGTGACGTTATGTATTTTGTGACGTCAATTATTTTTGTGAAGTTATGTATTTTGTGACGTCATTTCCTTTTGTGACGTTAGGTATTTTGTGACGTCATTTATTTTTGTGCCGTTATGTATTTTGTGACGTCATTTATTTTTGTGACGTTATGTATTTTGTGACGTAATTAATTTTTGTGACGTCATTTATTTTTGTGACGTTATGTATTTTGTGACGTCATTTATTTTTGTGACATTATGTATTTTGTGACGTCATTTATTTTTGTGACGTCATTTATTTTTGTGACGTTATGTATTTTGTGACGTCATTTTTTTGTGACGTTTAGTATTTTGTGACGTCATTTATTATTGTGACGTCATTTATTTTTGTGACGTTATGTATTTTGTGACCTCATTTATTTTTGTGACGTTATGTATTTTGTGACGTTATTAATTTTTGTGACGTTATGTATTTTGTGACGTCATTTATTTTTGTGACGTCATTTATATTTGTGACGTTATGTATTTTGTGACGTCAATTATTTTTGTGACGTTATGTATTTTGTGACGTCAATTATTTTTGTGAAGTTATGTATTTTGTGACGTCATTTCTTTTTGTGACGTTAGGTATTTTGTGACGTCATTTATTTTTGTGCCATTATGTATTTTGTGACGTCATTTATTTTTGTGACGTTATGTATTTTGTGACGTAATTAATTTTTGTGACGTCATTTATTTTTGTGACCTTATGTATTTTGTGACGTCATTTATTTTTGTGACGTTATGTATTTTGTGACGTCATTTATTTTGTGACGTCATTTATTTTTGTGACGTTATGTATTTTGTGACGTCATTTTTTTGTGACGTTTAGTATTTTGTGACGTCTTTAATTATTATGACGTCATTTATTTTTGTGACGTTATGTATTTTGTGACGTCATTTATTTTTGTGACGATATGTGTTTTGTGACGTTATGTATTTTTTGACGTCATTTATTTTTGTGACGTTATGTATTTTGTGACGTCATTTTTTTTTGTGACGTTATGTATTTTGTGACGTCATTTATTTGTGTGACGTCATTTATTTTTGTGACGTTATGTATTTTGTGACGTCATTTATTTTTTTGACGTTATGTTTTTTGTGACGTTATGTATTTTTGTGACGTCATTTATTTTTGTGACGTTATGTATTTTGTGACGTCATTTATTTTTGTGACGTTATGTATTTTGTGACGTCATTTATATTTGTGACGTTATGTATTTTGTGACGTCATTTATTTTTGTGACGTTATGAATTTTGTGACGTCATTTATTATTGTGACGTCATTTATTTTTGTGACGTTATGTATTTTGTGACGTCATTTATTTTTTTGACGTTATGTATTTTGTGACGTCATTTATTTTTGTGACGTTATGTATTTTGTGACGTCATTTATTATTGTGACGTCATTTATTTTTGTGACGTTATGTATTTTGTGACGTCATTTATTTTTGTGACGTTATGTATTTTGTGACGTCATTTATTTTTGTGACATTATGTATTTTGTGACGTCATTTATTTTTGTGACGTTATGTATTTTGTGACGTCATTTATTTTTTTGACGTTATGTATTATGTGACGTCATTTATTTTTGTGACGTTAGGTATTTTGTGACGTAATTAATTTTTGTGACGTTATGTATTTTGTGACGTCATTTATTTTTGTGACGTTATGTATTTTGTGACGTCATTTATTTTTGTGACGTTATATTTTTGTGAAGTCATTTGTTTTTGTGACGTTTTTTATTTTGTGACGTCATTTATTTTTGTGACGTTATGTATTTTGTGACGTCATTTATTTTTGTGACGTTATGTATTTTGTGACGTCATTTATTTTTGTGACGTTATGTATTTTGTGACGTCAATTATTTTTATGACGTTATGTATTTTGTAACGTTATAGTTTTTGTGGCGTCATTTATTTTTGTGACGTTATGTATTATGTGACCTCATTTATTTTTGTGACGTTATGTATTTTGTGACGTTATTTATTTTTGTGACGTTATGTATTTTGTGACGTCATTTATTTTTGTGACGTCATTTATATTTGTGACGTTATGTATTTTGTGACGTCATTTATTTTTGTGACGTTATGTATTAATATTTGAAACGTCATTTATATTTGTGACGTTATGTATTTTGTGACCTCATTTATTTTTGTGACGTTATGTATTTTGTGACGTTATTTATTTTTGTGTCGTTATGTATTTTGTGACGTCATTTTTTTGTGACGTCATTTATATTTGTGACGTTATGTCTTTTGTGACGTCATTTATTTTTGTGACATTATTTATTTTGTGACGTCATTTGTTATTGTTACGTCATTTATTTTTGTGACGTTATGTATTTTGTGACGTCATTTGTTTTTGTGACGTTTTGTTTTTTGTGACGTCATTTATTTTTGTGACGTTATGTATATTGTGGCGTCATTTATTTTTGTGACGTTATGTATTTTGTGACCTCATTTATTTTTGTGACGTTATGTATTTTGTGACGTTATTTATTTTTGGGACGTTATTCATTTTGTGACGTCATTTATTTTTGTGACGTCATTTATATTTGTGACGTTATGTCTTTTGTGACGTCATTTATTTTTGTGACGTTATGTATTTTGTGACGTTATGTATTTTGTGACGTCATTTATTTTTGTGACGTTATGTATTTTGTAACGTCATTTATTATTGTTACGTTATTTATTTTTGTGACGTTATGTATTTTGTGACGTCATTTGTTTTTGTGACGTTTTGTTTTTTGTGACGTCATTTATTTTTGTGACGTTATGTATATTGTGGCGTCATTTATTTTTGTGACGTTATGTATTTTGTGACCTCATTTATTTTTGTGACGTTATGTATTTTGTGACGTTATTTATTTTTGTGACGTTATGTATTTTGTGACGTCATTTATTTTTGTGACGTCATTTATATTTGTGACGTTATGTATTTTGTGACGTCATTTATTTTTGTGACGTTATGTATTAATATTTGTGACGTCATTTATATTTGTGACGTTATGTATTTTGTGACGTCATTTATTTTTGTGACGTTATGTATTTTGTGACGTCATTTATTTTTGTGACGTTATGTATTTTGTGACGTCATTTATTTTTGTGACGTTATGTATTTTGTGACGTCATTTATTTTTGTGATGTTATGTATTTTGTGACGTCCTTTATTATTGTGACGTCATTTATTTTCGTGACGTTATGTATTTTGTGACGTCATTTATTTTTGTGACGTTATGTATTTTGTGACGTCATTTATTTTTGTGACGTTATGTATTTTGTGACGTCATTTATTTTTGTGACGTTATGAATTTTGTGTTATCATTTATTTTTGTGACGTTATGTTTTTTGTGACGTCATTTATTTTTGTGACGTTATGTATTTTGTGACGTCATTTGTTTTTGTGACGTTTTGTATTTTGTGACGTCATTTATTTTTGTGACGTTATGTATATTGTGGCGTCATTTATTTTTGTGACGTTATGTATTTTGTGACGTCATTTATTTTTGTGACGTCATTTATTTTTGTGACGTTATGTATTTTGTGACGTCATTTTTTTGTCTCGTTTAGTATTTTGTGACGTCATTTATTATTGTGACGTCATTTATTTTTGTGACGTTATGTATTTTGTGACGTAATTAAATTTTTGTGACGTCATTTATTTTTGTGACGTTATGTATTTTGTGACGTCATTTATTTTTGTGACGTTATGAATTTTTTGACGTCATTTATTTTTGTGACGTCATTTATTTTTGTGACGTTATGTATTTTGTGACGTCATTTTTTTGTCTCGTTTAGTATTTTGTGACGTCATTTATTATTGTGACGTCATTTATTTTTGTGACGTTATGTATTTTGTGACGTAATTTATTTTTAAGACGATATGAATTTTGTGACGTCATTTTTTTGTGACGTTTAGTATTTTGTGACGTCATTTATAATTGTGACGTCATTTATTTTTGTGACGTTATGTTTTTTGTGACGTTATGTATTTTTGTGACGTCATTTATTTTTGTGACGTTATGTATTTTGTGACGTCATTTATTTTTGTGACGTTATGTATTTTGTGACGTCATTTATTTTTGTGACGTCATTTATTTTTGTGACGTTATGTATTTTGTGACGTCATTTTTTTGTGACGTTTAGTATTTTGTGACGTCTTTAATAATTGTGACGTCATTTATTTTTGTGACGTTATGTATTTTGTGACGTCATTTATTTTTGTGACGATATGTGTTTTGTGACGTTATGTATTTTTTGACGTCATTTATTTTTGTGATGTTATGTATTTTGTGACGTCATTTATTTTTGTGACGTTATGTATTTTGTGACGTCATTTATTTGTGTGACGTCATTTATTTTTGTGACGTTATGTATTTTGTGACGTCATTTATTTTTTTGACGTTATGTTTTTTGTGACGTTATGTATTTTTGTGACGTCATTTATTTTTGTGACGTTATGTATTTTGTGACGTCATTTATTTTTGTGACCTTATGTATTTTGTGACGTCATTTATTTTTGTGACGTTATGTATTTTGTGACGTCATTTATTTTTGTGACGTTATGAATTTTGTGACGTCATTTATTATTGTGACGTCATTTATTTTTGTGACGTTATGTATTTTGTGACGTCATTTATTTTTTTGACGTTATGTATTTTGTGACGTCATTTATTTTTGTGACGTTATGTATTTTGTGACGTCATTTATTATTGTGACGTCATTTATTTTTGTGACGTTATGTATTTTGTGACGTCATTTATTTTTGTGACGTTATGTATTTTGTGACGTCATTTGTTTTTGTGACATTATGTATTTTGTGACGTCATTTATTTTTGTGACGTTATGTATTTTGTGACGTCATTTATTTTTTTGACGTTATGTATTATGTGACGTCATTTATTTTTGTGACGTTAGGTATTTTGTGACGTAATTAATTTCTGTGACGTCATTTATTTTTGTGACGTTATGTATTTTGTGACGTCATTTATTTTTGTGACGTTATGTTTTTTGTGACGTCATTTGTTTTTGTGACGTTTTTTATTTTGTGACGTCATTTATTTTTGTGACGTTATGTATTTTGTGACGTCATTTATTTTTGTGACGTTATGTATTTTGTGACGTCATTTATTTTTGTGACGTTATGTATTTTGTGACGTCAATTATTTTTATGACGTTATGTATTTTGTAACGTTATGTTTTTTGTGGCGTCATTTATTTTTGTGACGTTATGTATTATGTGACCTCATTTATTTTTGTGACGTTATGTATTTTGTGACGTTATTTATTTTTGTGACGTTATGTATTTTGTGACGTCATTTATTTTTGTGACGTCATTTATATTTGTGACGTTATGTATTTTGTGACGTCATTTATTTTTGTGACTTTATGTATTTTGTGACGTCATTTATTTTTGTGAAGTTATGTATTTTGTGACGTTATTAATTTTGTGACGTCATTTATTTTTGTGACGTTATGTATTTTGTGACGTCATTAATTTTTGTGACGTTATGTATTTTGTGACGTCATTTATTTTTGTGACGTTATGTATATTGTGGCGTCATTTATTTTTGTGACGTTATGTATTTTGTGACGTCATTTATTTTTGTGACGTCATTTATTTTTGTGACGTTATGTATTTTGTGACGTCATTTTTTTGTCTCGTTTAGTATTTTGTGACGTCATTTATTATTGTGACGTCATTTATTTTTGTGACGTTATGTATTTTGTGACGTAATTTATTTTTAAGACGATATGAATTTTGTGACGTCATTTTTTTATGACGTTTAGTATTTTGTGACGTCATTTATTATTGTGACGTCATTTATTTTTGTGACGTTATGTTTTTTGTGACGTTATGTATTTTTGTGACGTCATTTATTTTTGTGACGTTATGTATTTTGTGACGTCATTTATTTTTGTGACGTTATGTATTTTGTGACGTCATTTATTTTTGTGACGTTATGTTTTTGTGACGTTATGTATTTTTGTGACGTCATTTATTTTTGTGACGTTATGTATTTTGTGACGTCATTTATTTTTGTGACGTTATGTATTAATATTTGAAACGTCATTTATATTTGTGACGTTATGTATTTTGTGACCTCATTTATTTTTGTGACGTTATGTATTTTGTGACGTTATTTATTTTTGTGTCGTTATGTATTTTGTGACGTCATTTTTTTGTGACGTCATTTATATTTGTGACGTTATGTCTTTTGTGACGTCATTTATTTTTGTGACGTTATTTATTTTGTGACGTCATGTATTTTGTGACGTCATTTATTATTGTTACGTCATTTATTTTTGTGACGTTATGTATTTTGTGACGTCATTTGTTTTTGTGACGTTTTGTTTTTTGTGACGTCATTTATTTTTGTGACGTTATGTATATTGTGGCGTCATTTATTTTTGTGACGTTGTGTATTTTGTGACGTCATTTATTTTTGTGACGTTATGTATTTTGTGACGTCATTTATTTTTGTGACGTTATGTATTTTGTGACGTCATTTATTTTTGTGACGTTATGAATATTGTGTTGTCATTTATTTTTGTGACGTTATGTATTTTGTGACGTCATTTATTTTTGTGACGTTATGTATTTTGTGACGTTATGTATTTTGTGACGTCATTTATTTTTGTGACGTTATGTATTTTGTGACGTCATTTATTTTTGTGAAGTTATGTATTTTGTGACGTTATTAATTTTGTGACGTCATTTATTTTTGTGACGTTATGTATTTTGTGACGTCATTTATTTTTGTGACGTTATGTATTTTGTGACGTCTTTTTTTTGTGACGTTATGTATTTTGTGACGTCATTTATTTTTGTGACGTTATGTATTTTGTGACGTCATTTATTTTTGTGAAGTTATGTATTTTGTGACGTTATTAATTTTGTGACGTCATTTATTTTTGTGACGTTATGTATTTTGTAACGTCATTTGTTTTTGTGACGTTATGTATTAATATTTGAAACGTCATTTATATTTGTGACGTTATGTATTTTGTGACCTCATTTATTTTTGTGACGTTATGTATTTTGTGAAGTTATTTATTTTTGTGTCGTTATGTATTTTGTGACGTCATTTTTTTGTGACGTCATTTATATTTGTGACGTTATGTCTTTTGTGACATCATTTATTTTTGTGACGTTATTTATTTTGTGACGTTATGTATTTTGTGACGTCATTTATTATTGTTACGTCATTTATTTTTGTGACGTTATGTATTTTGTGACGTCATTTGTTTTTGTGACGTTTTGTTTTTTGTGACGTCATTTATTTTTGTGACGTTATGTATATTGTGGCGTCATTTATTTTTGTGACGTTATGTATTTTGTGACGTCATTTATTTTTGTGACGTTATGTATTTTGTGTCGTCATTTATTTTTGTGACGTTATGTATTTTGTGACGTCATTTATTTTTGTGACGTTATGAATATTGTGTTGTCATTTATTTTTGTGACGTTATGTATTTTGTGACGTCATTTATTTTTGTGACGTTATGTATTTTGTGACGTTATGTATTTTGTGACGTCATTTATTTTTGTGACGTTATGTATTTTGTGACGTCATTTATTTTTGTGAAGTTATGTATTTTGTGACGTCATTTTTTTGTGACGTCATTTATTTTTGTGACGTTATGTATTTTGTGACGTCATTTATTTTTGTGAAGTTATGTATTTTGTGACGTTATTAATTTTGTGACGTCATTTATTTTTGTGACGTTATGTATTTTGTGTTGTCATTTATTTTTGTGACGTTATGTATTTTGTGACGTCATTTATTTTTGTGATGTTATGTATTTTGTGACGTCATTTATTATTGTGACGTCATTTATTTTTGTGACGTTATGTATTTTGTGACGTCATTTATTTTTGTGACGTTATGTATTTTGTGACGTCATTTATTTTTGTGACGTTATGTATTTTGTGACGTCATTTATTTTTGTGACGTTATGAATTTTGTGTTGTCATTTATTTTTGTGACGTTATGTATTTTGTGACGTCATTTATTTTTGTGACGTTATGTATTTTGTAACGTCATTTGTTTTTGTGACGTTTTGTATTTTGTGACGTCATTTATTTTTGTGACGTTATGTATATTGTGGCGTCATTTATTTTTGTGACGTTATGTATTTTGTGACGTCATTTATTTTTGTGACGTCATTTATTTTTGTGACGTTATGTATTTTGTGACGTCATTTTTTTGTCTCGTTTAGTATTTTGTGACGTCATTTATTATTGTGACGTCATTTATTTTTGTGACGTTATGTATTTTGTGAAGTAATTAATTTTTGTGATGTCATTTATTTTTGTGACGTTATGTATTTTGTGACGTCATTTATTTTTGTGACGTTATGAATTTTTTGACGTCATTTATTTTTGTGACGTCATTTATTTTTGTGACGTTATGTATTTTTTGACGTCATTTTTTTGTCTCGTTTAGTATTTTGTGACGTCATTTATTATTGTGACGTCATTTATTTTTATGACGTTATGTATTTTGTGACGTAATTTATTTTTAAGACGATATGAATTTTGTGACGTCATTTTTTTGTGACGTTTAGTATTTTGTGACGTCATTTATTATTGTGACGTCATTTATTTTTGTGACGTTATGTTTTTTGTGACGTTATGTATTTTTGTGACTTCATTTATTTTTGTGACGTTATGTATTTTGTGACGTCATTTATTTTTGTGACGTTATGTATTTTGTGACGTCATTTATTTTTGTGACGTTATGTTTTTGTGACGTTATGTATTTTTGTGACGTCATTTATTTTTGTGACGTTATGTATTTTGTGACGTCATTTATTTTTGTGACGTTATGTATTTTGTGACGTCATTTATTTTTGTGACGTTATGTATTTTGTGACGTCATTTATTTTTGTGACGTTATGAATTTTGTGACGTCATTTTTTTGTGACGTTTAGTATTTTGTGACGTCATTTATTTTTGTGACGTTATGTATTAATATTTTTGACATCATTTATATTTGTGACGTTATGTATTTTGTGACCTCATTTGTTTTTGTGAGGTTATGTATTTTGTGACGTCATTTATTTTTGTGACGTTATGTATTTTGTGACGTAATTTATTTTTGTGACGATATGTGTTTTGTGACGTTATGTATTTTTTGACATCATTTATTTTTGTGACGTTATGTATTTTGTGACGTCATTTATTTTTGTGACGTTATGTATTTTGTGACGTCATTTATTTTTGTGACGTTATGTATTTTGTGACGTCATTTATTTTTGTGACGTTATGTATATTGTGGCGTCATTTATTTTTGTGACGTTATGTATTTTGTGACGTCATTTATTTTTGTGACGTCATTTATTTTTGTGACGTTATGTATTTTGTGACGTCATTTTTTTGTCTCGTTTAGTATTTTGTGACGTCATTTATTATTGTGACGTCATTTATTTTTGTGACGTTATGTATTTTGTGACGTAATTTATTTTTGTGACGTCATTTATTTTTGTGACGTTATGTATTTTGTGACGTCATTTATTTTTGTGACGTTATGTATTTTGTGACGTCATTTATTTTTGTGACGTTATGTTTTTGTGACGTTATGTATTTTTGTGACGTCATTTATTTTTGTGACGTTATGTATTTTGTGACGTCATTTATTTTTGTGACGTTATGTATTAATATTTGAAACGTCATTTATATTTGTGACGTTATGTATTTTGTGACCTCATTTATTTTTGTGACGTTATGTATTTTGTGACGTTATTTATTTTTGTGTCGTTATGTATTTTGTGACGTCATTTTTTTGTGACGTCATTTATATTTGTGACGTTATGTCTTTTGTGACGTCATTTATTTTTGTGACGTTATTTATTTTGTGACGTTATGTATTTTGTGACGTCATTTATTATTGTAACGTCATTTATTTTTGTGACGTTATGTATTTTGTGACGTCATTTGTTTTTGTGACGTTTTGTTTTTTGTGACGTCATTTATTTTTGTGACGTTATGTATATTGTGGCGTCATTTATTTTTGTGACGTTATGTATTTTGTGACGTCATTTATTTTTGTGACGTTATGTATTTTGTGACGTCATTTATTTTTTTGACGTTATGTATTTTGTGACGTCATTTATTTTTGTGACGTTATGAATATTGTGTTGTCATTTATTTTTGTGACGTTATGTATTTTGTGACGTCATTTATTTTTGTGACGTTATGTATTTTGTGACGTTATGTATTTTGTTACGTCATTTATTTTTGTGACGTTATGTATTTTGTGACGTCATTTATTTTTGTGAAGTTATGTATTTTGTGACGTTATTAATTTTGTGACGTCATTTATTTTTGTGACGTTATGTATTTTGTGACGTCATTTATTTTTGTGACGTTATGTATTTTGTGACGTCTTTTTTTTGTGACGTTATGTATTTTGTGACGTCATTTATTTTTGTGATGTTATGTATTTTGTGACGTCATTTATTATTGTGACGTCATTTATTTTTGTGACGTTATGTATTTTGTGACGTCATTTATTTTTGTGACGTTATGTATTTTGTGACGTCATTTATTTTTGTGACGTTATGTATTTTGTGACGTCATTTATTTTTGTGACGTTATGAATTTTGTGTTTTCATTTATTTTTGTGACGTTATGTATTTTGTGACGTCATTTATTTTTGTGACGTTATGTATTTTGTAACGTCATTTGTTTTTGTGACGTTTTGTATTTTGTGACGTCATTTATTTTTGTGACGTTATGTATATTGTGGCGTCATTTATTTTTGTGACGTTATGTATTTTGTGACGTCATTTATTTTTGTGACGTAATTTATTTTTGTGACGTTATGTATTTTGTGACGTCATTTTTTTGTCTCGTTTAGTATTTTGTGACGTCATTTATTATTGTGACGTCATTTATTTTTGTGACGTTATGTATTTTGTGAAGTAATTAATTTTTGTGATGTCATTTATTTTTGTGACGTTATGTATTTTGTGACGTCATTTATTTTTGTGACGTTATGAATTTTTTGACGTCATTTATTTTTGTGACGTCATTTATTTTTGTGACGTTATGTATTTTGTGACGTCATTTTTTTGTCTCGTTTAGTATTTTGTGACGTCATTTATTATTGTGACGTCATTTATTTTTGTGACGTTATGTATTTTGTGACGTAATTTATTTTTAAGACGATATGAATTTTGTGACGTCATTTTTTGTGACGTTTAGTATTTTGTGTCGTCATTTATTATTGTGACGTCATTTATTTTTGTGACGTTATGTTTTTTGTGACGTTATGTATTTTTGTGACGTCATTTATTTTTGTGACGTTATGTATTTTGTGACGTCATTTATTTTTGTGACGTTATGTATTTTGTGACGTCATTTATTTTTGTGACGTTATGTTTTTGTGACGTTATGTATTTTTGTGACGTCATTTATTTTTGTGACGTTATGTATTTTGTGACGTCATTTATTTTTGTGACGTTATGTATTTTGTGACGTCATTTATTTTTGTGACGTTATGTATTTTGTGACGTCATTTATTTTTGTGACGTTATGAATTTTTTGACGTCATTTTTTGTGACGTTTAGTATTTTGTGACGTCATTTATTTTTGTGACGTTATTATTAAAATTTTTGACGTCATTTATATTTGTGACGTTATGTATTTTGTGACCTCATTTGTTTTTGTGACGTTTTTTTTTCTGACGTCATTTATTTTTGTGACGTTATGTATTTTGTGACGTAATTTATTTTTGTGACGATATGTGTTTTGTGACGTTATGTATTTTTTGACATCATTTATTTTTGTGACGTTATGTATTTTGTGACGTCATTTATTTTTGTGACGGTATGTATTTTGTGACGTCAATTATTTTTGTGACGTTATGTATTTTGTGACGTCATTTAGTTTTGTGACGTTATGTATTTTGTGACGTCATTTATTTTTTTGACGTTATGTATTATGTGACGTCATTTATTTTTGTGACGTAAGGTATTTTGTGACGTAATTAATTTTTGTGACGTCATTTATTTTTGTGACGTTATGTATTTTGTGACGTCATTTATTTTTGTGACGTTATGTTTTTTGTGACGTCATTTGTTTTTGTGACGTTTTGTATTTTGTGACGTCATTTATTTTTGTGACGTTATGTATTTTGTGACGTCATTTATTTTTGTGACGTTATGTATTTTGTGACGTCATTTATTTTTGTGACGTTATGTATTTTGTAACGTCAATTATTTTTATGACGTTATGTATTTTGTAACGTTATGTATTTTGTGGCGTCATTTAATTTTGTGACGTTATGTATTTTGTGACCTCATTTATTTTTGTGACGTTATGTATTTTGTGACGTTATTTATTTTTGTGACGTTATGTATTTTGTGACGTCATTTATTTTTGTGACGTCATTTATATTTGTAACGTTATGTATTTTGTGACGTCATTTATTTTTGTGACGTTATGTATTTTGTGACGTCATTTGTTTTTGTGACGTTTTGTATTTTGTGACGTCATTTATTTTTGTGACGTTATGTATTTTGTGACGTCATTTATTTTTGTGACGTTATGTATTTTGTGACGTCATTTATTTTTGTGACGTTATGTATTTTGTAACGTCAATTATTTTTATGACGTTATGTATTTTGTAACGTTATGTATTTTGTGGCGTCATTTAATTTTGTGACGTTATGTATTTTGTGACCTCATTTATTTTTGTGACGTTATGTATTTTGTGACGTTATTTATTTTTGTGACGTTATGTATTTTGTGACGTCATTTATTTTTGTGACGTCATTTATATTTGTAACGTTATGTATTTTGTGACGTCATTTATTTTTGTGACGTTATGTATTTTGTGACGTCATTTATTTTTGTGACGTTATGTATTTTGTGACGTCATATTTTTTTGTGACGTTAAGTATTTTGTGACGTCATTTATTATTGTGACGTCATTTATTTTTGTGACCTTATGTATTTTGTGACGTCATTTATTATTGTTACGTCATTTATTTTTGTGACGTTATGTATTTTGTGACGTCATTTGTTTTTGTGACGTTTTGTATTTTGTGACGTCATTTATTTTTGTGCCGTTATGTATTTTGTGACGTCATTTCTTTTTGTGACGTTATGTATTTTGTGACGTAATTAATTTTGTGACGTCATTTATTTTTGTGACGTTATGTATTTTGTGACGTCATTTATTTTTGTGACGTTATGTATTTTGTGACGTCATTTATTTTTGTGACGTTATGTATTTTGTGACGTCATTTATTTTTGTGACGTTATGTATTTTGTGACGTCATTTATTTTTGTGACGTTATGTATTTTGTGACGTCATTTATTTTTGTGAAGTTATGTATTTTGTGACGTTATTAATTTTGTGACGTCATTTATTTTTGTGACGTTATGTATTTTGTGATGTCATTTATTTTTGTGACGTTATGTATTTTGTGACGTCATTTATTTTTGTGACGTTATGTATTTTGTGACGTCATTTATTTTTGTGACGTTATGTATTTTGTGACGTCATTTATTATTGTGACGTCATTTATTTTTGTGGCGTTATGTATTTTGTGACGTCATTTATTTTTGTGACGTTATGTATTTTGTGACGTCATTTATTTTTGTGACTTCATTTATATTTGCGACGTTATGTATTTTGTGACGTCATTTATTTTTGTGACGTTATGTATTTTGTGTTGTCATTTATTTTTGTGACGTTATGTATTTTGTGACGTCATTTATTTTTTTGACGTTATTTAATTTGTGTTGTCATTTATTTTTGTGACGTTATGTATTTTGTGACGTCATTTATTTTTGTGACGTTATGTATTTTGTGACGTCATTTGTTTTTGTGACGTTTTGTATTTTGTGACGTCATTTATTTTTGTGCCGTTATGTATTTTGTGACGTCATTTCTTTTTGTGACGTTATGTATTTTGTGACGTAATTAATTTTGTGACGTCATTTATATTTGTGACGTTATGTATTTTGTGACGTCATTTATTTTTGTGACGTTATGTATTTTGTGACGTCATATTTTTTGTGACGTTAAGTATTTTGTGACGTCATTTATTATTGTGACGTCATTTATTTTTGTGACGTTATGTATTTTGTGACGTCATTTATTATTGTTACGTCATTTATTTTTGTGACGTTATGTATTTTGTGACGTCATTTGTTGTTGTGACGTTTTGTATTTTGTGACGTCATTTATTTTTGTGCCGTTATGTATTTTGTGACGTCATTTCATTTTGTGACGTTATGTATTTTGTGACGTCATTTATTTTTGTGACGTTATGTATTTTGTGACGTCATTTATTTTTGTGATGTTATGTATTTTGTGACGTCCTTTATTATTGTGACGTCATTTATTTTTGTGACGTTATGTATTTTGTGTTGTCATTTATTTTTGTGACGTTATGTATTTTGTGACGTCATTTATTTTTGTGACGTTATGTATTTTGTGACGTCATTTATTTTTCTGACGTTATGAATTTTGTGTTATCATTTATTTTTGTGATGTTATGTATTTTGTGACGTCATTTATTTTTGTGACGTTATGTATTTTGTGACGTCAATTGTTTTTGTGACGTTTTGTATTTTGTGACGTCATTTATTTTTGTGACGTTATGTATATTGTGGCGTCATTTATTTTTGTGACGTTATGTATTTTGTGACGTCATTTATTTTTGTAACGTCATTTATTTTTGTGACGTTATGTATTTTGTGACGTCATTTATTTGTGACGTTTAGTATTTTGTGACGTCATTTATTATTGTGACGTCATTTATTTTTGTGACGTTATGTATTTTGTGACGTAATTAATTTTTGTGACGTTATTTATTTTTGTGACGTTATGTATTTTGTGACGTCATTTATTTTTGTGACGTTATGAATTTTTTGACGTCATTTATTTTTGTGACGTCATTTATTTTTGTGACGTTATGTATTTTGTGACGTCATTTTTTTGTCTCGTTTAGTATTTTGTGACGTCATTTATTATTGTGACGTCATTTATTTTTGTGACGTTATGTATTTTGTGACGTAATTTATTTTTAAGACGATATGAATTTTGTGATGTCATTTTTTTGTGACGTTTAGTATTTTGTGACGTCATTTATTATTGTGACGTCATTTATTTTTGTGATGTTATGTTTTTTGTGACGTTATGTATTTTTGTGACGTCATTTATTTTTGTAACGTTATGTATTTTGTGACGTCATTTATTTTTGTGACGTTATGTATTTTGTGACGTCATTTATTTTTGTGACGTCATTTATTTTTGTGACGTTATGTATTTTGTGACGTCATTTTTTTGTGACGTTTAGTATTTTGTGACGTCTTTAATTATTGTGACGTCATTTATTTTTGTGACGTTATGTATTTTGTGACGTCATTTATTTTTGTGACGATATGTGTTTTGTGACGTTATGTATTTTGTGACGTCATTTGTTTTTGTGACGTAATGTATTTTGTGACGTCATTTATTTTTGTGAAGTTATGTATTTTGTGACGTTATGTATTTTGTGACGTCATTTATTTTTGTGACGTTATGTATTTTGTGACGTCATTTATTTTTGTGACGTTATGTATTTTGTGACGTCATTTATTTTTGTGACGTTATGTATTTTGTGACGTTATGTATTTTGTGACGTCATTTATTTTTGTGACGTAATGTATTTTGTGACGTCATTTATTTTTGTGAAGTTATGTATTTTGTGACGTTATTAATTTTGTGACGTCATTTATTTTGTGACGTTATGTATTTTGTGATGTCATTTATTTTTGTGACGTTATGTATTTTGTGACGTCATTTATTTTTGTGACGTTATGTATTTTGTGACGTCATTTATTTTTGTGACGTTATGTATTTTGTGACGTCATTTATTATTGTGACGTCATTTATTTTTGTGGCGTTATGTATTTTGTGACGTCATTTATTTTTGTGACGTTATGTATTTTGTGACGTCATTTATTTTTGTGACTTCATTTATATTTGTGACGTTATGTATTTTGAGACGTCATTTATTTTTGTGACGTTATGTATTTTGTGTTGTCATTTATTTTTGTGACGTTATGTATTTTGTGACGTCATTTATTTTTGTGACGTTATGTAATTTGTGTTGTCATTTATTTTTGTGACGTTATGTATTTTGTGACGTCATTTATTTTTGTGACGTTATGTATTTTGTGACGTCATTTGTTTTTGTGACGTTTTGTATTTTGTGACATCATTTATTTTTGTGACGTTATGTATATTGTGGCGTTATTTATTTTTGTGACGTTATGTATTTTGGAACCTCATTTATTTTTGTGACGTTATGTATTTTGTGACGTTATTTATTTTTGTGACGTTATGTATTTTGTGACGTCATTTATTTTTGTGACGTCATTTATATTTGTGACGTTATGTATTTTGTGACATCATTTATTTTTGTGACGTTATGTATTTTGTGACGTAATTAATTTTTGTGACGTCATTTATTTTTGTGACGTTATGTATTTTGTGACGTCATTTATTTTTGTGACGTTATGTATTTTTTGACGTCATTTATTTTTGTGACGTCATTTATTTTTGTGACGTTATGTATTTTGTGACGTCATTTTTTTGTGACGTTTAGTATTTTGTGACGTCATTTATTATTGTGACGTCATTTATTTTTGTGACGTTATGTATTTTGTGACGTAATTTATTTTTAAGACGATATGAATTTTGTGACGTCATTTTTTTGTGACGTTTAGTATTTTGTGACGTCAATTATTATTGTGACGTCATTTATTTTTGTGACGTTATGTTTTTTGTGACGTTATGTTTTTTGTGACGTCATTTATTTTTGTGACGTTATGTATTTTGTGACGTCATTTATTTTTGTGACGTTATGTATTTTGTGACGTCATTTATTTTTGTAACGTTATGTTTTTTGTGACGTTATGTATTTTTGTGACGTCATTTATTTTTGTGACGTTATGTATTTTGTGACGTCATTTGTTTTTGTGACGTTATGTATTTTGTGACGTCATTTATTTTTGTGACGTTATGTATTTTGTGACGTCATTTATTTTTGTGACGTTATGAATTTTGTGACGTCATTTTTTTGTGACGTTTAGTATTTTGTGACGTCATTTATTATTGTGACGTCATTTATTTTTGTGACGTTATGTATTTTGTGACGTAATTTATTTTTGTGACGATATGTGTTTTGTGACGTTATGTATTTTGTGACGTCATTTATTTTTGTGACGTTATGTATTTTGTGACGTCATTTAGTTTTGTGACGTCATTTATTTTTTTGACGTTATGTATTATGTGACGTCATTTATTTTTGTGACGTTAGGTATTTTGTGACGTAATTAATTTTTGTGACGTCATTTATTTTTGTGACGTTATGTATTTTGTGACGTCATTTATTTTTGTGACGTTATGTTTTTTGTGACGTCAATTATTTTTATGACGTTATGTATTTTGTAACGTTATGTATTTTGTGGCGTCATTTAATTTTGTGACGTTATGTATTTTGTGACCTCATTTATTTTTGTGACGTTATGTATTTTGTGACGTTATTTATTTTTGTGACGTTATGTATTTTGTGACGTCATTTATTTTTGTGACGTCATTTATATTTGTAACGTTATGTATTTTGTGACGTCATTTATTTTTGTGACGTTATGTATTTTGTGACGTCATTTATTTTTGTGACGTTATGTATTTTGTGACGTCGTTTATTTTAGTGACGTTATGTATTTTCTGACGTCATTTATTTTTGTGACGTTATGTATTTTGTGACGTTATGTATTTTGTGACGTCATTTATTTTTGTGACGTTATGTATTTTGTGACGTCAATTATTTTTGTGAAGTTATGTATTTTGTGACGTTATTAATTTTTGTGATGTCATTTATTTTTGTGACGTTATGTATTTTGTGACGTCATTTATTTTTCTGACGTTATGTATTTTGTGACGTCATTTATTTTTGTGACGTTATGTATTTTGTGACGTCATTTATTTTTGTGACGTTATGTATTTTGTGACGTCATTTATTTTTGTGACGTTATGTATTTTGTGACGTCATGTATTATTGTGACGTCATTTATTTTTGTGACGTTATGTATTTTGGGACGTCATTTATTTTTGTGAAGTTATGTATTTTGTGACGTCATTTATTTTTGTGACGTTATGTATTTTATGACGTCATTAATTTTTTTAACGTTATGTATTTTGTGACTTCATTTATTTTTGTGACGTTATGTATTTTGTTACGTCTTTTATTTTTGTGACGTTATGTATTTTGTGACGTCATTTGTTTTTGTGACGTTATGTATTTTGTGACGTCATTTATTTTTGTGACGTTACGTATTTTGTGACGTCATTTATTTTTGTGACGTTATGTATTTTGTGACGTCATTTATTTTTGTGACGTTATGTATTTTGTGACGTCATTTATTATTTTGACGTCATTTATTTTTGTAACGTAATTAATTTTTGTGTTGTCATTTATTTTTGTGACGTTATGTATTTTATGACGTCATTTATTTTTGTGACGTTATGTATTTTGTGACGTCATTTGTTTTTGTGACGTTTTGTATTTTGTGACGTCATTTATTTTTGTGACGTTATGTATATTGTGGCGTCATTTATTTTTGTGACGTTATGTATTTTGTGACCTCATTTTTTTGTGACGTTATGTATTTTGTGACGTTATTTATTTTTGTGACGTTATGTATTTTGTGACGTCATTTATTTTTGTGATGTTATGTATTTTGTGACGTCATTTATTTTTGTGACGTTATGTATTAATATTTGTGACGTCATTTATGTTTGTGACGTTATGTATTTTGTGACCTCATTTATTTTTGTGACGTTTAGTATTTTGTGACGTCATTTATTATTGTGACGTCATTTATTTTTGTGACGTTATGTATTTTGTGACGTAATTTATTTTTAAGACGATATGAATTTTGTGACGTCATTTTTTTGTGACGTTTAGTATTTTGTGACGTCATTTATTATTGTGACGTCATTTATTTTTGTGACGTTATGTTTTTTGTGACGTTATGTATTTTTGTGACGTCATTTATTTTTGTGACGTTATGTATTTTGTGACGTCATTTATTTTTGTGACGTTATGTATTTTGTGACGTCATTTATTTTTGTAACGTTATGTTTTTTGTGACGTTATGTATTTTTGTGACGTCATTTATTTTTGTGACGTTATGTATTTTGTGACGTCATTTATTTTTGTGACGTTATGTATTTTGTGACGTCATTTATTTTTGTGACGTTATGTATTTTGTGACGTTATGAATTTTGTGACGTCATTTTTTTGTGACGTTTAGTATTTTGTGACGTCATTTATTATTGTGACGTCATTTATTTTTGTGACGTTATGTATTTTGTGACGTAATTTATTTTTGTGACGATATGTGTTTTGTGACGTTATGTATTTTGTGACGTCATTTATTTTTGTGACGTTATGTATTTTGTGACGTCATTTAGTTTTGTGACGTCATTTATTTTTTTGACGTTATGTATTATGTGACGTCATTTATTTTTGTGACGTTAGGTATTTTGTGACGTAATTAATTTTTGTGACGTCATTTATTTTTGTGACGTTATGTATTTTGTGACGTCATTTATTTTTGTGACGTTATGTTTTTTGTGACGTCATTTGTTTTTGTGACGTTTTGAATTTTGTGACGTCATTTATTTTTGTGACGTTATGTATTTTGTGACGTCATTTATTTTTGTGACGTTATGTATTTTGTGACGTCATTTATTTTTGTGACGTTATGAATTTTGTGACGTCATTTTTTTGTGACGTTTAGTATTTTGTGACGTCATTTATTATTGTGACGTCATTTATTTTTGTGACGTTATGTATTTTGTGACGTAATTTATTTTTGTGACGATATGTGTTTTGTGACGTTATGTATTTTGTGACGTCATTTATTTTTGTGACGTTATGTATTTTGTGACGTCATTTAGTTTTGTGACGTCATTTATTTTTTTGACGTTATGTATTATGTGACGTCATTTATTTTTGTGACGTTAGGTATTTTGTGACGTAATTAATTTTTGTGACGTCATTTATTTTTGTGACGTTATGTATTTTGTGACGTCATTTATTTTTGTGACGTTATGTTTTTTGTGACGTCAATTATTTTTATGACGTTATGTATTTTGTAACGTTATGTATTTTGTGGCGTCATTTAATTTTGTGACGTTATGTATTTTGTGACCTCATTTATTTTTGTGAAGTTATGTATTTTGTGACGTTATTTATTTTTGTGACGTTATGTATTTTGTGACGTCATTTATTTTTGTGACGTCATTTATATTTGTAACGTTATGTATTTTGTGACGTCATTTATTTTTGTGACGTTATGTATTTTGTGACGTCATTTATTTTTGTGACGTTATGTATTTTGTGACGTCGTTTATTTTAGTGACGTTATGTATTTTGTGACGTCATTTATTTTTGTGACGTTATGTATTTTGTGACGTTATGTATTTTGTGACGTCATTTATTTTTCTGACGTTATGTATTTTGTGACGTCATTTATTTTTGTGACGTTATGTATTTTGTGACGTCATTTATTTTTGTGACGTTATGTATTTTGTGACGTCATTTATTTTTGTGACGTTATGTATTTTGTGACGTCATGTATTATTGTGACGTCATTTATTTTTGTGACGTTATGTATTTTGGGACGTCATTTATTTTTGTGAAGTTATGTATTTTGTGACGTCATTTATTTTTGTGACGTTATGTATTTTATGACGTCATTAATTTTTTTGACGTTATGTATTTTGTGACTTCATTTATTTTTGTGACGTTATGTATTTTGTGACGTCTTTAATTTTTGTGACGTTATGTATTTTGTGACGTCATTTATTTTTGTGACGTTATGTATTTTGTGACGTCATTTATTTATGTGACGTTACGTATTTTGTGACGTCATTTATTTTTGTGACGTTATGTATTTTGTGACGTCATTTATTTTTGTGACGTTATGTATTTTGTGACGTCATTTATTATTTTGACGTCATTTATTTTTGTAACGTAATTAATTTTTGTGTTGTCATTTATTTTTGTGACGTTATGTATTTTATGACGTCATTTATTTTTGTGACGTTATGTATTTTGTGACGTCATTTGTTTTTGTGACGTTTTGTATTTTGTGACGTCATTTATTTTTGTGACGTTATGTATATTGTGGCGTCATTTATTTTTGTGACGTTATGTATTTTGTGACCTCATTTTTTTGTGACGTTATGTATTTTGTGACGTTATTTATTTTTGTGACGTTATGTATTTTGTGACGTCATTTATTTTTGTGACGTCATTTATATTTGTGATGTTATGTATTTTGTGACGTCATTTATTTTTGTGACGTTATGTATTAATATTTGTGACGTCATTTATGTTTGTGACGTTATGTATTTTGTGACCTCATTTATTTTTGTGACGTTTAGTATTTTGTGACGTCATTTATTATTGTGACGTCATTTATTTTTGTGACGTTATGTATTTTGTGACGTAATTTATTTTTAAGACGATATGAATTTTGTGACGTCATTTTTTTGTGACGTTTAGTATTTTGTGACGTCAATTATTATTGTGACGTCATTTATTTTTGTGACGTTATGTTTTTTGTGACGTTATGTATTTTTGTGACGTCATTTATTTTTGTGACGTTATGTATTTTGTGACGTCATTTATTTTTGTGACGTTATGTATTTTGTGACGTCATTTATTTTTGTAACGTTATGTTTTTTGTGACGTTATGTATTTTTGTGACGTCATTTATTTTTGTGACGTTATGTATTTTGTGACGTCATTTATTTTTGTGACGTTATGTATTTTGTGACGTCATTTATTTTTGTGACGTTATGTATTTTGTGACGTTATGAATTTTGTGACGTCATTTTTTTGTGACGTTTAGTATTTTGTGACGTCATTTATTATTGTGACGTCATTTATTTTTGTGACGTTATGTATTTTGTGACGTAATTTATTTTTGTGACGATATGTGTTTTGTGACGTTATGTATTTTGTGACGTCATTTATTTTTGTGACGTTATGTATTTTGTGACGTCATTTAGTTTTGTGACGTCATTTATTTTTTTGACGTTATGTATTATGTGACGTCATTTATTTTTGTGACGTTAGGTATTTTGTGACGTAATTAATTTTTGTGACGTCATTTATTTTTGCGACGTTATGTATTTTGTGACGTCATTTATTTTTGTGACGTTATGTTTTTTGTGACGTCATTTGTTTTTGTGACGTTTTGAATTTTGTGACGTCATTTATTTTTGTGACGTTATGTATTTTGTGACGTCATTTATTTTTGTGACGTTATGTATTTTGTGACGTCATTTATTTTTGTGACGTTATGTATTTTGTGACGTCAATTATTTTTATGACGTTATGTATTTTGTAACGTTATGTATTTTGTGGCGTCATTTAATTTTGTGACGTTATGTATTTTGTGACGTCATTTATTTTTGTGACGTTATGTATTTTGTGACGTCATTTATTTTTGTGACGTTATGTATTTTGTGACGTCATTTATTTTTGTGACGTTATGTATTTTGTGACGTCATTTGTTTTTGTGACGTTTTGTATTTTGTGACGTCATTTATTTTTGTGCCGTTATGTATTTTGTGACGTCATATCTTTTTGTGACGTTATGTATTTTGTGACGTAATTAATTTTGTGACGTCATTTATATTTGTGACGTTATGTATTTTGTGACGTCATTTATTTTTGTGACGTTATGTATTTTGTGACGTCATATTTTTTGTGACGTTAAGTATTTTGTGACGTCATTTATTATTGTGACGTCATTTATTTTTGTGACGTTATGTATTTTGTGACGTCATTTATTATTGTTACGTCATTTATTTTTGTGACGTTATGTATTTTGTGACGTCATTTGTTGTTGTGACGTTTTGTATTTTGTGACGTCATTTATTTTTGTGCCGTTATGTATTTTGTGACGTCATTTCATTTTGTGACGTTATGTATTTTGTGACGTCATTTATTTTTGTGACGTTATGTATTTTGTGACGTCATTTATTTTTGTGATGTTATGTATTTTGTGACGTCCTTTATTATTGTGACGTCATTTATTTTTGTGACGTTATGTATTTTGTGTTGTCATTTATTTTTGTGACGTTATGTATTTTGTGACGTCATTTATTTTTGTGACGTTATGTATTTTGTGACGTCATTTATTTTTCAGACGTTATGAATTTTGTGTTATCATTTATTTTTGTGATGTTATGTATTTTGTGACGTCATTTATTTTTGTGACGTTATGTATTTTGTGACGTCAATTGTTTTTGTGACGTTTTGTATTTTGTGACGTCATTTATTTTTCCGACGTTATGTATATTGTGGCGTCATTTATTTTTGTGACGTTATGTATTTTGTGACGTCATTTATTTTTGTGACGTCATTTATTTTTGTGACGTTATGTATTTTGTGACGTCATTTATTTGTGACGTTTAGTATTTTGTGACGTCATTTATTATTGTGACGTCATTTATTTTTGTGACGTTATGTATTTTGTGACGTAATTAATTTTTGTGACGTTATTTATTTTTGTGACGTTATGTATTTTGTGACGTCATTTATTTTTGTGACGTTATGAATTTTTTGACGTCATTTATTTTTGTGACGTCATTTATTTTTGTGACGTTATGTATTTTGTGACGTCATTTTTTTGTCTCGTTTAGTATTTTGTGACGTCATTTATTATTGTGACGTCATTTATTTTTGTGACGTTATGTATTTTGTGACGTAATTTATTTTTAAGACGATATGAATTTTGTGATGTCATTTTTTTGTGACGTTTAGTATTTTGTGACGTCATTTATTATTGTGACGTCATTTATTTTTGTGATGTTATGTTTTTTGTGACGTTATGTATTTTTGTGACGTCATTTATTTTTGTAACGTTATGTATTTTGTGACGTCATTTATTTTTGTGACGTTATGTATTTTGTGACGTCATTTATTTTTGTGACGTCATTTATTTTTGTGACGTTATGTATTTTGTGACGTCATTTTTTTGTGACGTTTAGTATTTTGTGACGTCTTTAATTATTGTGACGTCATTTATTTTTGTGACGTTATGTATTTTGTGACGTCATTTATTTTTGTGACGATATGTGTTTTGTGACGTTATGTATTTTGTGACGTCATTTATTTTTGTGACGTAATGTATTTTGTGACGTCATTTATTTTTGTGAAGTTATGTATTTTGTGACGTTATGTATTTTGTGACGTCATTTATTTTTGTGACGTTATGTATTTTGTGACGTCATTTATTTTTGTGACGTTATGTATTTTGTGACGTCATTTATTTTTGTGACGTTATGTATTTTGTGACGTTATGTATTTTGTGACGTCATTTATTTTTGTGACGTAATGTATTTTGTGACGTCATTTATTTTTGTGAAGTTATGTATTTTGTGACGTTATTAATTTTGTGACGTCATTTATTTTGTGACGTTATGTATTTTGTGATGTCATTTATTTTTGTGACGTTATGTATTTTGTGACGTCATTTATTTTTGTGACGTTATGTATTTTGTGACGTCATTTATTTTTGTGACGTCATTTATATTTGTGATGTTATGTATTTTGTGACGTCATTTATTTTTGTGACGTTATGTATTAATATTTGTGACGTCATTTATGTTTGTGACGTTATGTATTTTGTGACCTCATTTATTTTTGTGACGTTTAGTATTTTGTGACGTCATTTATTATTGTGACGTCATTTATTTTTGTGACGTTATGTATTTTGTGACGTAATTTATTTTTAAGACGATATGAATTTTGTGACGTCATTTTTTTGTGACGTTAAGTATTTGTGACGTCAATTATTATTGTGACGTCATTTATTTTTGTGACGTTATGTTTTTTGTGACGTTATGTATTTTTGTGACGTCATTTATTTTTGTGACGTTATGTATTTTGTGACGTCATTTATTTTTGTGACGTTATGTATTTTGTGACGTCATTTATTTTTGTAACGTTATGTTTTTTGTGACGTTATGTATTTTTGTGACGTCATTTATTTTTGTGACGTTATGTATTTTGTGACGTCATTTATTTTTGTGACGTTATGTATTTTGTGACGTCATTTATTTTTGTGACGTTATGTATTTTGTGACGTTATGAATTTTGTGACGTCATTTTTTTGTGACGTTTAGTATTTTGTGACGTCATTTATTATTGTGACGTCATTTATTTTTGTGACGTTATGTATTTTGTGACGTAATTTATTTTTGTGACGATATGTGTTTTGTGACGTTATGTATTTTGTGACGTCATTTATTTTTGTGACGTTATGTATTTTGTGACGTCATTTATTTTTTTGACGTTATGTATTATGTGACGTCATTTATTTTTGTGACGTTAGGTATTTTGTGACGTAATTAATTTTTGTGACGTCATTTATTTTTGTGACGTTATGTATTTTGTGACGTCATTTATTTTTGTGACGTTATGTTTTTTGTGACGTCATTTGTTTTTGTGACGTTTTGAATTTTGTGACGTCATTTATTTTTGTGACGTTATGTATTTTGTGACGTCATTTATTTTTGTGACGTTATGTATTTTGTGACGTCATTTATTTTTGTGACGTTATGTATTTTGTGACGTCAATTATTTTTATGACGTTATGTATTTTGTAACGTTATGTATTTTGTGGCGTCATTTAATTTTGTGACGTTATGTATTTTGTGACGTCATTTATTTTTGTGACGTTATGTATTTTGTGACGTCATTTATTTTTGTGACGTTATGTATTTTGTGACGTCATTTATTTTTGTGACGATATGTGTTTTGTGACGTTATGTATTTTGTGACGTCATTTATTTTTGTGACGTAATGTATTTTGTGACGTCATTTATTTTTGTGAAGTTATGTATTTTGTGACGTTATGTATTTTGTGACGTCATTTATTTTTGTGACGTTATGTATTTTGTGACGTCATTTATTTTTGTGACGTTATGTATTTTGTGACGTCATTTATTTTTGTGACGTTATGTATTTTGTGACGTTATGTATTTTGTGACGTCATTTATTTTTGTGACGTAATGTATTTTGTGACGTCATTTATTTTTGTGAAGTTATGTATTTTGTGACGTTATTAATTTTGTGACGTCATTTATTTTGTGACGTTATGTATTTTGTGATGTCATTTATTTTTGTGACGTTATGTATTTTGTGACGTCATTTATTTTTGTGACGTTATGTATTTTGTGACGTCATTTATTTTTGTGACGTCATTTATATTTGTGATGTTATGTATTTTGTGACGTCATTTATTTTTGTGACGTTATGTATTAATATTTGTGACGTCATTTATGTTTGTGACGTTATGTATTTTGTGACCTCATTTATTTTTGTGACGTTTAGTATTTTGTGACGTCATTTATTATTGTGACGTCATTTATTTTTGTGACGTTATGTATTTTGTGACGTAATTTATTTTTAAGACGATATGAATTTTGTGACGTCATTTTTTTGTGACGTTTAGTATTTGTGACGTCAATTATTATTGTGACGTCATTTATTTTTGTGACGTTATGTTTTTTGTGACGTTATGTATTTTTGTGACGTCATTTATTTTTGTGACGTTATGTATTTTGTGACGTCATTTATTTTTGTGACGTTATGTATTTTGTGACGTCATTTATTTTTGTAACGTTATGTTTTTTGTGACGTTATGTATTTTTGTGACGTCATTTATTTTTGTGACGTTATGTATTTTGTGACGTCATTTATTTTTGTGACGTTATGTATTTTGTGACGTCATTTATTTTTGTGACGTTATGTATTTTGTGACGTTATGAATTTTGTGACGTCATTTTTTTGTGACGTTTAGTATTTTGTGACGTCATTTATTATTGTGACGTCATTTATTTTTGTGACGTTATGTATTTTGTGACGTAATTTATTTTTGTGACGATATGTGTTTTGTGACGTTATGTATTTTGTGACGTCATTTATTTTTGTGACGTTATGTATTTTGTGACGTCATTTATTTTTTTGACGTTATGTATTATGTGACGTCATTTATTTTTGTGACGTTAGGTATTTTGTGACGTAATTAATTTTTGTGACGTCATTTATTTTTGTGACGTTATGTATTTTGTGACGTCATTTATTTTTGTGACGTTATGTTTTTTGTGACGTCATTTGTTTTTGTGACGTTTTGAATTTTGTGACGTCATTTATTTTTGTGACGTTATGTATTTTGTGACGTCATTTATTTTTGTGACGTTATGTATTTTGTGACGTCATTTATTTTTGTGACGTTATGTATTTTGTGACGTCAATTATTTTTATGACGTTATGTATTTTGTAACGTTATGTATTTTGTGGCGTCATTTAATTTTGTGACGTTATGTATTTTGTGACGTCATTTATTTTTGTGACGTTATGTATTTTGTGACGTCATTTATTTTTGTGACGTTATGTATTTTGTGACGTCATTTATTTTTGTGACGTTATGTATTTTGTGACGTCATTTGTTTTTGTGACGTTTTGTATTTTGTGACGTCATTTATTTTTGTGCCGTTATGTATTTTGTGACGTCATTTCTTTTTGTGACGTTATGTATTTTGTGACGTAATTAATTTTGTGACGTCATTTATATTTGTGACGTTATGTATTTTGTGACGTCATTTATTTTTGTGACGTTATGTATTTTGTGACGTCATATTTTTTGTGACGTTAAGTATTTTGTGACGTCATTTATTATTGTGACGTCATTTATTTTTGTGACGTTATGTATTTTGTGACGTCATTTATTATTGTTACGTCATTTATTTTTGTGACGTTATGTATTTTGTGACGTCATTTGTTGTTGTGACGTTTTGTATTTTGTGACGTCATTTATTTTTGTGCCGTTATGTATTTTGTGACGTCATTTCATTTTGTGACGTTATGTATTTTGTGACGTCATTTATTTTTGTGACGTTATGTATTTTGTGACGTCATTTATTTTTGTGATGTTATGTATTTTGTGACGTCCTTTATTATTGTGACGTCATTTATGTTTGTGACGTTATGTATTTTGTGTTGTCATTTATCTTTGTGACGTTATGTATTTTGTGACGTCATTTATTTTTGTGACGTTATGTATTTTGTGACGTCATTTATTTTTGTGACGTTATGAATTTTTTGACGTCATTTATTTTTGTGACGTCATTTATTTTTGTGACGTTATGTATTTTGTGACGTCATTTTTTGTCTCGTTTAGTATTTTGTGACGTCATTTATTATTGTGACGTCATTTATTTTTGTGACGTTATGTATTTTGTGACGTAATTTATTTTTAAGACGATATGAATTTTGTGATGTCATTTTTTTGTGACGTTTATTATTTTGTGACGTCATTTATTATTGTGACGTCATTTATTTTTGTGATGTTATGTTTTTTGTGACGTTATGTATTTTTGTGACGTCATTTATTTTTGTAACGTTATGTATTTTGTGACGTCATTTATTTTTGTGACGTTATGTATTTTGTGACGTCATTTATTTTTGTGACGTCATTTATTTTTGTGACGTTATGTATTTTGTGACGTCATTTATTTTTGTGACGTAATGTATTTTGTGACGTCATTTATTTTTGTGAAGTTATGTATTTTGTGACGTTATGTATTTTGTGACGTCATTTATTTTTGTGACGTTATGTATTTTGTGACGTCATTTATTTTTGTGACGTTATGTATTTTGTGACGTCATTTATTTTTGTGACGTTAAGTATTTTGTGACGTTATGTATTTTGTGACGTCATTTATTTTTGTGACGTAATGTATTTTGTGACGTCATTTATTTTTGTGAAGTTATGTATTTTGTGACGTTATTAATTTTGTGACGTCATTTATTTTGTGACGTTATGTATTTTGTGATGTCATTTATTTTTGTGACGTTATGTATTTTGTGACGTCATTTATTTTTGTGACGTTATGTATTTTGTGACGTCATTTATTTTTGTGACGTCATTTATATTTGTGATGTTATGTATTTTGTGACGTCATTTATTTTTGTGACGTTATGTATTAATATTTGTGACGTCATTTATGTTTGTGACGTTATGTATTTTGTGACCTCATTTATTTTTGTGACGTTTAGTATTTTGTGACGTCATTTATTATTGTGACGTCATTTATTTTTGTGACGTTATGTATTTTGTGACGTAATTTATTTTTAAGACGATATGAATTTTGTGACGTCATTTTTTTGTGACGTTTAGTATTTTGTGACGTCAATTATTATTGTGACGTCATTTATTTTTGTGACGTTATGTTTTTTGTGACGTTATGTATTTTTGTGACGTCATTTATTTTTGTGACGTTATGTATTTTGTGACGTCATTTATTTTTGTGACGTTATGTATTTTGTGACGTCATTTATTTTTGTAACGTTATGTTTTTTGTGACGTTATGTATTTTTGTGACGTCATTTATTTTTGTGACGTTATGTATTTTGTGACGTCATTTATTTTTGTGACGTTATGTATTTTGTGACGTCATTTATTTTTGTGACGTTATGTATTTTGTGACGTTATGAATTTTGTGACGTCATTTTTTTGTGACGTTTAGTATTTTGTGACGTCATTTATTATTGTGACGTCATTTATTTTTGTGACGTTATGTATTTTGTGACGTAATTTATTTTTGTGACGATATGTGTTTTGTGACGTTATGTATTTTGTGACGTCATTTATTTTTGTGACGTTATGTATTTTGTGACGTCATTTAGTTTTGTGACGTCATTTATTTTTTTGACGTTATGTATTATGTGACGTCATTTATTTTTGTGACGTTAGGTATTATGTGACGTAATTAATTTTTGTGACGTCATTTATTTTTGTGACGTTATGTATTTTGTGACGTCATTTATTTTTGTGACGTTATGTTTTTTGTGACGTCATTTGTTTTTGTGACGTTTTGAATTTTGTGACGTCATTTATTTTTGTGACGTTATGTATTTTGTGACGTCATTTATTTTTGTGACGTTATGTATTTTGTGACGTCATTTATTTTTGTGACGTTATGTATTTTGTGACGTCAATTATTTTTATGACGTTATGTATTTTGTAACGTTATGTATTTTGTGGCGTCATTTAATTTTGTGACGTTATGTATTTTGTGACGTCATTTATTTTTGTGACGTTATGTATTTTGTGACGTCATTTATTTTTGTGACGTTATGTATTTTGTGACGTCATTTATTTTTGTGACGTTATGTATTTTGTGACGTCATTTGTTTTTGTGACGTTTTGTATTTTGTGACGTCATTTATTTTTGTGCCGTTATGTATTTTGTGACGTCATTTCTTTTTGTGACGTTATGTATTTTGTGACGTAATTAATTTTGTGACGTCATTTATATTTGTGACGTTATGTATTTTGTGACGTCATTTATTTTTGTGACGTTATGTATTTTGTGACGTCATATTTTTTGTGACGTTAAGTATTTTGTGACGTCATTTATTATTGTGACGTCATTTATTTTTGTGACGTTATGTATTTTGTGACGTCATTTATTATTGTTACGTCATTTATTTTTGTGACGTTATGTATTTTGTGACGTCATTTGTTGTTGTGACGTTTTGTATTTTGTGACGTCATTTATTTTTGTGCCGTTATGTATTTTGTGACGTCATTTCATTTTGTGACGTTATGTATTTTGTGACGTCATTTATTTTTGTGACGTTATGTATTTTGTGACGTCATTTATTTTTGTGATGTTATGTATTTTGTGACGTCCTTTATTATTGTGACGTCATTTATTTTTGTGACGTTATGTATTTTGTGTTGTCATTTATTTTTGTGACGTTATGTATTTTGTGACGTCATTTATTTTTGTGACGTTATGTATTTTGTGACGTCATTTATTTTTCAGACGTTATGAATTTTGTGTTATCATTTATTTTTGTGATGTTATGTATTTTGTGACGTCATTTATTTTTGTGACGTTATGTATTTTGTGACGTCAATTGTTTTTGTGACGTTTTGTATTTTGTGACGTCATTTATTTTTGTGACGTTATGTATATTGTGGCGTCATTTATTTTTGTGACGTTATGTATTTTGTGACGTCATTTATTTTTGTGACGTCATTTATTTTTGTGACGTTATGTATTTTGTGACGTCATTTATTTGTGACGTTTAGTATTTTGTGACGTCATTTATTATTGTGACGTCATTTATTTTTGTGACGTTATGTATTTTGTGACGTAATTAATTTTTGTGACGTTATTTATTTTTGTGACGTTATGTATTTTGTGACGTCATTTATTTTTGTGACGTTATGTATTTTGTGACGTTATGTATTTTGTGACGTCATTTATTTTTGTGACGTAATGTATTTTGTGACGTCATTTATTTTTGTGAAGTTATGTATTTTGTGACGTTATTAATTTTGTGACGTCATTTATTTTGTGACGTTATGTATTTTGTGATGTCATTTATTTTTGTGACGTTATGTATTTTGTGACGTCATTTATTTTTGTGACGTTATGTATTTTGTGACGTCATTTATTTTTGTGACGTCATTTATATTTGTGATGTTATGTATTTTGTGACGTCATTTATTTTTGTGACGTTATGTATTAATATTTGTGACGTCATTTATGTTTGTGACGTTATGTATTTTGTGACCTCATTTATTTTTGTGACGTTTAGTATTTTGTGACGTCATTTATTATTGTGACGTCATTTATTTTTGTGACGTTATGTATTTTGTGACGTAATTTATTTTTAAGACGATATGAATTTTGTGACGTCATTTTTTTGTGACGTTTAGTATTTTGTGACGTCAATTATTATTGTGACGTCATTTATTTTTGTGACGTTATGTTTTTTGTGACGTTATGTATTTTTGTGACGTCATTTATTTTTGTGACGTTATGTATTTTGTGACGTCATTTATTTTTGTGACGTTATGTATTTTGTGACGTAATTTATTTTTAAGACGATATGAATTTTGTGACGTCATTTTTTTGTGACGTTTAGTATTTTGTGACGTCAATTATTATTGTGACGTCATTTATTTTTGTGACGTTATGTTTTTTGTGACGTTATGTATTTTTGTGACGTCATTTATTTTTGTGACGTTATGTATTTTGTGACGTCATTTATTTTTGTGACGTTATGTATTTTGTGACGTCATTTATTTTTGTGACGTTATGTATTTTGTGACGTCATTTATTTTTGTGACGTCATTTATATTTGTGATGTTATGTATTTTGTGACGTCATTTATTTTTGTGACGTTATGTATTAATATTTGTGACGTCATTTATGTTTGTGACGTTATGTATTTTGTGACCTCATTCATTTTTGTGACGTTTAGTATTTTGTGACGTCATTTATTATTGTGACGTCATTTATTTTTGTGACGTTATGTATTTTGTGACGTAATTTATTTTTAAGACGATATGAATTTTGTGACGTCATTTTTTTGTGACGTTTAGTATTTTGTGACGTCAATTATTATTGTGACGTCATTTATTTTTGTGACGTTATGTTTTTTGTGACGTTATGTATTTTTGTGACGTCATTTATTTTTGTGACGTTATGTATTTTGTGACGTCATTTATTTTTGTGACGTTATGTATTTTGTGACGTCATTTATTTTTGTGACGTTATGTATTTTGTGACGTCATTTATTTTTGTGACGTCATTTATATTTGTGATGTTATGTATTTTGTGACGTCATTTATTTTTGTGACGTTATGTATTAATATTTGTGACGTCATTTATGTTTGTGACGTTATGTATTTTGTGACCTCATTTATTTTTGTGACGTTTAGTATTTTGTGACGTCATTTATTATTGTGACGTCATTTATTTTTGTGACGTTATGTATTTTGTGATGTAATTTATTTTTAAGACGATATGAATTTTGTGACGTCATTTTTTTGTGACGTTTAGTATTTTGTGACGTCAATTATTATTGTGACGTCATTTATTTTTGTGACGTTATGTTTTTTGTGACGTTATGTATTTTTGTGACGTCATTTATTTTTGTGACGTTATGTATTTTGTGACGTCATTTATTTTTGTGACGTTATGTATTTTGTGACGTAATTTATTTTTAAGACGATATGAATTTTGTGACGTCATTTTTTTGTGACGTTTAGTATTTTGTGACGTCAATTATTATTGTGACGTCATTTATTTTTGTGACGTTATGTATTTTGTGACGTTATGTATTTTTGTGACGTCATTTATTTTTGTGACGTTATGTATTTTGTGACGTCATTTATTTTTGTGACGTTATGTATTTTGTGACGTCATTTATTTTTGTGACGTTATGTATTTTGTGACGTTATGTATTTTGTGACGTCATTTATTTTTGTGACGTAATGTATTTTGTGACGTCATTTATTTTTGTGAAGTTATGTATTTTGTGACGTTATTAATTTTGTGACGTCATTTATTTTGTGACGTTATGTATTTTGTGATGTCATTTATTTTTGTGACGTTATGTATTTTGTGACGTTATGTATTTTGTGACGTCATTTATTTTTGTGACGTAATGTATTTTGTGACGTCATTTATTTTTGTGAAGTTATGTATTTTGTGACGTTATTAATTTTGTGACGTCATTTATTTTGTGACGTTATGTATTTTGTGATGTCATTTATTTTTGTGACGTTATGTATTTTGTGACGTCATTTATTTTTGTGACGTTTAGTATTTTGTGACGTCATTTATTATTGTGACGTCATTTATTTTTGTGACGTTATGTATTTTGTGACGTAATTAATTTTTAAGACGATATGAATTTTGTGACGTCATTTTTTTGTGACGTTTAGTATTTTGTGACGTCAATTATTATTGTGACGTCATTTATTTTTGTGACGTTATGTTTTTTGTGACGTTATGTATTTTTGTGATGTCATTTATTTTTGTGACGTTATGTATTTTGTGACGTCATTTATTTTTGTGACGTTATGTATTTTGTGACGTCATTTATTTTTGTGACGTCATTTATATTTGTGATGTTATGTATTTTGTGGCGTCATTTATTTTTGTGACGTTATGTATTAATATTTGTGACGTCATTTAAGTTTGTGACGTTATGTATTTTGTGACCTCATTTATTTTTGTGACGTTTAGTATTTTGTGACGTCATTTATTATTGTGACGTCATTTATTTTTGTGACGTTATGTATTTTGTGACGTAATTTATTTTTAAGACGATATGAATTTTGTGACGTCATTTTTTTGTGACGTTTAGTATTTTGTGACGTCAATTATTATTGTGACGTCATTTATTTTTGTGACGTTATGTTTTTTGTGACGTTATGTATTTTTGTGACGTCATTTATTTTTGTGACGTTATGTATTTTGTGACGTCATTTATTTTTGTGACGTTATGTATTTTGTGACGTAATTTATTTTTAAGACGATATGAATTTTGTGACGTCATTTTTTTGTGACGTTTAGTATTTTGTGACGTCAATTATTATTGTGACGTCATTTATTTTTGTGACGTTATGTTTTTTGTGACGTTATGTATTTTTGTGACGTCATTTATTTTTGTGACGTTATGTATTTTGTGACGTCATTTATTTTTGTGACGTTATGTATTTTGTGACGTCATTTATTTTTTGACGTTATGTATTTTGTGACGTCATTTATTTTTGTGACGTTATGTATTTTGTGACGTTATGTATTTTGTGACGTCATTTATTTTTGTGACGTTATGTATTTTGTGACGTAATTTATTTTTAAGACGATATGAATTTTGTGACGTCATTTTTTTGTGACGTTTAGTATTTTGTGACGTCAATTATTATTGTGACGTCATTTATTTTTGTGACGTTATGTTTTTTGTGACGTTATGTATTTTTGTGACGTCATTTATTTTTGTGACGTTATGTATTTTGTGACGTCATTTATTTTTGTGACGTTATGTATTTTGTGACGTCATTTATTTTTGTGACGTTATGTATTTTGTGACGTTATGTATTTTGTGACGTCATTTATTTTTGTGACGTAATGTATTTTGTGACGTCATTTATTTTTGTGAAGTTATGTATTTTGTGACGTTATTAATTTTGTGACGTCATTTATTTTGTGACGTTATGTATTTTGTGATGTCATTTATTTTTGTGACGTTATGTATTTTGTGACGTTATGTATTTTGTGACGTCATTTATTTTTGTGACGTAATGTATTTTGTGACGTCATTTATTTTTGTGAAGTTATGTATTTTGTGACGTTATTAATTTTGTGACGTCATTTATTTTGTGACGTTATGTATTTTGTGATGTCATTTATTTTTGTGACGTTATGTATTTTGTGACGTCATTTATTTTTGTGACGTTATGTATTTTGTGACGTTATGTATTTTGTGACGTCATTTATTTTTGTGACGTAATGTATTTTGTGACGTCATTTATTTTTGTGAAGTTATGTATTTTGTGACGTTATTAATTTTGTGACGTCATTTATATTTGTGATGTTATGTATTTTGTGACGTCATTTATTTCTGTGACGTTATGTATTAATATTTGTGACGTCATTTATGTTTGTGACGTTATGTATTTTGTGACCTCATTTATTTTTGTGACGTTTAGTATTTTGTGACGTCATTTATTATTGTGACGTCATTTATTTTTGTGACGTTATGTATTTTGTGACGTAATTTATTTTTAAGACGATATGAATTTTGTGACGTCATTTTTTTGTGACGTTTAGTATTTTGTGACGTCAATTATTATTGTGACGTCATTTATTTTTGTGACGTTATGTTTTTTGTGACGTTATGTATTTTTGTGACGTCATTTATTTTTGTGACGTTATGTATTTTGTGACGTCATTTATTTTTGTGACGTTATGTATTTTGTGACGTAATTTATTTTTAAGACGATATGAATTTTGTGACGTCATTTTTTTGTGACGTTTAGTATTTTGTGACGTCAATTATTATTGTGACGTCATTTATTTTTGTGACGTTATGTTTTTTGTGACGTTATGTATTTTTGTGACGTCATTTATTTTTGTGACGTTATGTATTTTGTGACGTCATTTATTTTTGTGACGTTATGTATTTTGTGACGTAATTTATTTTTAAGACGATATGAATTTTGTGACGTCATTTTTTTGTGACGTTTAGTATTTTGTGACGTCAATTATTATTGTGACGTCATTTATTTTTGTGACGTTATGTTTTTTGTGACGTTATGTATTTTTGTGACGTCATTTATTTTTGTGACGTTATGTATTTTGTGACGTCATTTATTTTTGTGACGTTATGTATTTTGTGACGTAATTTATTTTTAAGACGATATGAATTTTGTGACGTCATTTTTTTGTGACGTTTAGTATTTTGTGACGTCAATTATTATTGTGACGTCATTTATTTTTGTGACGTTATGTTTTTTGTGACGTTATGTATTTTTGTGACGTCATTTATTTTTGTGACGTTATGTATTTTGTGACGTCATTTATTTTTGTGACGTTATGTATTTTGTGACGTAATTTATTTTTAAGACGATATGAATTTTGTGACGTCATTTTTTTGTGACGTTTAGTATTTTGTGACGTCAATTATTATTGTGACGTCATTTATTTTTGTGACGTTATGTTTTTTGTGACGTTATGTATTTTTGTGACGTCATTTATTTTTGTGACGTTATGTATTTTGTGACTTCATTTATTTTTGTGACGTTATGTATTTTGTGACGTCATTTATTTTTGTGACGTTATGTATTTTGTGACGTTATGTATTTTGTGACGTCATTTATTTTTGTGACGTAATGTATTTTGTGACGTCATTTATTTTTGTGAAGTTATGTATTTTGTGACGTTATTAATTTTGTGACGTCATTTATTTTGTGACGTTATGTATTTTGTGATGTCATTTATTTTTGTGACGTTATGTATTTTGTGACGTTATGTATTTTGTGACGTCATTTATTTTTGTGACGTAATGTATTTTGTGACGTCATTTATTTTTGTGAAGTTATGTATTTTGTGACGTTATTAATTTTGTGACGTCATTTATTTTGTGACGTTATGTATTTTGTGATGTCATTTATTTTTGTGACGTTATGTATTTTGTGACGTCATTTATTTTTGTGACGTTTAGTATTTTGTGACGTCATTTATTATTGTGACGTCATTTATTTTTGTGACGTTATGTATTTTGTGACGTAATTTATTTTTTAGACGATATGAATTTTGTGACGTCATTTTTTTGTGACGTTTAGTATTTTGTGACGTCAATTATTATTGTGACGTCATTTATTTTTGTGACGTTATGTTTTTTGTGACGTTATGTATTTTTGTGATGTCATTTATTTTTGTGACGTTATGTATTTTGTGACGTCATTTATTTTTGTGACGTTATGTATTTTGTGACGTCATTTATTTTTGTGACGTCATTTATATTTGTGATGTTATGTATTTTGTGACGTCATTTATTTTTGTGACGTTATGTATTAATATTTGTGACGTCATTTATGTTTGTGACGTTATGTATTTTGTGACCTCATTTATTTTTGTGACGTTTAGTATTTTGTGACGTCATTTATTATTGTGACGTCATTTATTTTTGTGACGTTATGTATTTTGTGACGTAATTTATTTTTAAGACGATATGAATTTTGTGACGTCATTTTTTTGTGACGTTTAGTATTTTGTGACGTCAATTATTATTGTGACGTCATTTATTTTTGTGACGTTATGTTTTTTGTGACGTTATGTATTTTTGTGACGTCATTTATTTTTGTGACGTTATGTATTTTGTGACGTCATTTATTTTTGTGACGTTATGTATTTTGTGACGTCATTTATTTTTGTGACGTTATGTATTTTGTGACGTTATGTATTTTGTGACGTCATTTATTTTTGTGACGTAATGTATTTTGTGACGTCATTTATTTTTGTGAAGTTATGTATTTTGTGACGTTATTAATTTTGTGACGTCATTTATATTTGTGATGTTATGTATTTTGTGACGTCATTTATTTTTGTGACGTTATGTATTAATATTTGTGACGTCATTTATGTTTGTGACGTTATGTATTTTGTGACCTCATTTATTTTTGTGACGTTTAGTATTTTGTGACGTCATTTATTATTGTGACGTCATTTATTTTTGTGACGTTATGTATTTTGTGACGTAATTTATTTTTAAGACGATATGAATTTTGTGACGTCATTTTTTTGTGACGTTTAGTATTTTGTGACGTCAATTATTATTGTGACGTCATTTATTTTTGTGACGTTATGTTTTTTGTGACGTTATGTATTTTGTGACGTCATTTGTTTTTGTGACGTTTTGTATTTTGTGACATCATTTATTTTTGTGACGTTATGTATATTGTGGCGTTATTTATTTTTGTGACGTTATGTATTTTGGAACCTCATTTATTTTTGTGACGTTATGTATTTTGTGACGTTATTTATTTTTGTGACGTTATGTATTTTGTGACGTCATTTATTTTTGTGACGTCATTTATATTTGTGACGTTATGTATTTTGTGACATCATTTATTTTTGTGACGTTATGTATTTTGTGACGTAATTAATTTTTGTGACGTCATTTATTTTTGTGACGTTATGTATTTTGTGACGTCATTTATTTTTGTGACGTTATGTATTTTTTGACGTCATTTATTTTTGTGACGTCATTTATTTTTGTGACGTTATGTATTTTGTGACGTCATTTTTTTGTGACGTTTAGTATTTTGTGACGTCATTTATTATTGTGACGTCATTTATTTTTGTGACGTTATGTATTTTGTGACGTAATTTATTTTTAAGACGATATGAATTTTGTGACGTCATTTTTTTGTGACGTTTAGTATTTTGTGACGTCAATTATTATTGTGACGTCATTTATTTTTGTGACGTTATGTTTTTTGTGACGTTATGTTTTTTGTGACGTCATTTATTTTTGTGACGTTATGTATTTTGTGACGTCATTTATTTTTGTGACGTTATGTATTTTGTGACGTCATTTATTTTTGTAACGTTATGTTTTTTGTGACGTTATGTATTTTTGTGACGTCATTTATTTTTGTGACGTTATGTATTTTGTGACGTCATTTGTTTTTGTGACGTTATGTATTTTGTGACGTCATTTATTTTTGTGACGTTATGTATTTTGTGACGTCATTTATTTTTGTGACGTTATGAATTTTGTGACGTCATTTTTTTGTGACGTTTAGTATTTTGTGACGTCATTTATTATTGTGACGTCATTTATTTTTGTGACGTTATGTATTTTGTGACGTAATTTATTTTTGTGACGATATGTGTTTTGTGACGTTATGTATTTTGTGACGTCATTTATTTTTGTGACGTTATGTATTTTGTGACGTCATTTAGTTTTGTGACGTCATTTATTTTTTTGACGTTATGTATTATGTGACGTCATTTATTTTTGTGACGTTAGGTATTTTGTGACGTAATTAATTTTTGTGACGTCATTTATTTTTGTGACGTTATGTATTTTGTGACGTCATTTATTTTTGTGACGTTATGTATTTTGTGACGTCGTTTATTTTAGTGACGTTATGTATTTTGTGACGTCATTTATTTTTGTGACGTTATGTATTTTGTGACGTTATGTATTTTGTGACGTCATTTATTTTTGTGACGTTATGTATTTTGTGACGTCAATTATTTTTGTGAAGTTATGTATTTTGTGACGTTATTAATTTTTGTGATGTCATTTATTTTTGTGACGTTATGTATTTTGTGACGTCATTTATTTTTCTGACGTTATGTATTTTGTGACGTCATTTATTTTTGTGACGTTATGTATTTTGTGACGTCATTTATTTTTGTGACGTTATGTATTTTGTGACGTCATTTATTTTTGTGACGTTATGTATTTTGTGACGTCATGTATTATTGTGACGTCATTTATTTTTGTGACGTTATGTATTTTGGGACGTCATTTATTTTTGTGAAGTTATGTATTTTGTGACGTCATTTATTTTTGTGACGTTATGTATTTTATGACGTCATTAATTTTTTTGACGTTATGTATTTTGTGACTTCATTTATTTTTGTGACGTTATGTATTTTGTGACGTCTTTTATTTTTGTGACGTTATGTATTTTGTGACGTCATTTATTTTTGTGACGTTATGTATTTTGTGACGTCATTTATTTTTGTGACGTTACGTATTTTGTGACGTCATTTATTTTTGTGACGTTATGTATTTTGTGACGTCATTTATTTTTGTGACGTTATGTATTTTGTGACGTCATTTATTATTTTGACGTCATTTATTTTTGTAACGTAATTAATTTTTGTGTTGTCATTTATTTTTGTGACGTTATGTATTTTATGACGTCATTTATTTTTGTGACGTTATGTATTTTGTGACGTCATTTGTTTTTGTGACGTTTTGTATTTTGTGACGTCATTTATTTTTGTGACGTTATGTATATTGTGGCGTCATTTATTTTTGTGACGTTATGTATTTTGTGACCTCATTTTTTTGTGACGTTATGTATTTTGTGACGTTATTTATTTTTGTGACGTTATGTATTTTGTGACGTCATTTATTTTTGTGACGTCATTTATATTTGTGATGTTATGTATTTTGTGACGTCATTTATTTTTGTGACGTTATGTATTAATATTTGTGACGTCATTTATGTTTGTGACGTTATGTATTTTGTGACCTCATTTATTTTTGTGACGTTTAGTATTTTGTGACGTCATTTATTATTGTGACGTCATTTATTTTTGTGACGTTATGTATTTTGTGACGTAATTTATTTTTAAGACGATATGAATTTTGTGACGTCATTTTTTTGTGACGTTTAGTATTTTGTGACGTCAATTATTATTGTGACGTCATTTATTTTTGTGACGTTATGTTTTTTGTGACGTTATGTATTTTTGTGACGTCATTTATTTTTGTGACGTTATGTATTTTGTGACGTCATTTATTTTTGTGACGTTATGTATTTTGTGACGTCATTTATTTTTGTAACGTTATGTTTTTTGTGACGTTATGTATTTTTGTGACGTCATTTATTTTTGTGACGTTATGTATTTTGTGACGTCATTTATTTTTGTGACGTTATGTATTTTGTGACGTCATTTATTTTTGTGACGTTATGTATTTTGTGACGTTATGAATTTTGTGACGTCATTTTTTTGTGACGTTTAGTATTTTGTGACGTCATTTATTATTGTGACGTCATTTATTTTTGTGACGTTATGTATTTTGTGACGTAATTTATTTTTGTGACGATATGTGTTTTGTGACGTTATGTATTTTGTGACGTCATTTATTTTTGTGACGTTATGTATTTTGTGACGTCATTTAGTTTTGTGACGTCATTTATTTTTTTGACGTTATGTATTATGTGACGTCATTTATTTTTGTGACGTTAGGTATTTTGTGACGTAATTAATTTTTGTGACGTCATTTATTTTTGTGACGTTATGTATTTTGTGACGTCATTTATTTTTGTGACGTTATGTTTTTTGTGACGTCATTTGTTTTTGTGACGTTTTGAATTTTGTGACGTCATTTATTTTTGTGACGTTATGTATTTTGTGACGTCATTTATTTTTGTGACGTTATGTATTTTGTGACGTCATTTATTTTTGTGACGTTATGTATTTTGTGACGTCAATTATTTTTATGACGTTATGTATTTTGTAACGTTATGTATTTTGTGGCGTCATTTAATTTTGTGACGTTATGTATTTTGTGACCTCATTTATTTTTGTGACGTTATGTATTTTGTGACGTTATTTATTTTTGTGACGTTATGTATTTTGTGACGTCATTTATTTTTGTGACGTCATTTATATTTGTAACGTTATGTATTTTGTGACGTCATTTATTTTTGTGACGTTATGTATTTTGTGACGTCATTTATTTTTGTGACGTTATGTATTTTGTGACGTCATTTATTTTTGTGACGTCATTTATTATTGTGACGTCATTTATTTTTGTGACGTTACGTATTTTGTGACGTAATTTATTTTTAAGACGATATGAATTTTGTGACGTCATTTTTTTGTGACGTTTAGTATTTTGTGACGTCAATTATTATTGTGACGTCATTTATTTTTGTGACGTTATGTTTTTTGTGACGTTATGTATTTTTGTGACGTCATTTATTTTTGTGACGTTATGTATTTTGTGACGTCATTTATTTTTGTGACGTTATGTATTTTGTGACGTCATTTATTTTTGTAACGTTATGTTTTTTGTGACGTTATGTATTTTTGTGACGTCATTTATTTTTGTGACGTTATGTATTTTGTGACGTCATTTATTTTTGTGACGTTATGTATTTTGTGACGTCATTTATTTTTGTGACGTTATGTATTTTGTGACGTTATGAATTTTGTGACGTCATTTTTTTGTGACGTTTAGTATTTTGTGACGTTTAGTATTTTGTGACGTCATTTATTATTGTGAGGTCATTTATTTTTGTGACGTTATGTATTTTGTGACGTAATTTATTTTTGTGACGATATGTGTTTTGTGACGTTATGTATTTTGTGACGTCATTTATTTTTGTGACGTTATGTATTTTGTGACGTCATTTAGTTTTGTGACCTCATTTATTTTTTTGACGTTATGTATTATGTGACGTCATTTATTTTTGTGACGTTAGGTATTTTGTGACGTAATTAATTTTTGTGACGTCTTTTATTTTTGTGACGTTATGTATTTTGTGACGTCATTTATTTTTTTGACGTTATGTATTTTGTGACGTCATTTATTTTTGTGACGTTACGTATTTTGTGACGTCATTTATTTTTGTGACGTTATGTATTTTGTGACGTCATTTATTTTTTTGACGTTATGTATTTTGTGACGTCATTTATTTTTGTGACGTTATGTATTTTGTGACGTCAATTATTTTTATGACGTTATGTATTTTGTAACGTTATGTATTTTGTGGCGTCATTTAATTTTGTGACGTTATGTATTTTGTGACCTCATTTATTTTTGTGACGTTATGTATTTTGTGGCGTTATTTATTTTTGTTACGTTATGTATTTTGTGACGTCATTTATTTTTGTGACGTCATTTATATTTGTAACGTTATGTATTTTGTGACGTCATTTATTTTTGTGACGTTATGTATTTTGTGACGTCATTTATTTTTGTGACGTTATGTATTTTGTGACGTCGTTTATTTTAGTGACGTTATGTATTTTGTGACGTCATTTATTTTTGTGACGTTATGTATTTTGTGACGTTATGTATTTTGTGACGTCATTTATTTTTGTGACGTTATGTATTTTGTGACGTCAATTATTTTTGTGAAGTTATGTATTTTGTGACGTTATTAATTTTTGTGATGTCATTTATTTTTGTGACGTTATGTATTTTGTGACGTCATTTATTTTTCTGACGTTATGTATTTTGTGACGTCATTTATTTTTGTGACGTTATGTATTTTGTGACGTCATTTATTTTTGTGACGTTATGTATTTTGTGACGTCATTTATTTTTGTGACGTTATGAATTTTGTGACGTCATGTATTATTGTGACGTCATTTATTTTTGTGACGTTATGTATTTTGTGACGTCAATTATTTTTGTGAAGTTATGTATTTTGTGACGTCATTTCTTTTTGTGACGTTAGGTATTTTGTGACGTCATTTATTTTTGTGCCGTTATGTATTTTGTGACGTCATTTATTTTTGTGACGTTATGTATTTTGTGACGTAATTAATTTTTGTGACGTCATTTATTTTTGTGACGTTATGTATTTTGTGACGTCATTTTTTTTGTGACGTTATGTATTTTGTGACGTTATTTATTTTTGTGACGTTATGTATTTTGTGACGTCATTTATTTTTGTGACGTCATTTATATTTGTGATGTTATGTATTTTGTGACGTCTTTTATTTTTGTGACGTTATGTATTTTGTGACGTCATTTATTTTTGTGACGTTATGTATTTTGTGACGTCAATTATTTTTATGACGTTATGTATTTTGTAACGTTATGTATTTTGTGGCGTCATTTAATTTTGTGACGTTATGTATTTTGTGACCTTATTTATTTTTGTGACGTTATGTATTTTGTGACGTTATTTATTTTTGTGACGTTATGTATTTTGTGACGTCATTTATTTTTGTGACGTCATTTATATTTGTAACGTTATGTATTTTGTGACGTCATTTATTTTTGTGACGTTATGTATTTTGTGACGTCATTTATTTTTGTGACGTTATGTATTTTGTGACGTCATTTATTTTTGTGACGTCATTTATTATTGTGACGTCATTTATTTTTGTGACGTTATGTATTTTGTGACGTAATTTATTTTTAAGACGATATGAATTTTGTGACGTCATTTTTTTGTGACGTTTAGTATTTTGTGACGTCAATTATTATTGTGACGTCATTTATTTTTGTGACGTTATGTTTTTTGTGACGTTATGTATTTTTGTGACGTCATTTATTTTTGTGACGTTATGTATTTTGTGACGTCATTTATTTTTGTGACGTTATGTATTTTGTGACGTCATTTATTTTTGTAACGTTATGTTTTTTGTGACGTTATGTATTTTTGTGACGTCATTTATTTTTGTGACGTTATGTATTTTGTGACGTCATTTATTTTTGTGACGTTATGTATTTTGTGACGTCATTTATTTTTGTGACGTTATGTATTTTGTGACGTTATGAATTTTGTGACGTCATTTTTTTGTGACGCTTAGTATTTTGTGACGTCATTTATTATTGTGACGTCATTTATTTTTTTGACGTTATGTATTTTGTGACGTAATTTATTTTTGTGACGATATGTGTTTTGTGACGTTATGTATTTTGTGACGTCATTTATTTTTGTGACGTTATGTATTTTGTGACGTCATTTAGTTTTGTGACGTCATTTATTTTTTTGACGTTATGTATTATGTGACGTCATTTATTTTTGTGACGTTAGGTATTTTGTGACGTAATTAATTTTTGTGACGTCATTTATTTTTGTGACGTTATGTATTTTGTGACGTCATTTATTTTTGTGACGTCATTTATATTTGTAACGTTATGTATTTTGTGACGTCATTTATTTTTGTGACGTTATGTATTTTGTGACGTCATTTATTTTTGTGACGTTATGTATTTTGTGACGTCATTTATTTTTGTGACGTCATTTATTATTGTGACGTCATTTATTTTTGTGACGTTACGTATTTTGTGACGTAATTTATTTTTAAGACGATATGAATTTTGTGACGTCATTTTTTTGTGACGTTTAGTATTTTGTGACGTCAATTATTATTGTGACGTCATTTATTTTTGTGACGTTATGTTTTTTGTGACGTTATGTATTTTTGTGACGTCATTTATTTTTGTGACGTTATGTATTTTGTGACGTCATTTATTTTTGTGACGTTATGTATTTTGTGACGTCATTTATTTTTGTAACGTTATGTTTTTTGTGACGTTATGTATTTTTGTGACGTCATTTATTTTTGTGACGTTATGTATTTTGTGACGTCATTTATTTTTGTGACGTTATGTATTTTGTGACGTAATTTATTTTTGTGACGTTATGTATTTTGTGACGTTATGAATTTTGTGACGTCATTTTTTTGTGACGTTTAGTATTTTGTGACGTTTAGTATTTTGTGACGTCATTTATTATTGTGACGTCATTTATTTTTGTGACGTTATGTATTTTGTGACGTAATTTATTTTTGTGACGATATGTGTTTTGTGACGTTATGTATTTTGTGACGTCATTTATTTTTGTGACGTTATGTATTTTGTGACGTCATTTAGTTTTGTGACCTCATTTATTTTTTTGACGTTATGTATTATGTGACGTCATTTATTTTTGTGACGTTAGGTATTTTGTGACGTAATTAATTTTTGTGACGTCTTTTATTTTTGTGACGTTATGTATTTTGTGACGTCATTTATTTTTTTGACGTTATGTATTTTGTGACGTCATTTATTTTTGTGACGTTACGTATTTTGTGACGTCATTTATTTTTGTGACGTTATGTATTTTGTGACGTCATTTATTTTTTTGACGTTATGTATTTTGTGACGTCATTTATTTTTGTGACGTTATGTATTTTGTGACGTCAATTATTTTTATGACGTTATGTATTTTGTAACGTTATGTATTTTGTGGCGTCATTTAATTTTGTGACGTTATGTATTTTGTGACCTCATTTATTTTTGTGACGTTATGTATTTTGTGGCGTTATTTATTTTTGTTACGTTATGTATTTTGTGACGTCATTTATTTTTGTGACGTCATTTATATTTGTAACGTTATGTATTTTGTGACGTCATTTATTTTTGTGACGTTATGTATTTTGTGACGTCATTTATTTTTGTGACGTTATGTATTTTGTGACGTCGTTTATTTTAGTGACGTTATGTATTTTGTGACGTCATTTATTTTTGTGACGTTATGTATTTTGTGACGTTATGTATTTTGTGACGTCATTTATTTTTGTGACGTTATGTATTTTGTGACGTCAATTATTTTTGTGAAGTTATGTATTTTGTGACGTTATTAATTTTTGTGATGTCATTTATTTTTGTGACGTTATGTATTTTGTGACGTCATTTATTTTTCTGACGTTATGTATTTTGTGACGTCATTTATTTTTGTGACGTTATGTATTTTGTGACGTCATTTATTTTTGTGACGTTATGTATTTTGTGACGTCATTTATTTTTGTGACGTTATGAATTTTGTGACGTCATGTATTATTGTGACGTCATTTATTTTTGTGACGTTATGTATTTTGTGACGTCAATTATTTTTGTGAAGTTATGTATTTTGTGACGTCATTTCTTTTTGTGACGTTAGGTATTTTGTGACGTCATTTATTTTTGTGCCGTTATGTATTTTGTGACGTCATTTATTTTTGTGACGTTATGTATTTTGTGACGTAATTAATTTTTGTGACGTCATTTATTTTTGTGACGTTATGTATTTTGTGACGTCATTTTTTTTGTGACGTTATGTATTTTGTGACGTTATTTATTTTTGTGACGTTATGTATTTTGTGACGTCATTTATTTTTGTGACGTCATTTATATTTGTGATGTTATGTATTTTGTGACGTCTTTTATTTTTGTGACGTTATGTATTTTGTGACGTCATTTATTTTTGTGACGTTATGTATTTTGTGACGTCAATTATTTTTATGACGTTATGTATTTTGTAACGTTATGTATTTTGTGGCGTCATTTAATTTTGTGACGTTATGTATTTTGTGACCTTATTTATTTTTGTGACGTTATGTATTTTGTGACGTTATTTATTTTTGTGACGTTATGTATTTTGTGACGTCATTTATTTTTGTGACGTCATTTATATTTGTAACGTTATGTATTTTGTGACGTCATTTATTTTTGTGACGTTATGTATTTTGTGACGTCATTTATTTTTGTGACGTTATGTATTTTGTGACGTCATTTATTTTTGTGACGTCATTTATTATTGTGACGTCATTTATTTTTGTGACGTTATGTATTTTGTGACGTAATTTATTTTTAAGACGATATGAATTTTGTGACGTCATTTTTTTGTGACGTTTAGTATTTTGTGACGTCAATTATTATTGTGACGTCATTTATTTTTGTGACGTTATGTTTTTTGTGACGTTATGTATTTTTGTGACGTCATTTATTTTTGTGACGTTATGTATTTTGTGACGTCATTTATTTTTGTGACGTTATGTATTTTGTGACGTCATTTATTTTTGTAACGTTATGTTTTTTGTGACGTTATGTATTTTTGTGACGTCATTTATTTTTGTGACGTTATGTATTTTGTGACGTCATTTATTTTTGTGACGTTATGTATTTTGTGACGTCATTTATTTTTGTGACGTTATGTATTTTGTGACGTTATGAATTTTGTGACGTCATTTTTTTGTGACGCTTAGTATTTTGTGACGTCATTTATTATTGTGACGTCATTTATTTTTTTGACGTTATGTATTTTGTGACGTAATTTATTTTTGTGACGATATGTGTTTTGTGACGTTATGTATTTTGTGACGTCATTTATTTTTGTGACGTTATGTATTTTGTGACGTCATTTAGTTTTGTGACGTCATTTATTTTTTTGACGTTATGTATTATGTGACGTCATTTATTTTTGTGACGTTAGGTATTTTGTGACGTAATTAATTTTTGTGACGTCATTTATTTTTGTGACGTTATGTATTTTGTGACGTCATTTATTTTTGTGACGTTATGTTTTTTGTGACGTCATTTGTTTTTGTGACGTTTTGTATTTTGTGACGTCATTTATTTTTGTGACGTTATGTATTTTGTGACGTCATTTATTTTTGTGACGTTATGTATTTTGTGACGTCATTTATTTTTGTGACGTTATGTATTTTGTGACGTCAATTATTTTTATGACGTTATGTATTTTGTAACGTTATGTATTTTGTGGCGTCATTTAATTTTGTGACGTTATGTATTTTGTGACCTCATTTATTTTTGTGACGTTATGTATTTTGTGACGTTATTTATTTTTGTGACGTTATGTATTTTGTGACGTCATTTATTTTTGTGACGTCATTTATATTTGTAACGTTATGTATTTTGTGACGTCATTTATTTTTGTGACGTTATGTATTTTGTGACGTCATTTATTTTTGTGACGTTATGTATTTTGTGACGTCGTTTATTTTAGTGACGTTATGTATTTTGTGACGTCATTTATTTTTGTGACGTTATGTATTTTGTGACGTCATTTATTTTTGTGACGTTATGTATTTTGTGACGTCAATTATTTTTGTGAAGTTATGTATTTTGTGACGTTATTAATTTTTGTGATGTCATTTATTTTTGTGACGTTATGTATTTTGTGACGTCATTTATTTTTCTGACGTTATGTATTTTGTGACGTCATTTATTTTTGTGACGTTATGTATTTTGTGACGTCATTTATTTTTGTGACGTTATGTATTTTGTGACGTCATTTATTTTTGTGACGTTATGTATTTTGTGACGTCATTTATTTTTGTGACGTTATGTATTTTGTGACGTCAATTATTTTTATGACGTTATGTATTTTGTAACGTTATGTATTTTGTGGCGTCATTTAATTTTGTGACGTTATGTATTTTGTGACCTCATTTATTTTTGTGACGTTATGTATTTTGTGACGTCAATTATTTTTGTGAAGTTATGTATTTTGTGACGTCATTTCTTTTTGTGACGTTAGGTATTTTGTGACGTCATTTATTTTTGTGCCGTTATGTATTTTGTGACGTCATTTATTTTTGTGACGTTATGTATTTTGTGACGTAATTAATTTTTGTGACGTCATTTATTTTTGTGACGTTATGTATTTTGTGACGTCATTTTTTTGTGACGTTATGTATTTTGTGACGTTATTTATTTTTGTGACGTTATGTATTTTGTGACGTCATTTATTTTTGTGACGTCATTTATATTTGTGATGTTATGTATTTTGTGACGTCTTTTATTTTTGTGACGTTATGTATTTTGTGACGTCATTTATTTTTGTGACGTTATGTATTTTGTGACGTCATTTATTTTTGTGACGTCATTTATATTTGTGATGTTATGTATTTTGTGACGTCATTTATTTTTGTGACGTTATGTATTTTGTGACGTCATTTATTTTTGTGACGTTATGTATTTTGTGACGTCATTTATTATTGTGACGTCATTTATTTTTGTGACGTAATTAATTTTTGTGTTGTCATTTATTTTTGTGACGTTATGTATTTTGTGACGTTATGTATTTTGTGACGTCATTTATTTTTGTGACGTTATGTATTTTGTGACGTCATTTATTTTTGTGACGTTATGTATTTTATGACGTCATTAATTCTTTTGACGTTATGTATTTTGTGACTTCATTTATTTTTGTGACGTTATGTATTTTGTGACGTCTTTTATTTTTGTGACGTTATGTATTTTGTGACGTCATTTATTTTTGTGACGTTATGTATTTTGTGACGTCATTTATTTTTGTGACGTTATGTATTTTGTGACGTCATTTATTTTTGTGACGTTATGTATTTTGTGACGTCATTTATTTTTGTGACGTTATGTATTTTGTGACGTCATTTATTATTGTGACGTCATTTATTTTTGTGACGTAATTAATTTTTGTGTTGTCATTTATTTTTGTGACGTTATGTATTTTGTGACGTCATTTATTTTTGTGACGTTATGTATTTTGTGACGTCATTTGTTTTTGTGACGTTTTGTATTTTGTGACGTCATTTATTTTTGTGACGTCATTTATTTTTGTGACGTCATTTATATTTGTGATGTTATGTATTTTGTGACGTCATTTATTTTTGTGACGTTATGTATTAATATTTGTGACGTCATTTATATTTGTGACGTTATGTATTTTGTGACCTCATTTATTTTTGTGACGTTATGTATTTTGTGAAGTTATTTATTTTTGTGACGTTATGTATTTTGTGACGTCATTTATTTTTGTGACGTCATTTATATTTGTGACGTTATGTATTTTGTGACGTCAATTATTTTTGTGGCGTTATGTATTTTGTGACGTCAATTATTTTTGTGAAGTTATGTATTTTGTGACGTCATTTCTTTTTGTGACGTTAGGTATTTTGTGACGTCATTTATTTTTGTGCCGTTATGTATTTTGTGACGTCATTTATTTTTGTGACGTTATGTATTTTGTGACGTAATTAATTTTTGTGACGTCATTTATTTTTGTGACGTTATGTATTTTGTGACGTCATTTTTTTGTGACGTTTAGTATTTTGTGACGTCATTTATTATTGTGACGTCATCTATTTTTGTGACGTTATGTATTTTGTGACGTCATTTATTTTTGTGACGTCATTTATATTTGTGATGTTATGTATTTTGTGACGTCATTTATTTTTGTGACGTTATGTATTAATATTTGTGACGTCATTTATATTTGTGACGTTATGTATTTTGTGACCTCATTTATTTTTGTGACGTTATGTATTTTGTGACGTTATTTATTTTTGTGACGTTATGTATTTTGTGACGTCATTTATTTTTGTGACGTCATTTATATTTGTGACGTTATGTATTTTGTGACGTCAATTATTTTTGTGACGTTATGTATTTTGTGACGTCAATTATTTTTGTGAAGTTATGTATTTTGTGACGTCATTTCTTTTTGTGACGTTAGGTATTTTGTGACGTCATTTATTTTTGTGCCGTTATGTATTTTGTGACGTCATTTATTTTTGTGACGTTATGTATTTTGTGACGTATTTTTTTTTGACGTTATGTATTTTGTGACGTCATTTATTTTTGTGACGTTATGTATTTTGTGACGTCATTTATTTTTGTGACATTATGTATTTTGTGACGTCATTTATTTTTGTGACGTTATGTATTTTGTGACGTCATTTATTTTTTGACGTTATGTATTATGTGACGTCATTTATTTTTGTGACGTTAGGTATTTTGTGACGTAATTAATTTTTGTGACGTCATTTATTTTTGTGACGTTATGTATTTTGTGACGTCATTTATTTTTGTGACGTTATGTTTTTTGTGACGTCATTTGTTTTTGTGACGTTTTTTATTTTGTGACGTCATTTATTTTTGTGACGTTATGTATTTTGTGACGTCATTTATTTTTGTGACGTTATGTATTTTGTGACGTCATTTATTTTTGTGACGTAATGTATTTTGTGACGTCAATTATTTTTATGACGTTATGTATTTTGTAACGTTATGTTTTTTTTGGCGTCATTTATTTTTGTGACGTTATGTATTTTGTGACGTTATTTATTTTTGTGACGTTATGTATTTTGTGACGTCATTTATTTTTGTGACGTCATTTATATTTGTGACGTTATGTATTTTGTGACGTCATTTATTTTTGTGACGTTATGTATTAATATTTGAAACGTCATTTATATTTGTGACGTTATGTATTTTGTGACCTCATTTATTTTTATGACGTTATGTATTTTGTGACGTTATTTATTTTTGTGTCGTTATGTATTTTGTGACGTCATTTATTTTTGTGACGTCATTTATATTAGTGACGTTATGTCTTTTGTGACGTCATTTATTTTTGTGACGTTATTTATTTTGTGACGTTATGTATTTTGTGACGTCATTTATTTTGTGACGTTATGTATTTTGTGACGTCATTTATTATTGTTACGTCATTTATTTTTGTGACGTTATGTATTTTGTGACGTCATTTGTTTTTGTGACGTTTTGTTTTTTGTGACGTCATTTATTTTTGTGACGTTATGTATATTGTGGCGTCATTTATTTTTGTGACGTTATGTATTTTGTGACCTCATTTATTTTTGTGACGTTATGTATTTTGTGACATTATTTTTTTGACGTTATGTATTTTGTGACGTCATTTATTTTTGTGACGTCATTTATGTTTGTGACGTTATGTATTTTGTGACGTCATTTATTTTTGTGACGTTATGTATTAATATTTGTGACGTCATTTATATTTGTGACGTTATGTATTTTGTGACCTCATTTATTTTTGTGATGTTATGTATTTTGTGACGTCATTTATTTTTGTGACGTTATGTATTTTGTGACGTCATTTGTTTTTGTGACGTTTTGTATTTTGTGACGTCATTTATTTTTGTGACGTCATTTATTTTTGTGACGTCATTTATATTTGTGATGTTATGTATTTTGTGACGTCATTTATTTTTGTGACGTTATGTATTAATATTTGTGACGTCATTTATATTTGTGACGTTATGTATTTTGTGACCTCATTTATTTTTGTGACGTTATGTATTTTGTGAAGTTATTTATTTTTGTGACGTTATGTATTTTGTGACGTCATTAATTTTTGTGACGTCATTTATATTTGTGACGTTATGTATTTTGTGACGTCAATTATTTTTGTGGCGTTATGTATTTTGTGAAGTCAATTATTTTTGTGAAGTTATGTATTTTGTGACGTCATTTCTTTTTGTGACGTTAGGTATTTTGTGACGTCATTTATTTTTGTGCCGTTATGTATTTTGTGACGTCATTTATTTTTGTGACGTTATGTATTTTGTGACGTAATTAATTTTTGTGACGTCATTTATTTTTGTGACGTTATGTATTTTGTGACGTCATTTTTTTGTGACGTTTAGTATTTTGTGACGTCATTTATTATTGTGACGTCATCTATTTTTGTGACGTTATGTATTTTGTGACGTCATTTATTTTTGTGACGTCATTTATATTTGTGATGTTATGTATTTTGTGACGTCATTTATTTTTGTGACGTTATGTATTAATATTTGTGACGTCATTTATATTTGTGACGTTATGTATTTTGTGACCTCATTTATTTTTGTGACGTTATGTATTTTGTGACGTTATTTATTTTTGTGACGTTATGTATTTTGTGACGTCATTTATTTTTGTGACGTCATTTATATTTGTGACGTTATGTATTTTGTGACGTCAATTATTTTTGTGACGTTATGTATTTTGTGACGTCAATTATTTTTGTGAAGTTATGTATTTTGTGACGTCATTTCTTTTTGTGACGTTAGGTATTTTGTGACGTCATTTATTTTTGTGCCGTTATGTATTTTGTGACGTCATTTATTTTTGTGACGTTATGTATTTTGTGACGTCATTTATTTTTGTGACATTATGTATTTTGTGACGTCATTTATTTTTGTGACGTTATGTATTTTGTGACGTCATTTATTTTTTTGACGTTATGTATTATGTGACGTCATTTATTTTTGTGACGTTAGGTATTTTGTGACGTAATTAATTTTTGTGACGTCATTTATTTTTGTGACGTTATGTATTTTGTGACGTCATTTATTTTTGTGACGTTATGATTTTTGTGACGTCATTTGTTTTTGTGACGTTTTTTATTTTGTGACGTCATTTATTTTTGTGACGTTATGTATTTTGTGACGTCATTTATTTTTGTGACGTTATGTATTTTGTGACGTCATTTATTTTTGTGACGTAATGTATTTTGTGACGTCAATTATTTTTATGACGTTATGTATTTTGTAACGTTATGTTTTTTGTGGCGTCATTTATTTTTGTGACGTTATGTATTATGTGACCTCATTTATTTTTGTGACGTTATGTATTTTGTGACGTTATTTATTTTTGTGTCGTTATGTATTTTGTGACGTCATTTATTTTTGTGACGTCATTTATATTAGTGACGTTATGTCTTTTGTGACGTCATTTATTTTTGTGACGTTATTTATTTTGTGACGTTATGTATTTTTGTGACGTTATGTATTTTGTGACGTCATTTATTTTTGTGACGTCATTTATATTTGTGACGTTATGTATTTTGTGACGTCAATTATTTTTGTGACGTTATGTATTTTGTGACGTCAATTATTTTTGTGAAGTTATGTATTTTGTGACGTCATTTCTTTTTGTGACGTTAGGTATTTTGTGACGTCATTTATTTTTGTGCCGTTATGTATTTTGTGACGTCATTTATTTTTGTGACGTTATGTATTTTGTGACGTAATTAATTTTTGTGACGTCATTTATTTTTGTGACGTTATGTATTTTGTGACGTCATTTTTTTGTGACGTTTAGTATTTTGTGACGTCATTTATTATTGTGACGTCATCTATTTTTGTGACGTTATGTATTTTGTGACGTCATTTATTTTTGTGACGTCATTTATATTTGTGATGTTATGTATTTTGTGACGTCATTTATTTTTGTGACGTTATGTATTAATATTTGTGACGTCATTTATATTTGTGACGTTATGTATTTTGTGACCTCATTTATTTTTGTGACGTTATGTATTTTGTGACGTTATTTATTTTTGTGACGTTATGTATTTTGTGACGTCATTTATTTTTGTGACGTCATTTATATTTGTGACGTTATGTATTTTGTGACGTCAATTATTTTTGTGACGTTATGTATTTTGTGACGTCAATTATTTTTGTGAAGTTATGTATTTTGTGACGTCATTTCTTTTTGTGACGTTAGGTATTTTGTGACGTCATTTATTTTTGTGCCGTTATGTATTTTGTGACGTCATTTATTTTTGTGACGTTATGTATTTTGTGACGTAATTTTTTTTGACGTTATGTATTTTGTGACGTCATTTATTTTTGTGACGTTATGTATTTTGTGACGTCATTTATTTTTGTGACATTATGTATTTTGTGACGTCATTTATTTTTGTGACGTTATGTATTTTGTGACGTCATTTATTTTTTTGACGTTATGTATTATGTGACGTCATTTATTTTTGTGACGTTAGGTATTTTGTGACGTAATTAATTTTTGTGACGTCATTTATTTTTGTGACGTTATGTATTTTGTGACGTCATTTATTTTTGTGACGTTATGATTTTTGTGACGTCATTTGTTTTTGTGACGTTTTTTATTTTGTGACGTCATTTATTTTTGTGACGTTATGTATTTTGTGACGTCATTTATTTTTGTGACGTTATGTATTTTGTGACGTCATTTATTTTTGTGACGTAATGTATTTTGTGACGTCAATTATTTTTATGACGTTATGTATTTTGTAACGTTATGTTTTTTGTGGCGTCATTTATTTTTGTGACGTTATGTATTATGTGACCTCATTTATTTTTGTGACGTTATGTATTTTGTGACGTTATTTATTTTTGTGTCGTTATGTATTTTGTGACGTCATTTATTTTTGTGACGTCATTTATATTAGTGACGTTATGTCTTTTGTGACGTCATTTATTTTTGTGACGTTATTTATTTTGTGACGTTATGTATTTTGTGACGTCATTTATTTTGTGACGTTATGTATTTTGTGACGTCATTTATTATTGTTACGTCATTTATTTTTGTGACGTTATGTATTTTGTGACGTCATTTGTTTTTGTGACGTTTTGTTTTTTGTGACGTCATTTATTTTTGTGACGTTATGTATATTGTGGCGTCATTTATTTTTGTGACGTTATGTATTTTGTGACCTCATTTATTTTTGTGACGTTATGTATTTTGTGACATTATTTTTTTGACGTTATGTATTTTGTGACGTCATTTATTTTTGTGACGTCATTTATATTTGTGACGTTATGTATTTTGTGACGTCATTTATTTTTGTGACGTTATGTATTAATATTTGTGACGTCATTTATATTTGTGACGTTATGTATTTTGTGACCTCATTTATTTTTGTGATGTTATGTATTTTGTGACGTCATTTATTTTTGTGACGTTATGTATTTTGTGACGTCATTTGTTTTTGTGACGTTTTGTATTTTGTGACGTCATTTATTTTTGTGACGTCATTTATTTTTGTGACGTCATTTATATTTGTGATGTTATGTATTTTGTGACGTCATTTATTTTTGTGACGTTATGTATTAATATTTGTGACGTCATTTATGTTTGTGACGTTATGTATTTTGTGACCTCATTTATTTTTGTGACGTTATGTATTTTGTGAAGTTATTTATTTTTGTGACGTTATGTATTTTGTGACGTCATTTATTTTTGTGACGTCATTTATATTTGTGACGTTATGTATTTTGTGACGTCAATTATTTTTGTGGCGTTATGTATTTTGTGACGTCAATTATTTTTGTGAAGTTATGTATTTTGTGACGTCATTTCTTTTTGTGACGTTAGGTATTTTGTGACGTCATTTATTTTTGTGCCGTTATGTGTTTTGTGACGTCATTTATTTTTGTGACGTTATGTATTTTGTGACGTAATTAATTTTTGTGACGTCATTTATTTTTGTGACGTTATGTATTTTGTGACGTCATTTTTTTGTGACGTTTAGTATTTTGTGACGTCATTTATTATTGTGACGTCATCTATTTTTGTGACGTTATGTATTTTGTGACGTCATTTATTTTTGTGACGTCATTTATATTTGTGATGTTATGTATTTTGTGACGTCATTTATTTTTGTGACGTTATGTATTAATATTTGTGACGTCATTTATATTTGTGACGTTATGTATTTTGTGACCTCATTTATTTTTGTGACGTTTTGTATTTTGTGACGTTATTTATTTTTGTGACGTTATGTATTTTGTGACGTCATTTATTTTTGTGACGTCATTTATATTTGTGACGTTATGTATTTTGTGACGTCAATTATTTTTGTGACGTTATGTATTTTGTGACGTCAATTATTTTTGTGAAGTTATGTATTTTGTGACGTCATTTCTTTTTGTGACGTTAGGTATTTTGTGACGTCATTTATTTTTGTGCCGTTATGTATTTTGTGACGTCATTTATTTTTGTGACGTTATGTATTTTGTGACGTAATTTTTTTTGACGTTATGTATTTTGTGACGTCATTTATTTTTGTGACGTTATGTATTTTGTGACGTCATTTATTTTTGTGACATTATGTATTTTGTGACGTCATTTATTTTTGTGACGTTATGTATTTTGTGACGTCATTTATTTTTTTGACGTTATGTATTATGTGACGTCATTTATTTTTGTGACGTTAGGTATTTTGTGACGTAATTAATTTTTGTGACGTCATTTATTTTTGTGACGTTATGTATTTTGTGACGTCATTTATTTTTGTGACGTTATGATTTTTGTGACGTCATTTGTTTTTGTGACGTTTTTTATTTTGTGACGTCATTTATTTTTGTGACGTTATGTATTTTGTGACGTCATTTATTTTTGTGACGTTATGTATTTTGTGACGTCATTTATTTTTGTGACGTAATGTATTTTGTGACGTCAATTATTTTTATGACGTTATGTATTTTGTAACGTTATGTTTTTTGTGGCGTCATTTATTTTTGTGACGTTATGTATTATGTGACCTCATTTATTTTTGTGACGTTATGTATTTTGTGACGTTATTTATTTTTGTGACGTTATGTATTTTGTGACGTCATTTATTTTTGTGACGTCATTTATATTTGTGACGTTATGTATTTTGTGACGTTATTTATTTTTGTGTCGTTATGTATTTTGTGACGTCATTTATTTTTGTGACGTCATTTATATTAGTGACGTTATGTCTTTTGTGACGTCATTTATTTTTGTGACGTTATTTATTTTGTGACGTTATGTATTTTGTGACGTCATTTATTTTGTGACGTTATGTATTTTGTGACGTCATTTATTATTGTTACGTCATTTATTTTTGTGACGTTATGTATTTTGTGACGTCATTTGTTTTTGTGACGTTTTGTTTTTTGTGACGTCATTTATTTTTGTGACGTTATGTATATTGTGGCGTCATCTATTTTTGTGACGTTATGTATTTTGTGACCTCATTTATTTTTGTGACGTTATGTATTTTGTGACATTATTTTTTTGACGTTATGTATTTTGTGACGTCATTTATTTTTGTGACGTCATTTATATTTGTGACGTTATGTATTTTGTGACGTCAATTATTTTTGTGAAGTTATGTATTTTGTGACGTCATTTCTTTTTGTGACGTTAGGTATTTTGTGACGTCATTTATTTTTGTGCCGTTATGTATTTTGTGACGTCATTTATTTTTGTGACGTTATGTATTTTGTGACGTAATTTTTTTTGACGTTATGTATTTTGTGACGTCATTTATTTTTGTGACGTAATGTATTTTGTGACGTCATTTATTTTTGTGACATTATGTATTTTGTGACGTCATTTATTTTTGTGACGTTATGTATTTTGTGACGTAATTTATTTTTTTGACGTTATGTATTATGTGACGTCATTTATTTTTGTGACGTTAGGTATTTTGTGACGTAATTAATTTTTGTGACGTCATTTATTTTTGTGACGTTATGTATTTTGTGACGTCATTTATTTTTGTGACGTTATGATTTTTGTGACGTCATTTGTTTTTGTGACGTTTTTTATTTTGTGACGTCATTTATTTTTGTGACGTTATGTATTTTGTGACGTCATTTATTTTTGTGACGTTATGTATTTTGTGACGTCAATTATTTTTGTGACGTAATGTATTTTGTGACGTCAATTATTTTTATGACGTTATGTATTTTGTAACGTTATGTTTTTTGTGGCGTCATTTATTTTTGTGACGTTATGTATTATGTGACCTCATTTATTTTTGTGACGTTATGTATTTTGTGACGTTATTTATTTTTGTGACGTTATGTATTTTGTGACGTCATTTATTTTTGTGACGTCATTTATATTTGTGACGTTATGTATTTTGTGACGTCATTTATTTTTGTGACGTTATGTATTAATATTTGAAACGTCATTTATATTTGTGACGTTATGTATTTTGTGACCTCATTTATTTTTATGACGTTATGTATTTTGTGACGTTATTTATTTTTGTGTCGTTATGTATTTTGTGACGTCATTTATTTTTGTGACGTCATTTATATTAGTGACGTTATGTCTTTTGTGACGTCATTTATTTTTGTGACGTTATTTATTTTGTGACGTTATGTATTTTGTGACGTCATTTATTTTGTGACGTTATGTATTTTGTGACGTCATTTATTATTGTTACGTCATTTATTTTTGTGACGTTATGTATTTTGTGACGTCATTTGTTTTTGTGACGTTTTGTTTTTTGTGACGTCATTTATTTTTGTGACGTTATGTATATTGTGGCGTCATCTATTTTTGTGACGTTATGTATTTTGTGACCTCATTTATTTTTGTGACGTTATGTATTTTGTGACATTATTTTTTTGACGTTATGTATTTTGTGACGTCATTTATTTTTGTGACGTCATTTATATTTGTGACGTTATGTATTTTGTGACGTCATTTATTTTTGTGACGTTATGTATTAATATTTGTGACGTCATTTATATTTGTGACGTTATGTATTTTGTGACCTCATTTATTTTTGTGATGTTATGTATTTTGTGACGTCATTTATTTTTGTGACGTTATGTATTTTGTGACGTCATTTTTTTGTGACGTTTAGTATTTTGTGACGTCATTTATTATTGTGACGTCATTTATTTTTGTGACGTTATGTATTTTGTGACGTCATTTATTTTTGTGACGTCATTTATATTTGTGATGTTATGTATTTTGTGACGTCATTTATTTTTGTGGCGTTATGTATTTTGTGACGTCATTTTTTTGTGACGTTTAGTATTTTGTGACGTCATTTATTATTGTGACGTCATCTATTTTTGTGACGTTATGTATTTTGTGACGTCATTTATTTTTGTGACGTCATTTATATTTGTGATGTTATGTATTTTGTGACGTCATTTATTTTTGTGACGTTATGTATTAATATTTGTGACGTCATTTATATTTGTGACGTTATGTATTTTGTGACCTCATTTATTTTTGTGACGTTATGTATTTTGTGACGTTATTTATTTTTGTGACGTTATGTATTTTGTGACGTCATTTATTTTTGTGACGTCATTTATATTTGTGACGTTATGTATTTTGTGACGTCAATTATTTTTGTGACGTTATGTATTTTGTGACGTCAATTATTTTTGTGAAGTTATGTATTTTGTGACGTCATTTCTTTTTGTGACGTTAGGTATTTTGTGACGTCATTTATTTTTGTGCCGTTATGTATTTTGTGACGTCATTTATTTTTGTGACGTTATGTATTTTGTGACGTAATTAATTTTTGTGACGTCATTTATTTTTGTGACGTTATGTATTTTGTGACGTCATTTATTTTTGTGACGTTATGTATTTTGTGACGTCATTTATTTTTGTGACGTCATTTATTTTTGTGACGTTATGTATTTTGTGACGTCATTTTTTTGTGACGTCATTTATTATTGTGACGTCATTTATTTTTGTGACGTTATGTATTTTGTGACGTCATTTATTTTTGTGACGATATGTGTTTTGTGACGTTAAGTATTTTTTGACGTCATTTATTTTTGTGACGTTATATTTTGTGACGTCATTTATTTTTGTGACGTTATGTATTTTGTGACGTCATTTATTTGTGTGACGTCATTTATTTTTGTGACGTTATGTATTTTGTGACGTCATTTATTTTTTTGACGTTATGTTTTTTGTGACGTTATGTATTTTTGTGACGTCATTTATTTTTGTGACGTTATGTATTTTGTGACGTCATTTATTTTTGTGACGTTATGTATTTTGTGACGTCATTTATTTTTGTGACGTTATGTATTTTGTGACGTCATTTATTTTTGTGACGTTATGAATTTTGTGACGTCATTTATTATTGTGACGTCATTTATTTTTGTGACGTTATGTATTTTGTGACGTCATTTATTTTTTTGACGTTATGTATTTTGTGACGTTATTTATTTTTGTGACGTTATGTATTTTGTGACGTCATTTATTATTGTGACGTCATTTATTTTTTGACGTTATGTATTTTGTGACGTCATTTATTTTTGTGACGTTATGTATTTTGTGACGTCATTTATTTTTGTGACATTATGTATTTTGTGACGTCATTTATTTTTGTGACGTTATGTATTTTGTGACGTCATTTATTTTTTTGACGTTATGTATTATGTGACGTCATTTATTTTTGTGACGTTAGGTATTTTGTGACGTAATTAATTTTTGTGACGTCATTTATTTTTGTGACGTTATGTATTTTGTGACGTCATTTATTTTTGTGACGTTATGTTTTTTGTGACGTCATTTGTTTTTGTGACGTTTTTTATTTTGTGACGTCATTTATTTTTGTGACGTTATGTATTTTGTGACGTCATTTATTTTTGTGACGTTATGTATTAATATTTGAAACGTCATTTATATTTGTGACGTTATGTATTTTGTGACCTCATTTATTTTTGTGACGTTATGTATTTTGTGACGTTATTTATTTTTGTGTCGTTATGTATTTTGTGACGTCATTTATTTTTGTGACGTCATTTATATTTGTGACGTTATGTCTTTTGTGACGTCATTTATTTTTGTGACGTTATTTATTTTGTGACGTTATGTATTTCGTGACGTCATTTATTTTTGTGACGTTATGTATTTTGTGACGTCATTTATTATTGTTACGTCATTTATTTTTGTGACGTTATGTATTTTGTGACGTCATTTGTTTTTGTGACGTTTTGTTTTTTGTGACGTCATTTATTTTTGTGACGTTATGTATTTTGTGACGTCATTTATTTTTGTGACGTTATGTATTTTGTGACGTCAATTATTTTTGTGAAGTTATGTATTTTGTGACGTCATTTATTTTTGTGACGTTATGTATTTTGTGACGTAATTAATTTTTGTGACGTCATTTATTTTTGTGACGTTATGGATTTTGTGACTTCATTTATTTTTGTGACGTTATGTATTTTGTGACATTATTTATTTTTTGACGTTATGTATTTTGTGACGTCATTTATTTTTGTGACGTCATTTATATTTGTGACGTTATGTATTTTGTGACGTCATTTATTTTTGTGACGTTATGTATTAATATTTGTGACGTCATTTATATATGTGACGTTATGTATTTTGTGACCTCATTTATTTTTGTGATGTTATGTATTTTTTGACGTCATTTATTTTTTTGACGTTATGTATTTTGTGACGTCATTTATTTTTGTGACGTTATGTATTTTGTGACGTCATTTATTATTGTGACGTCATTTATTTTTGTGACGTTATGTATTTTGTGACGTCATTTATGTTTGTGACGTTATGTATTTTGTGACGTCATTTATTTTTGTGACGTTATGTATTTTGTGACGTCATTTATTTTTGTGACGTTATGTATTTTGTGACGTCATTTATTTTTTTGACGTTATGTATTATGTGACGTCATTTATTTTTGTGACGTTAGGTATTTTTTGACGTAATTAATTTTTGTGACGTCATTTATATTTGTGACGTTATGTATTTTGTGACGTCAATTATTTTTGTGACGTTATGTATTTTGTGACGTCAATTATTTTTGTGAAATTATGTATTTTGTGACGTCATTTCTTTTTGTGACGTTAGGTATTTTGTGACGTCATTTATTTTTGTGCCGTTATGTATTTTGTGACGTCATTTATTTTTGTGACGTTATGTATTTTGTGACGTAATTAATTTTTGTGACGTCATTTATTTTTGTGACGTTATGTATTTTGTGACCTCATTTATTTTTGTGACGTTATGTATTTTGTGACGTCATTTTTTTGTGACGTTTAGTATTTTGTGACGTCATTTATTATTGTGACGTCATTTATTTTTGTGACGTTATGTATTTTGTGACGTCATTTATTTTTGTGACGATATGTGTTTTGTGACGTTATGTATTTTTTGACGTCATTTATTTTTGTGACGTTATGTATTTTGTGACGTCATTTATTTTTGTGACGTTATGTATTTTGTGACGTCATTTATTTTTGTGACGTTATGTATTTTGTGACGTCATTTATTTTTGTGACGTTATGTATTTTGTGACGTCATTTATTTTTGTGACGTTATGTATTTTGTGACGTCATTTATTATTGTGACGTCATTTATTTTTGTGACGTTATGTATTTTGTGACGTCATTTATTTTTGTGACGTTATGTATTTTGTGACGTCATTTATTTTTGTGACGTTATGTATTTTGTGACCTCATTTATTTTTGTGACGTTATGTATTTTGTGACGTTATTTATTTTTGTGACGTTATGTATTTTGTGACCTCATTTATTTTTGTGACGTTATGTATTTTGTGACGTCATTTATTTTTGTGACGTCATTTATATTTTTGATGTTATGTATTTTGTGACGTCGTTTATTTTTGTGACGTTATGTATTAATATTTGTGACGTCATTTATATTTGTGACGTCATTTATATTTGTGACGTTATGTATTTTGTGACCTCATTTATTTTTGTGACGTTATGTATTTTGTGACGTTATTTATTTTTGTTACGTTATGTATTTTGTGACGTCATTTATTTTTGTGACGTCATTTATATTTGTGACGTTATGTATTTTGTGACGTCAATTATTTTTGTGACGTTATGTATTTTGTGACGTCAATTATTTTTGTGAAGTTATGTATTTTGTGACGTCATTTCTTTTTGTGACGTTAGGTATTTTGTGACGTCATTTATTTTTGTGCCGTTATGTATTTTGTGACGTCATTTATTTTTGTGACGTTATGTATTTTGTGACGTAAATAATTTTTGTGAGGTCATTTATTTTTGTGACGTTATGTATTTTGTGACGTCATTTATTTTTGTGACGTTATGTATTTTGTGACTTCATTTATTTTTGTGACGTCATTTATTTTTGTGACGTTATGTATTTTGTGACGTCATTTTTTTGTGACGTTTAGTATTTTGTGACGTCATTTATTATTGTGACGTCATTTATTTTTGTGACGTTATGTATTTTGTGACGTCAATTATTTTTGTGACGTTATGTATTTTGTGACGTCAATTATTTTTGTGACGTTATGTATTTTGTGACGTCATTTATTTTTGTGACGTTATGTATTTTGTGACGTCATTTATTATTGTGACGTTATGTATTTTGTGACGTCATTTATTTTTGTGACGTTATGTATTTTGTGACGTCATTTTTTTGTGACGTTTAGTATTTTGTGACGTCATTTATTATTGTGACGTCATTTATTTTTGTGACGTTATGTATTTTGTGACGTCAATTATTTTTGTGACGTTATGTATTTTGTGACGTCAATTATTTTTGTGACGTTATGTATTTTGTGACGTCAATTATTTTTGTGACGTTATGTATTTTGTGACGTCATTTATTTTTGTGACGTTATGTATTTTGTGACGTCAATTATTTTTGTGACGTTATGTATTTTGTGACGTCAATTATTTTTGTGACGTTATGTATTTTGTGACGTCATTTATTTTTGTGACGTTATGTATTTTGTGACCTCATTTATTTTTGTGACGTTATGTATTTTGTGACGTCATTTCTTTTTGTGACGTTAGGTATTTTGTGACGTCATTTATTTTTGTGACGTTATGTATTTTGTGACGTTATGTATTTTGTGACGTCATTTATTATTGTGACGTCATTTATTTTTGTGACGTTATGTATTTTGTGACGTCATTTATTTTTGTGACGTTATGTATTTTGTGACGTCATTTATTTTTGTGACGTTATGTATTTTGTGACCTCATTTATTTTTGTGACGTTATGTATTTTGGACGCTATTTATTTTTGTGACGTTATGTATTTTGTGACCTCATTTATTTTTGTGACGTTATGTATTTTGTGACGTTATGTATTTTGTGACGTCATTTATTATTGTGACGTTATGTATTTTGTGACGTCATTTATTTTTGTGACGTTATGTATTTTGTGACGTCATTTATTTTTGTGACGTTATGTATTTTGTGACGTCATTTATTTTTGTGACGTTATGCATTTTGTGACCTCATTTATTTTTGTTACGTTATGTATTTTGTGACGTTATTTATTTTTGTGACGTTATGTATTTTGTGACCTCATTTATTTTTGTGACGTTATGTATTTTGTGACGTCATTTATTTTTGTGACGTTATGTATTTTGTGACGTCATTTTTTTGTGACGTTTAGTATTTTGTGACGTCATTTATTATTGTGACGTCATTTATTTTTGTGACGTTATGTATTTTGTGACGTCATTTATTTTTGTGACGTTATGTATTTTGTGACGTCATTTATTTTTGTGACGTTATGTATTTTGTGACGTCATTTATTTTTGTGACGTTATGTATTTTGTGACGTCATTTATTATTGTGACGTCATTTATTTTTGTGACGTTATGTATTTTGTGACGTCATTTATTTTTGTGACGTTATGTATTTTGTGACGTCATTTATTTTTGTGACGTTATGTATTTTGTGACCTCATTTATTTTTGTGACGTTATGTATTTTGTGACGTTATTTATTTTTGTGACGTTATGTATTTTGTGACCTCATTTATTTTTGTGACGTTATGTATTTTGTGACGTCATTTATTTTTGTGACGTCATTTATATTTTTGATGTTATGTATTTTGTGACGTCATTTATTTTTGTGACGTTATGTATTAATATTTGTGACGTCATTTATATTTGTGACGTTATGTATTTTGTGACGTCATTTATTTTTTTGACGTTATGTTTTTTGTGACGTTATGTATTTTTGTGACGTCATTTATTTTTGTGACGTTATGTATTTTGTGACGTCATTTATTTTTGTGACGTTATGTATTTTGTGACGTCATTTATTTTTGTGACGTTATGTATTTTGTGACGTCATTTATTTTTGTGACGTTATGAATTTTGTGACGTCATTTATTATTGTGACGTCATTTATTTTTGTGACGTTATGTATTTTGTGACGTCATTTATTTTTTTGACGTTATGTATTTTGTGACGTTATTTATTTTTGTGACGTTATGTATTTTGTGACGTCATTTATTATTGTGACGTCATTTATTTTTTGACGTTATGTATTTTGTGACGTCATTTATTTTTGTGACGTTATGTATTTTGTGACGTCATTTATTTTTGTGACATTATGTATTTTGTGACGTCATTTATTTTTGTGACGTTATGTATTTTGTGACGTCATTTATTTTTTTGACGTTATGTATTATGTGACGTCATTTATTTTTGTGACGTTAGGTATTTTGTGACGTAATTAATTTTTGTGACGTCATTTATTTTTGTGACGTTATGTATTTTGTGACGTCATTTATTTTTGTGACGTTATGTTTTTTGTGACGTCATTTGTTTTTGTGACGTTTTTTATTTTGTGACGTCATTTATTTTTGTGACGTTATGTATTTTGTGACGTCATTTATTTTTGTGACGTTATGTATTAATATTTGAAACGTCATTTATATTTGTGACGTTATGTATTTTGTGACCTCATTTATTTTTGTGACGTTATGTATTTTGTGACGTTATTTATTTTTGTGTCGTTATGTATTTTGTGACGTCATTTATTTTTGTGACGTCATTTATATTTGTGACGTTATGTCTTTTGTGACGTCATTTATTTTTGTGACGTTATTTATTTTGTGACGTTATGTATTTCGTGACGTCATTTATTTTTGTGACGTTATGTATTTTGTGACGTCATTTATTATTGTTACGTCATTTATTTTTGTGACGTTATGTATTTTGTGACGTCATTTGTTTTTGTGACGTTTTGTTTTTTGTGACGTCATTTATTTTTGTGACGTTATGTATTTTGTGACGTCATTTATTTTTGTGACGTTATGTATTTTGTGACGTCAATTATTTTTGTGAAGTTATGTATTTTGTGACGTCATTTATTTTTGTGACGTTATGTATTTTGTGACGTAATTAATTTTTGTGACGTCATTTATTTTTGTGACGTTATGGATTTTGTGACTTCATTTATTTTTGTGACGTTATGTATTTTGTGACATTATTTATTTTTTGACGTTATGTATTTTGTGACGTCATTTATTTTTGTGACGTCATTTATATTTGTGACGTTATGTATTTTGTGACGTCATTTATTTTTGTGACGTTATGTATTAATATTTGTGACGTCATTTATATATGTGACGTTATGTATTTTGTGACCTCATTTATTTTTGTGATGTTATGTATTTTTTGACGTCATTTATTTTTTTGACGTTATGTATTTTGTGACGTCATTTATTTTTGTGACGTTATGTATTTTGTGACGTCATTTATTATTGTGACGTCATTTATTTTTGTGACGTTATGTATTTTGTGACGTCATTTATGTTTGTGACGTTATGTATTTTGTGACGTCATTTATTTTTGTGACGTTATGTATTTTGTGACGTCATTTATTTTTGTGACGTTATGTATTTTGTGACGTCATTTATTTTTTTGACGTTATGTATTATGTGACGTCATTTATTTTTGTGACGTTAGGTATTTTTTGACGTAATTAATTTTTGTGACGTCATTTATATTTGTGACGTTATGTATTTTGTGACGTCAATTATTTTTGTGACGTTATGTATTTTGTGACGTCAATTATTTTTGTGAAATTATGTATTTTGTGACGTCATTTCTTTTTGTGACGTTAGGTATTTTGTGACGTCATTTATTTTTGTGCCGTTATGTATTTTGTGACGTCATTTATTTTTGTGACGTTATGTATTTTGTGACGTAATTAATTTTTGTGACGTCATTTATTTTTGTGACGTTATGTATTTTGTGACCTCATTTATTTTTGTGACGTTATGTATTTTGTGACGTCATTTTTTTGTGACGTTTAGTATTTTGTGACGTCATTTATTATTGTGACGTCATTTATTTTTGTGACGTTATGTATTTTGTGACGTCATTTATTTTTGTGACGATATGTGTTTTGTGACGTTATGTATTTTTTGACGTCATTTATTTTTGTGACGTTATGTATTTTGTGACGTCATTTATTTTTGTGACGTTATGTATTTTGTGACGTCATTTATTTTTGTGACGTTATGTATTTTGTGACGTCATTTATTTTTGTGACGTTATGTATTTTGTGACGTCATTTATTTTTGTGACGTTATGTATTTTGTGACGTCATTTATTATTGTGACGTCATTTATTTTTGTGACGTTATGTATTTTGTGACGTCATTTATTTTTGTGACGTTATGTATTTTGTGACGTCATTTATTTTTGTGACGTTATGTATTTTGTGACCTCATTTATTTTTGTGACGTTATGTATTTTGTGACGTTATTTATTTTTGTGACGTTATGTATTTTGTGACCTCATTTATTTTTGTGACGTTATGTATTTTGTGACGTCATTTATTTTTGTGACGTCATTTATATTTTTGATGTTATGTATTTTGTGACGTCGTTTATTTTTGTGACGTTATGTATTAATATTTGTGACGTCATTTATATTTGTGACGTCATTTATATTTGTGACGTTATGTATTTTGTGACCTCATTTATTTTTGTGACGTTATGTATTTTGTGACGTTATTTATTTTTGTTACGTTATGTATTTTGTGACGTCATTTATTTTTGTGACGTCATTTATATTTGTGACGTTATGTATTTTGTGACGTCAATTATTTTTGTGACGTTATGTATTTTGTGACGTCAATTATTTTTGTGAAGTTATGTATTTTGTGACGTCATTTCTTTTTGTGACGTTAGGTATTTTGTGACGTCATTTATTTTTGTGCCGTTATGTATTTTGTGACGTCATTTATTTTTGTGACGTTATGTATTTTGTGACGTAAATAATTTTTGTGAGGTCATTTATTTTTGTGACGTTATGTATTTTGTGACGTCATTTATTTTTGTGACGTTATGTATTTTGTGACTTCATTTATTTTTGTGACGTCATTTATTTTTGTGACGTTATGTATTTTGTGACGTCATTTTTTTGTGACGTTTAGTATTTTGTGACGTCATTTATTATTGTGACGTCATTTATTTTTGTGACGTTATGTATTTTGTGACGTCAATTATTTTTGTGACGTTATGTATTTTGTGACGTCAATTATTTTTGTGACGTTATGTATTTTGTGACGTCATTTATTTTTGTGACGTTATGTATTTTGTGACGTCATTTATTATTGTGACGTTATGTATTTTGTGACGTCATTTATTTTTGTGACGTTATGTATTTTGTGACGTCATTTTTTTGTGACGTTTAGTATTTTGTGACGTCATTTATTATTGTGACGTCATTTATTTTTGTGACGTTATGTATTTTGTGACGTCAATTATTTTTGTGACGTTATGTATTTTGTGACGTCAATTATTTTTGTGACGTTATGTATTTTGTGACGTCAATTATTTTTGTGACGTTATGTATTTTGTGACGTCATTTATTTTTGTGACGTTATGTATTTTGTGACGTCAATTATTTTTGTGACGTTATGTATTTTGTGACGTCAATTATTTTTGTGACGTTATGTATTTTGTGACGTCATTTATTTTTGTGACGTTATGTATTTTGTGACCTCATTTATTTTTGTGACGTTATGTATTTTGTGACGTCATTTCTTTTTGTGACGTTAGGTATTTTGTGACGTCATTTATTTTTGTGACGTTATGTATTTTGTGACGTTATGTATTTTGTGACGTCATTTATTATTGTGACGTCATTTATTTTTGTGACGTTATGTATTTTGTGACGTCATTTATTTTTGTGACGTTATGTATTTTGTGACGTCATTTATTTTTGTGACGTTATGTATTTTGTGACCTCATTTATTTTTGTGACGTTATGTATTTTGGACGCTATTTATTTTTGTGACGTTATGTATTTTGTGACCTCATTTATTTTTGTGACGTTATGTATTTTGTGACGTTATGTATTTTGTGACGTCATTTATTATTGTGACGTTATGTATTTTGTGACGTCATTTATTTTTGTGACGTTATGTATTTTGTGACGTCATTTATTTTTGTGACGTTATGTATTTTGTGACGTCATTTATTTTTGTGACGTTATGCATTTTGTGACCTCATTTATTTTTGTTACGTTATGTATTTTGTGACGTTATTTATTTTTGTGACGTTATGTATTTTGTGACCTCATTTATTTTTGTGACGTTATGTATTTTGTGACGTCATTTATTTTTGTGACGTTATGTATTTTGTGACGTCATTTTTTTGTGACGTTTAGTATTTTGTGACGTCATTTATTATTGTGACGTCATTTATTTTTGTGACGTTATGTATTTTGTGACGTCATTTATTTTTGTGACGTTATGTATTTTGTGACGTCATTTATTTTTGTGACGTTATGTATTTTGTGACGTCATTTATTTTTGTGACGTTATGTATTTTGTGACGTCATTTATTATTGTGACGTCATTTATTTTTGTGACGTTATGTATTTTGTGACGTCATTTATTTTTGTGACGTTATGTATTTTGTGACGTCATTTATTTTTGTGACGTTATGTATTTTGTGACCTCATTTATTTTTGTGACGTTATGTATTTTGTGACGTTATTTATTTTTGTGACGTTATGTATTTTGTGACCTCATTTATTTTTGTGACGTTATGTATTTTGTGACGTCATTTATTTTTGTGACGTCATTTATATTTTTGATGTTATGTATTTTGTGACGTCATTTATTTTTGTGACGTTATGTATTAATATTTGTGACGTCATTTATATTTGTGACGTTATGTATTTTGTGACCTCATTTATTTTTGTGACGTTATGTATTTTGTGACGTTATTTATTTTTGTTACGTTATGTATTTTGTGACGTCATTTATTTTTGTGACGTCATTTATATTTGTGACGTTATGTATTTTGTGACGTCAATTATTTTTGTGACGTTATGTATTTTGTGACGTCAATTATTTTTGTGAAGTTATGTATTTTGTGACGTCATTTCTTTTTGTGACGTTAGGTATTTTGTGACGTCATTTATTTTTGTGCCGTTATGTATTTTGTGACGTCATTTATTTTTGTGACGTTATGTATTTTGTGACGTAAATAATTTTTGTGAGGTCATTTATTTTTGTGACGTTATGTATTTTGTGACGTCATTTATTTTTGTGACGTTATGTATTTTGTGACTTCATTTATTTTTGTGACGTCATTTATTTTTGTGACGTTATGTATTTTGTGACGTCATTTTTTTGTGACGTTTAGAATTTTGTGACGTCATTTATTATTGTGACGTCATTTATTTTTGTGACGTTATGTATTTTGTGACGTCAATTATTTTTGTGACGTTATGTATTTTGTGACGTCAATTATTTTTGTGAAGTTATGTATTTTGTGACGTCATTTCTTTTTGTGACGTTAGGTATTTTGTGACGTCATTTATTTTTGTGACGTTATGAATTTTGTGACGTCATGTATTATTGTGACGTCATTTATTTTTGTGACGTTATGTATTTTGTGACGTCAATTATTTTTGTGAAGTTATGTATTTTGTGACGTCATTTCTTTTTGTGACGTTAGGTATTTTGTGACGTCATTTATTTTTGTGCCGTTATGTATTTTGTGACGTCATTTATTTTTGTGACGTTATGTATTTTGTGACGTAATTAATTTTTGTGACGTCATTTATTTTTGTGACGTTATGTATTTTGTGACGTCATTTTTTTTTGTGACGTTATGTATTTTGTGACGTTATTTATTTTTGTGACGTTATGTATTTTGTGACGTCATTTATTTTTGTGACGTCATTTATATTTGTGATGTTATGTATTTTGTGACGTCTTTTATTTTTGTGACGTTATGTATTTTGTGACGTCATTTATTTTTGTGACGTTATGTATTTTGTGACGTCAATTATTTTTATGACGTTATGTATTTTGTAACGTTATGTATTTTGTGGCGTCATTTAATTTTGTGACGTTATGTATTTTGTGACCTCATTTATTTTTGTGACGTTATGTATTTTGTGACGTTATTTATTTTTGTGACGTTATGTATTTTGTGACGTCATTTATTTTTGTGACGTCATTTATATTTGTAACGTTATGTATTTTGTGACGTCATTTATTTTTGTGACGTTATGTATTTTGTGACGTCATTTATTTTTGTGACGTTATGTATTTTGTGACGTCATTTATTTTTGTGACGTCATTTATTATTGTGACGTCATTTATTTTTGTGACGTTATGTATTTTGTGACGTAATTTATTTTTAAGACGATATGAATTTTGTGACGTCATTTTTTTGTGACGTTTAGTATTTTGTGACGTCAATTATTATTGTGACGTCATTTATTTTTGTGACGTTATGTTTTTTGTGACGTTATGTATTTTTGTGACGTCATTTATTTTTGTGACGTTATGTATTTTGTGACGTCATTTATTTTTGTGACGTTATGTATTTTGTGACGTCATTTATTTTTGTAACGTTATGTTTTTTGTGACGTTATGTATTTTTGTGACGTCATTTATTTTTGTGACGTTATGTATTTTGTGACGTCATTTATTTTTGTGACGTTATGTATTTTGTGACGTCATTTATTTTTGTGACGTTATGTATTTTGTGACGTTATGAATTTTGTGACGTCATTTTTTTGTGACGTTTAGTATTTTGTGACGTCATTTATTATTGTGACGTCATTTATTTTTTTGACGTTATGTATTTTGTGACGTAATTTATTTTTGTGACGATATGTGTTTTGTGACGTTATGTATTTTGTGACGTCATTTATTTTTGTGACGTTATGTATTTTGTGACGTCATTTAGTTTTGTGACGTCATTTATTTTTTTGACGTTATGTATTATGTGACGTCATTTATTTTTGTGACGTTAGGTATTTTGTGACGTAATTAATTTTTGTGACGTCATTTATTTTTGTGACGTTATGTATTTTGTGACGTCATTTATTTTTGTGACGTTATGTTTTTTGTGACGTCATTTGTTTTTGTGACGTTTTGTATTTTGTGACGTCATTTATTTTTGTGACGTTATGTATTTTGTGACGTCATTTATTTTTGTGACGTTATGTATTTTGTGACGTCATTTATTTTTGTGACGTTATGTATTTTGTGACGTCAATTATTTTTATGACGTTATGTATTTTGTAACGTTATGTATTTTGTGGCGTCATTTAATTTTGTGACGTTATGTATTTTGTGACCTCATTTATTTTTGTGACGTTATGTATTTTGTGACGTTATTTATTTTTGTGACGTTATGTATTTTGTGACGTCATTTATTTTTGTGACGTCATTTATATTTGTAACGTTATGTATTTTGTGACGTCATTTTTTTTGTGACGTTATGTATTTTGTGACGTCATTTATTTTTGTGACGTTATGTATTTTGTGACGTCGTTTATTTTAGTGACGTTATAAATTTTGTGACGTCATTTATTTTTGTGACGTTATGTATTTTGTGACGTCATTTATTTTTGTGACGTTATGTATTTTGTGACGTCAATTATTTTTGTGAAGTTATGTATTTTGTGACGTTATTAATTTTTGTGATGTCATTTATTTTTGTGACGTTATGTATTTTGTGACGTCATTTATTTTTCTGACGTTATGTATTTTGTGACGTCATTTATTTTTGTGACGTTATTTATTTTTGTGACGTTATGTATTTTGTGACGTCATTTATTTTTGTGACGTCATTTATATTTGTGACGTTATGTATTTTGTGACGTCATTTATTTTTGTGACGTTATGTATTAATATTTGAAACGTCATTTATATTTGTGACGTTATGTATTTTGTGACCTCATTTATTTTTATGACGTTATGTATTTTGTGACGTTATTTATTTTTGTGTCGTTATGTTTTGTGACGTCATTTATTTTTGTGACGTCATTTATATTAGTGACGTTATGTCTTTTGTGACGTCATTTATTTTTGTGACGTTATTTATTTTGTGACGTTATGTATTTTGTGACGTCATTTATTTTGTGACGTTATGTATTTTGTGACGTCATTTATTATTGTTACGTCATTTATTTTTGTGACGTTATGTATTTTGTGACGTCATTTGTTTTTGTGACGTTTTGTTTTTTGTGACGTCATTTATTTTTGTGACGTTATGTATATTGTGGCGTCATTTATTTTTGTGACGTTATGTATTTTGTGACCTCATTTATTTTTGTGACGTTATGTATTTTGTGACATTATTTTTTTGACGTTATGTATTTTGTGACGTCATTTATTTTTGTGACGTCATTTATATTTGTGACGTTATGTATTTTGTGACGTCATTTATTTTTGTGACGTTATGTATTAATATTTGTGACGTCATTTATATTTGTGACGTTATGTATTTTGTGACCTCATTTATTTTTGTAATGTTATGTATTTTGTGACGTCATTTATTTTTGTGACGTTATGTATTTTGTGACGTCATTTTTTTGTGACGTTTAGTATTTTGTGACGTCATTTATTATTGTGACGTCATTTATTTTTGTGACGTTATGTATTTTGTGACGTCATTTATTTTTGTGACGTCATTTATATTTGTGATGTTATGTATTTTGTGACGTCATTTATTTTTGTGACGTTATGTATTTTGTGACGTCATTTTTTTGTGACGTTTAGTATTTTGTGACGTCATTTATTATTGTGACGTCATCTATTTTTGTGACGTTATGTATTTTGTGACGTCATTTATTTTTGTGACGTCATTTATATTTGTGATGTTATGTATTTTGTGACGTCATTTATTTTTGTGACGTTTCGTATTAATATTTGTGACGTCATTTATATTTGTGACGTTATGTATTTTGTGACCTCATTTATTTTTGTGACGTTATGTATTTTGTGACGTTATTTATTTTTGTGACGTTATGTATTTTGTGACGTCATTTATTTTTGTGACGTCATTTATATTTGTGACGTTATGTATTTTGTGACGTCAATTATTTTTGTGACGTTATGTATTTTGTGACGTCAATTATTTTTGTGAAGTTATGTATTTTGTGACGTCATTTCTTTTTGTGACGTTAGGTATTTTGTGACGTCATTTATTTTTGTGCCGTTATGTATTTTGTGACGTCATTTATTTTTGTGACGTTATGTATTTTGTGACGTAATTAAATTTTGTGACGTCATTTATTTTTGTGACGTTATGTATTTTGTGACGTCATTTATTTTTGTGACGTTATGTATTTTGTGACGTCATTTATTTTTGTGACGTTATTTATTTTTGTGACGTTATGTATTTTGTGACGTCATTTTTTGTGACGTCATTTATTATTGTGACGTCATTTATTTTTGTGACGTTATGTATTTTGTGACGTCATTTATTTTTGTGACGATATGTGTTTTGTGACGTTATGTATTTTTTGACGTCATTTATTTTTGTGACGTTATGTATTTTGTGACGTCATTTATTTTTGTGACGTTATGTATTTTGTGACGTCATTTATTTGTGTGACGTCATTTATTTTTGTGACGTTATGTATTTTGTGACGTCATTTATTTTTTTGACGTTATGTTTTTTGTGACGTTATGTATTTTTGTGACGTCATTTATTTTTGTGACGTTATGTATTTTGTGACGTCATTTATTTTTGTGACGTTATGTGTTTTGTGACGTCATTTATTTTTGTGACGTTATGTATTTTGTGACGTCATTTATTTTTGTGACGTTATGTATTTTGTGACGTCGTTTATTTTAGTGACGTTATGTATTTTGTGACGTCATTTATTTTTGTGCCGTTATGTATTTTGTGACGTCATTTATTTTTGTGACGTTATGTATTTTGTGACGTAAATAATTTTTGTGAGGTCATTTATTTTTGTGACGTTATGTATTTTGTGACGTCATTTATTTTTGTGACGTTATGTATTTTGTGACTTCATTTATTTTTGTGACGTCATTTATTTTTGTGACGTTATGTATTTTGTGACGTCATTTTTTTGTGACGTTTAGTATTTTGTGACGTCATTTATTATTGTGACGTCATTTATTTTTGTGACGTTATGTATTTTGTGACGTCAATTATTTTTGTGACGTTATGTATTTTGTGACGTCAATTATTTTTGTGAAGTTATGTATTTTGTGACGTCATTTCTTTTTGTGACGTTAGGTATTTTGTGACGTCATTTATTTTTGTGACGTTATGAATTTTGTGACGTCATGTATTATTGTGACGTCATTTATTTTTGTGACGTTATGTATTTTGTGACGTCAATTATTTTTGTGAAGTTATGTATTTTGTGACGTCATTTCTTTTTGTGACGTTAGGTATTTTGTGACGTCATTTATTTTTGTGCCGTTATGTATTTTGTGACGTCATTTATTTTTGTGACGTTATGTATTTTGTGACGTAATTAATTTTTGTGACGTCATTTATTTTTGTGACGTTATGTATTTTGTGACGTCATTTTTTTTTGTGACGTTATGTATTTTGTGACGTTATTTATTTTTGTGACGTTATGTATTTTGTGACGTCATTTATTTTTGTGACGTCATTTATATTTGTGATGTTATGTATTTTGTGACGTCTTTTATTTTTGTGACGTTATGTATTTTGTGACGTCATTTATTTTTGTGACGTTATGTATTTTGTGACGTCAATTATTTTTATGACGTTATATATTTTGTAACGTTATGTATTTTGTGGCGTCATTTAATTTTGTGACGTTATGTATTTTGTGACCTCATTTATTTTTGTGACGTTATGTATTTTGTGACGTTATTTATTTTTGTGACGTTATGTATTTTGTGACGTCATTTATTTTTGTGACGTCATTTATATTTGTAACGTTATGTATTTTGTGACGTCATTTATTTTTGTGACGTTATGTATTTTGTGACGTCATTTATTTTTGTGACGTTATGTATTTTGTGACGTCATTTATTTTTGTGACGTCATTTATTATTGTGACGTCATTTATTTTTGTGACGTTATGTATTTTGTGACGTAATTTATTTTTAAGACGATATGAATTTTGTGACGTCATTTTTTTGTGACGTTTAGTATTTTGTGACGTCAATTATTATTGTGACGTCATTTATTTTTGTGACGTTATGTTTTTTGTGACGTTATGTATTTTTGTGACGTCATTTATTTTTGTGACGTTATGTATTTTGTGACGTCATTTATTTTTGTGACGTTATGTATTTTGTGACGTCATTTATTTTTGTAACGTTATGTTTTTTGTGACGTTATGTATTTTTGTGACGTCATTTATTTTTGTGACGTTATGTATTTTGTGACGTCATTTATTTTTGTGACGTTATGTATTTTGTGACGTCATTTATTTTTGTGACGTTATGTATTTTGTGACGTTATGAATTTTGTGACGTCATTTTTTTGTGACGTTTAGTATTTTGTGACGTCATTTATTATTGTGACGTCATTTATTTTTTTGACGTTATGTATTTTGTGACGTAATTTATTTTTGTGACGATATGTGTTTTGTGACGTTATGTATTTTGTGACGTCATTTATTTTTGTGACGTTATGTATTTTGTGACGTCATTTAGTTTTGTGACGTCATTTATTTTTTTGACGTTATGTATTATGTGACGTCATTTATTTTTGTGACGTTAGGTATTTTGTGACGTAATTAATTTTTGTGACGTCATTTATTTTTGTGACGTTATGTATTTTGTGACGTCATTTATTTTTGTGACGTTATGTTTTTTGTGACGTCATTTGTTTTTGTGACGTTTTGTATTTTGTGACGTCATTTATTTTTGTGACGTTATGTATTTTGTGACGTCATTTATTTTTGTGACGTTATGTATTTTGTGACGTCATTTATTTTTGTGACGTTATGTATTTTGTGACGTCAATTATTTTTATGACGTTATGTATTTTGTAACGTTATGTATTTTGTGGCGTCATTTAATTTTGTGACGTTATGTATTTTGTGACCTCATTTATTTTTGTGACGTTATGTATTTTGTGACGTTATTTATTTTTGTGACGTTATGTATTTTGTGACGTCATTTATTTTTGTGACGTCATTTATATTTGTAACGTTATGTATTTTGTGACGTCATTTATTTTTGTGACGTTATGTATTTTGTGACGTCATTTATTTTTGTGACGTTATGTATTTTGTGACGTCGTTTATTTTAGTGACGTTATGTATTTTGTGACGTCATTTATTTTTGTGACGTTATGTATTTTGTGACGTCATTTATTTTTGTGACGTTATGTATTTTGTGACGTCAATTATTTTTGTGAAGTTATGTATTTTGTGACGTTATTAATTTTTGTGATGTCATTTATTTTTGTGACGTTATGTATTTTGTGACGTCATTTATTTTTCTGACGTTATGTATTTTGTGACGTCATTTATTTTTGTGACGTTATTTATTTTTGTGACGTTATGTATTTTGTGACGTCATTTATTTTTGTGACGTCATTTATATTTGTGACGTTATGTATTTTGTGACGTCATTTATTTTTGTGACGTTATGTATTAATATTTGAAACGTCATTTATATTTGTGACGTTATGTATTTTGTGACCTCATTTATTTTTATGACGTTATGTATTTTGTGACGTTATTTATTTTTGTGTCGTTATGTATTTTGTGACGTCATTTATTTTTGTGACGTCATTTATATTAGTGACGTTATGTCTTTTGTGACGTCATTTATTTTTGTGACGTTATTTATTTTGTGACGTTATGTATTTTGTGACGTCATTTATTTTGTGACGTTATGTATTTTGTGACGTCATTTATTATTGTTACGTCATTTATTTTTGTGACGTTATGTATTTTGTGACGTCATTTGTTTTTGTGACGTTTTGTTTTTTGTGACGTCATTTATTTTTGTGACGTTATGTATATTGTGGCGTCATTTATTTTTGTGACGTTATGTATTTTGTGACCTCATTTATTTTTGTGACGTTATGTATTTTGTGACATTATTTTTTTGACGTTATGTATTTTGTGACGTCATTTATTTTTGTGACGTCATTTATATTTGTGACGTTATGTATTTTGTGACGTCATTTATTTTTGTGACGTTATGTAATAATATTTGTGACGTCATTTATATTTGTGACGTTATGTATTTTGTGACCTCATTTATTTTTGTGATGTTATGTATTTTGTGACGTCATTTATTTTTGTGACGTTATGTATTTTGTGACGTCATTTTTTTGTGACTTTTAGTATTTTGTGACGTCATTTATTATTGTGACGTCATTTATTTTTGTGACGTTATGTATTTTGGTGACGTCATTTATTTTTGTGACGTCATTTATATTTGTGATGTTATGTATTTTGTGACGTCATTTATTTTTGTGACGTTATGTATTTTGTGACGTCATTTATTTTTGTGACGATATGTGTTTTGTGACGTTATGTATTTTTTGACGTCATTTATTTTTGTGACGTTATGTATTTTGTGACGTCATTTATTTTTGTGACGTTATGTATTTTGTGACGCCATTTATTTTTGTGACGTCATTTATATTAGTGACGTTATGTCTTTTGTGACGTCATTTATTTTTGTGACGTTATTTATTTTGTGACGTTATGTATTTTGTGACGTCATTTATTTTGTGACGTTATGTATTTTGTGACGTCATTTATTATTGTTACGTCATTTATTTTTGTGACGTTATGTATTTTGTGACGTCATTTGTTTTTGTGACGTTTTGTTTTTTGTGACGTCATTTATTTTTGTGACGTTATGTATATTGTGGCGTCATTTATTTTTGTGACGTTATGTATTTTGTGACCTCATTTATTTTTGTGACGTTATGTATTTTGTGACATTATTTTTTTGACGTTATGTATTTTGTGACGTCATTTATTTTTGTGACGTCATTTATATTTGTGACGTTATGTATTTTGTGACGTCATTTATTTTTGTGACGTTATGTATTAATATTTGTGACGTCATTTATATTTGTGACGTTATGTATTTTGTGACCTCATTTATTTTTGTGATGTTATGTATTTTGTGACGTCATTTATTTTTGTGACGTTATGTATTTTGTGACGTCATTTTTTTGTGACGTTTAGTATTTTGTGACGTCATTTATTATTGTGACGTCATTTATTTTTGTGACGTTATGTATTTTGTGACGTCATTTATTTTTGTGACGTCATTTATATTTGTGATGTTATGTATTTTGTGACGTCATTTATTTTTGTGACGTTATGTATTTTGTGACGTCATTTTTTTGTGACGTTTAGTATTTTGTGACGTCATTTATTTTTGTGACGTCATTTATATTTGTGACGTTATGTATTTTGTGACGTCAATTATTTTTGTGACGTTATGTATTTTGTGACGTCAATTATTTTTGTGAAGTTATGTATTTTGTGACGTCATTTCTTTTTGTGACGTTAGGTATTTTGTGACGTCATTTATTTTTGTGACGTTTCGTATTAATATTTGTGACGTCATTTATATTTGTGACGTTATGTATTTTGTGACCTCATTTATTTTTGTGACGTTATGTATTTTGTGACGTTATTTATTTTTGTGACGTTATGTATTTTGTGACGTCATTTATTTTTGTGACGTCATTTATATTTGTGACGTTATGTATTTTGTGACGTCAATTATTTTTGTGACGTTATGTATTTTGTGACGTCAATTATTTTTGTGAAGTTATGTATTTTGTGACGTCATTTCTTTTTGTGACGTTAGGTATTTTGTGACGTCATTTATTTTTGTGCCGTTATGTATTTTGTGACGTCATTTATTTTTGTGACGTTATGTATTTTGTGACGTAATTAATTTTTGTGACGTCATTTATTTTTGTGACGTTATGTATTTTGTGACGTCATTTATTTTTGTGACGTTATGTATTTTGTGACGTCATTTATTTTTGTGACGTCATTTATTTTTGTGACGTTATGTATTTTGTGACGTCATTTTTTTGTGACGTCATTTATTATTGTGACGTCATTTATTTTTGTGACGTTATGTATTTTGTGACGTCATTTATTTTTGTGACGATATGTGTTTTGTGACGTTATGTATTTTTTGACGTCATTTATTTTTGTGACGTTATGTATTTTGTGACGTCATTTATTTTTGTGACGTTATGTATTTTGTGACGTCATTTATTTGTGTGACGTCATTTATTTGTGTGACGTCATTTATTTTTGTGACGTTATGTATTTTGTGACGTCATTTATTTTTTTGACGTTATGTTTTTTGTGACGTTATGTATTTTTGTGACGTCATTTATTTTTGTGACGTTATGTATTTTGTGACGTCATTTATTTTTGTGACGTTATGTGTTTTGTGACGTCATTTATTTTTGTGACGTTATGTATTTTGTGACGTCATTTATTTTTGTGACGTTATGTATTTTGTGACGTCGTTTATTTTAGTGACGTTATGTATTTTGTGACGTCATTTATTTTTGTGCCGTTATGTATTTTGTGACGTCATTTATTTTTGTGACGTTATGTATTTTGTGACGTAAATAATTTTTGTGAGGTCATTTATTTTTGTGACGTTATGTATTTTGTGACGTCATTTATTTTTGTGACGTTATGTATTTTGTGACTTCATTTATTTTTGTGACGTCTTTTATTTTTGTGACGTTATGTATTTTGTGACGTCATTTTTTTGTGACGTTTAGTATTTTGTGACGTCATTTATTATTGTGACGTCATTTATTTTTGTGACGTTATGTATTTTGTGACGTCAATTATTTTTGTGAAGTTATGTATTTTGTGACGTCAATTATTTTTGTGAAGTTATGTATTTTGTGACGTCATTTCTTTTTGTGACGTTAGGTATTTTGTGACGTCATTTATTTTTGTGACGTTATGAATTTTGTGACGTCATGTATTATTGTGACGTCATTTATTTTTGTGACGTTATGTATTTTGTGACGTCAATTATTTTTGTGAAGTTATGTATTTTGTGACGTCATTTCTTTTTGTGACGTTAGGTATTTTGTGACGTCATTTATTTTTGTGCCGTTATGTATTTTGTGACGTCATTTATTTTTGTGACGTTATGTATTTTGTGACGTAATTAATTTTTGTGACGTCATTTATTTTTGTGACGTTATGTATTTTGTGACGTCATTTTTTTTTGTGACGTTATGTATTTTGTGACGTTATTTATTTTTGTGACGTTATGTATTTTGTGACGTCATTTATTTTTGTGACGTCATTTATATTTGTGATGTTATGTATTTTGTGACGTCTTTTATTTTTGTGACGTTATGTATTTTGTGACGTCATTTATTTTTGTGACGTTATGTATTTTGTGACGTCAATTATTTTTATGACGTTATGTATTTTGTAACGTTATGTATTTTGTGGCGTCATTTAATTTTGTGACGTTATGTATTTTGTGACCTCATTTATTTTTGTGACGTTATGTATTTTGTGACGTTATTTATTTTTGTGACGTTATGTATTTTGTGACGTCATTTATTTTTGTGACGTCATTTATATTTGTAACGTTATGTATTTTGTGACGTCATTTATTTTTGTGACGTTATGTATTTTGTGACGTCATTTATTTTTGTGACGTTATGTATTTTGTGACGTCATTTATTTTTGTGACGTCATTTATTATTGTGACGTCATTTATTTTTGTGACGTTATGTATTTTGTGACGTAATTTATTTTTAAGACGATATGAATTTTGTGACGTCATTTTTTTGTGACGTTTAGTATTTTGTGACGTCAATTATTATTGTGACGTCATTTATTTTTGTGACGTTATGTTTTTTGTGACGTTATGTATTTTTGTGACGTCATTTATTTTTGTGACGTTATGTATTTTGTGACGTCATTTATTTTTGTAACGTTATGTTTTTTGTGACGTTATGTATTTTTGTGACGTCATTTATTTTTGTGACGTTATGTATTTTGTGACGTCATTTATTTTTGTGACGTTATGTATTTTGTGACGTCATTTATTTTTGTGACGTTATGTATTTTGTGACGTTATGAATTTTGTGACGTCATTTTTTTGTGACGTTTAGTATTTTGTGACGTCATTTATTATTGTGACGTCATTTATTTTTTTGACGTTATGTATTTTGTGACGTAATTTATTTTTGTGACGATATGTGTTTTGTGACGTTATGTATTTTGTGACGTCATTTATTTTTGTGACGTTATGTATTTTGTGACGTCATTTAGTCTTGTGACGTCATTTATTTTTTTGACGTTATGTATTATGTGACGTCATTTATTTTTGTGACGTTAGGTATTTTGTGACGTAATTAATTTTTGTGACGTCATTTATTTTTGTGACGTTATGTATTTTGTGACGTCATTTATTTTTGTGACGTTATGTTTTTTGTGACGTCATTTGTTTTTGTGACGTTTTGTATTTTGTGACGTCATTTATTTTTGTGACGTTATGTATTTTGTGACGTCATTTATTTTTGTGACGTTATGTATTTTGTGACGTCATTTATTTTTGTGACGTTATGTATTTTGTGACGTCAATTATTTTTATGACGTTATGTATTTTGTAACGTTATGTATTTTGTGGCGTCATTTAATTTTGTGACGTTATGTATTTTGTGACCTCATTTATTTTTGTGACGTTATGTATTTTGTGACGTTATTTATTTTTGTGACGTTATGTATTTTGTGACGTCATTTATTTTTGTGACGTCATTTATATTTGTAACGTTATGTATTTTGTGACGTCATTTATTTTTGTGACGTTATGTATTTTGTGACGTCATTTATTTTTGTGACGTTATGTATTTTGTGACGTCGTTTATTTTAGTGACGTTATGTATTTTGTGACGTCATTTATTTTTGTGACGTTATGTATTTTGTGACGTCATTTATTTTTGTGACGTTATGTATTTTGTGACGTCAATTATTTTTGTGAAGTTATGTATTTTGTGACGTTATTAATTTTTGTGATGTCATTTATTTTTGTGACGTTATGTATTTTGTGACGTCATTTATTTTTCTGACGTTATGTATTTTGTGACGTCATTTATTTTTGTGACGTTATTTATTTTTGTGACGTTATGTATTTTGTGACGTCATTTATTTTTGTGACGTCATTTATATTTGTGACGTTATGTATTTTGTGACGTCATTTATTTTTGTGACGTTATGTATTAATATTTGAAACGTCATTTATATTTGTGACGTTATGTATTTTGTGACCTCATTTATTTTTATGACGTTATGTATTTTGTGACGTTATTTATTTTTGTGTCGTTATGTATTTTGTGACGTCATTTATTTTTGTGACGTCATTTATATTTGTGACGTTATGTATTTTGTGACGTCAATTATTTTTGTGACGTTATGTATTTTGTGACGTCAATTATTTTTGTGAAGTTATGTATTTTGTGACGTCATTTCTTTTTGTGACGTTAGGTATTTTGTGACGTCATTTATTTTTGTGCCGTTATGTATTTTGTGACGTCATTTATTTTTGTGACGTTATGTATTTTGTGACGTAATTAATTTTTGTGACGTCATTTATTTTTGTGACGTTATGTATTTTGTGACGTCATTTATTTTTGTGACGTTATGTATTTTGTGACGTCATTTATTTTTGTGACGTCATTTATTTTTGTGACGTTATGTATTTTGTGACGTCATTTTTTTGTGACGTCATTTATTATTGTGACGTCATTTATTTTTGTGACGTTATGTATTTTGTGACGTCATTTATTTTTGTGACGATATGTGTTTTGTGACGTTATGTATTTTTTGACGTCATTTATTTTTGTGACGTTATGTATTTTGTGACGTCATTTATTTTTGTGACGTTATGTATTTTGTGACGTCATTTATTTGTGTGACGTCATTTATTTTTGTGACGTTATGTATTTTGTGACGTCATTTATTTTTTTGACGTTATGTTTTTTGTGACGTTATGTATTTTTGTGACGTCATTTATTTTTGTGACGTTATGTATTTTGTGACGTCATTTATTTTTGTGACGTTATGTGTTTTGTGACGTCATTTATTTTTGTGACGTTATGTATTTTGTGACGTCATTTATTTTTGTGACGTTATGTATTTTGTGACGTCGTTTATTTTAGTGACGTTATGTATTTTGTGACGTCATTTATTTTTGTGACGTTATGTATTTTGTGACGTCATTTATTTTTGTGACGTTATGTATTTTGTGACGTCAATTATTTTTGTGAAGTTATGTATTTTGTGACGTTATTAATTTTTGTGATGTCATTTATTTTTGTGACGTTATGTATTTTGTGACGTCATTTATTTTTGTGACGTTATGTATTTTGTGACGTTATTTATTTTTGTGACGTTATGTATTTTGTGACGTCATTTATTTTTGTGACGTTATGTATTTTGTGACGTCATTTATTTTTGTGACGTTATGTATTTTGTGACGTCATTTATTTTTGTGACGTTATGTATTTTGTGACGTCAATTATTTTTATGACGTTATGTATTTTGTAACATTATGTATTTTGTGGCGTCATTTAATTTTGTGACGTTATGTATTTTGTGACCTCATTTATTTTTGTGACGTTATGTATTTTGTGACGTCAATTATTTTTGTGAAGTTATGTATTTTGTGACGTCATTTCTTTTTGTGACGTTAGGTATTTTGTGACGTCATTTATTTTTGTGCCGTTATGTATTTTGTGACGTCATTTATTTTTGTGTCGTTATGTATTTTGTGACGTAATTAATTTTTGTGACGTCATTTATTTTTGTGACGTTATGTATTTTGTGACGTCATTTTTTTTGTGACGTTATGTATTTTGTGACGTTATTTATTTTTGTGACGTTATGTATTTTGTGACGTCATTTAATTTTGTGACGTCATTTATATTTGTGATGTTATGTATTTTGTGACGTCTTTTATTTTTGTGACGTTATGTATTTTGTGACGTCATTTATTTTTGTGACGTTATGTATTTTGTGACGTCATTTATTTTTGTGACGTCATTTATATTTGTGATGTTATGTATTTTGTGACGTCATTTATTTTTGTGACGTTATGTATTTTGTGACGTCATTTATTTTTGTGACGTTATGTATTTTGTGACGTCATTTATTATTGTGACGTCATTTATTTTTGTGACGTAATTAATTTTTGTGTTGTCATTTATTTTTGTGACGTTATGTATTTTGTGACGTCATTTATTTTTGTGACGTTATGTATTTTGTGACGTCATTTATTTTTGTGACGTTATGTATTTTATGACGTCATTAATTTTTTTGACGTTATGTATTTTGTGACTTCATTTATTTTTGTGACGTTATGTATTTTGTGACGTCTTTTATTTTTGTGACGTTATGTATTTTGTGACGTCATTTATTTTTGTGACGTTATGTATTTTGTGACGTCATTTATTTTTGTGACGTTATGTATTTTGTGACGTCATTTATTTTTGTGACGTTATGTATTTTGTGACGTCATTTATTTTTGTGACGTTATGTATTTTGTGACGTCATTTATTATTGTGACGTTATTTATTTTTGTGACGTAATTATTTTTTGTGTTGTCATTTATTTTTGTGACGTTATGTATTTTGTGACGTCATTTATTTTTGTGACGTTATGTATTTTGTGACGTCATTTGTTTTTGTGACGTTTTGTATTTTGTGACGTCATTTATTTTTGTGACGTCATTTATTTTTGTGACGTCATTTATATTTGTGATGTTATGTATTTTGTGACGTCATTTATTTTTGTGACGTTATGTATTAATATTTGTGACGTCATTTATATTTGTGACGTTATGTATTTTGTGACCTCATTTATTTTTGTGACGTTATGTATTTTGTGAAGTTATTTATTTTTGTGACGTTATGTATTTTGTGACGTCATTTATTTTTGTGACGTCATTTATATTTGTGACGTTATGTATTTTGTGACGTCAATTATTTTTGTGGCGTTATGTATTTTGTGACGTCAATTATTTTTGTGAAGTTATGTATTTTGTGACGTCATTTCTTTTTGTGACGTTAGGTATTTTGTGACGTCATTTATTTTTGTGCCGTTATGTATTTTGTAACGTCAATTATTTTTGTGACGTTATGTATTTTGTGACGTTATTTTTTTGTGACGTTTAGTATTTTGTGACGTCATTTATTATTGTGGCGTCATCTATTTTTGTGACGTTATGTATTTTGTGACGTCATTTATTTTTGTGACGTCATTTATATTTGTGATGTTATGTATTTTGTGACGTCATTTATTTTTGTGACGTTATGTATTAATATTTGTGACGTCATTTATATTTGTGACGTTATGAATTTTGTGACCTCATTTATTTTTGTGACGTTATGTATTTTGTGACGTTATTTATTTTTGTGACGTTATGTATTTTGTGACGTCATTTATTTTTGTGACGTCATTTATATTTGTGACGTTATGTATTTTGTGACGTCAATTATTTTTGTGACGTTATGTATTTTGTGACGTCAATTATTTTTGTGAAGTTATGTATTTTGTGACGTCATTTCTTTTTGTGACGTTAGGTATTTTGTGACGTCATTTATTTTTGTGCCGTTATGTATTTTGTGACGTCATTTATTTTTGTGACGTTATGTATTTTGTGACGTAATTTTTTTTTACGTTATGTATTTTGTGACGTCATTTATTTTTGTGACGTTATGTATTTTGTGACGTCATTTATTTTTGTGACATTATGTATTTTGTGACGTCATTTATTTTTGTGACGTTATGTATTTTGTGACGTCATTTATTTTTTTGACGTTATGTATTATGTGACGTCATTTATTTTTGTGACGTTAGGTATTTTGTGACGTAATTAATTTTTGTGACGTCATTTATTTTTGTGACGTTATGTATTTTGTGACGTCATTTATTTTTGTGACGTTATGTTTTTTGTGACGTCATTTGTTTTTGTGACGTTTTTTATTTTGTGACGTCATTTATTTTTGTGACGTTATGTATTTTGTGACGTCATTTCTTTTTGTGACGTTATGTATTTTGTGACGTCATTTATTTTTGTGACGTAATGTATTTTGTGACGTCAATTATTTTTATGACGTTATGTATTTTGTAACGTTATGTTTTTTGTGGCGTCATTTATTTTTGTGACGTTATGTATTATGTGACCTCATTTATTTTTGTGACGTTATGTATTTTGTGACGTTATTTATTTTTGTGACGTTATGTATTTTGTGACGTCATTTATTTTTGTGACGTCATTTATATTTGTGACGTTATGTATTTTGTGACGTCATTTATTTTTGTGACGTTATGTATTAATATTTGAAACGTCATTTATATTTGTGACGTTATGTATTTTGTGACCTCATTTATTTTTATGACGTTATGTATTTTGTGACGTTATTTATTTTTGTGTCGTTATGTATTTTGTGACGTCATTTATTTTTGTGACGTCATTTATATTAGTGACGTTATGTCTTTTGTGACGTCATTTATTTTTGTGACGTTATTTATTTTGTGACGTTATGTATTTTGTGACGTCATTTATTTTGTGACGTTATGTATTTTGTGACGTCATTTATTATTGTTACGTCATTTATTTTTGTGACGTTATGTATTTTGTGACGTCATTTGTTTTTGTGACGTTTTGTTTTTTGTGACGTCATTTATTTTTGTGACGTTATGTATATTGTGGCGTCATTTATTTTTGTGACGTTATGTATTTTGTGACCTCATTTATTTTTGTGACGTTATGTATTTTGTGACATTATTTTTTTGACGTTATGTATTTTGTGACGTCATTTATTTTTGTGACGTCATTTATATTTGTGACGTTATGTATTTTGTGACGTCATTTATTTTTGTGACGTTATGTATTAATATTTGTGACGTCATTTATATTTGTGACGTTATGTATTTTGTGACCTCATTTATTTTTGTGATGTTATGTATTTTGTGACGTCATTTATTTTTGTGACGTTATGTATTTTGTGACGTCATTTTTTTGTGACGTTTAGTATTTTGTGACGTCATTTATTATTGTGACGTCATTTATTTTTGTGACGTTATGTATTTTGTGACGTCATTTATTTTTGTGACGTCATTTATATTTGTGATGTTATGTATTTTGTGACGTCATTTATTTTTGTGACGTTATGTATTTTGTGACGTCATTTTTTTGTGACGTTTAGTATTTTGTGACGTCATTTATTATTGTGACGTCATCTATTTTTGTGACGTTATGTATTTTGTGACGTCATTTATTTTTGTGACGTCATTTATATTTGTGATGTTATGTATTTTGTGACGTCATTTATTTTTGTGACGTTATGTATTAATATTTGTGACGTCATTTATATTTGTGACGTTATGTATTTTGTGACCTCATTTATTTTTGTGACGTTATGTATTTTGTGACGTTATTTATTTTTGTGACGTTATGTATTTTGTGACGTCATTTATTTTTGTGACGTCATTTATATTTGTGACGTTATGTATTTTGTGACGTCAATTATTTTTGTGACGTTATGTATTTTGTGACGTCAATTATTTTTGTGAAGTTATGTATTTTGTGACGTCATTTATTTTTGTGACGTTAGGTATTTTGTGACGTCATTTATTTTTGTGCCGTTATGTATTTTGTGACGTCATTTATTTTTGTGACGTTATGTATTTTGTGACGTAATTAATTTTTGTGACGTCATTTATTTTTGTGACGTTATGTATTTTGTGACGTCATTTATTTTTGTGACGTTATGTATTTTGTGACGTCATTTATTTTTGTGACGTCATTTATTTTTGTGACGTTATGTATTTTGTGACGTCATTTCTTTTTGTGACGTTATGTATTTTGTGACGTCATTTATTTTTGTGACGTAATGTATTTTGTGACGTCAATTATTTTTATGACGTTATGTATTTTGTAACGTTATGTTTTTTGTGGCGTCATTTATTTTTGTGACGTTATGTATTATGTGACCTCATTTATTTTTGTGACGTTATGTATTTTGTGACGTTATTTATTTTTGTGACGTTATGTATTTTGTGACGTCATTTATTTTTGTGACGTCATTTATATTTGTGACGTTATGTATTTTGTGACGTCATTTATTTTTGTGACGTTATGTATTAATATTTGAAACGTCATTTATATTTGTGACGTTATGTATTTTGTGACCTCATTTATTTTTATGACGTTATGTATTTTGTGACGTTATTTATTTTTGTGTCGTTATGTATTTTGTGACGTCATTTATTTTTGTGACGTCATTTATATTAGTGACGTTATGTCTTTTGTGACGTCATTTATTTTTGTGACGTTATTTATTTTGTGACGTTATGTATTTTGTGACGTCATTTATTTTGTGACGTTATGTATTTTGTGACGTCATTTATTATTGTTACGTCATTTATTTTTGTGACGTTATGTATTTTGTGACGTCATTTGTTTTTGTGACGTTTTGTTTTTTGTGACGTCATTTATTTTTGTGACGTTATGTATATTGTGGCGTCATTTATTTTTGTGACGTTATGTATTTTGTGACCTCATTTATTTTTGTGACGTTATGTATTTTGTGACATTATTTTTTTGACGTTATGTATTTTGTGACGTCATTTATTTTTGTGACGTCATTTATATTTGTGACGTTATGTATTTTGTGACGTCATTTATTTTTGTGACGTTATGTATTAATATTTGTGACGTCATTTATATTTGTGACGTTATGTATTTTGTGACCTCATTTATTTTTGTGATGTTATGTATTTTGTGACGTCATTTATTTTTGTGACGTTATGTATTTTGTGACGTCATTTTTTTGTGACGTTTAGTATTTTGTGACGTCATTTATTATTGTGACGTCATTTATTTTTGTGACGTTATGTATTTTGTGACGTCATTTATTTTTGTGACGTCATTTATATTTGTGATGTTATGTATTTTGTGACGTCATTTATTTTTGTGACGTTATGTATTTTGTGACGTCATTTTTTTGTGACGTTTAGTATTTTGTGACGTCATTTATTATTGTGACGTCATCTATTTTTGTGACGTTATGTATTTTGTGACGTCATTTATTTTTGTGACGTCATTTATATTTGTGATGTTATGTATTTTGTGACGTCATTTATTTTTGTGACGTTATGTATTAATATTTGTGACGTCATTTATATTTGTGACGTTATGTATTTTGTGACCTCATTTATTTTTGTGACGTTATTTATTTTTGTGACGTTATGTATTTTGTGACGTCATTTATTTTTGTGACGTCATTTATATTTGTGACGTTATGTATTTTGTGACGTCAATTATTTTTGTGACGTTATGTATTTTGTGACGTCAATTATTTTTGTGAAGTTATGTATTTTGTGACGTCATTTATTTTTGTGACGTTAGGTATTTTGTGACGTCATTTATTTTTGTGCCGTTATGTATTTTGTGACGTCATTTATTTTTGTGACGTTATGTATTTTGTGACGTAATTAATTTTTGTGACGTCATTTATTTTTGTGACGTTATGTATTTTGTGACGTCATTTATTTTTGTGACGTTATGTATTTTGTGACGTCATTTATTTTTGTGACGTCATTTATTTTTGTGACGTTATGTATTTTGTGACGTCATTTTTTTGTGACGTCATTTATTATTGTGACGTCATTTATTTTTGTGACGTTATGTATTTTGTGACGTCATTTATTTTTGTGACGTTATGTATTTTGTGACGTCATTTATTTTTGTGACGTTATGTATTTTGTGACGTCATTTATTTTTGTGACGTTATGTATTTTGTGACGTCATTTATTTGTGTGACGTCATTTATTTTTGTGACGTTATGTATTTTGTGACGTCATTTATTTTTTTGACGTTATGTTTTTTGTGACGTTATGTATTTTTGTGGCGTCATTTATTTTTGTGACGTTATGTATTTTGTGACGTCATTTATTTTTGTGACGTTATGTATTTTGTGACGTCATTTATTTTTTTGACGTTATGTATTTTGTGACGTCATTTATTTTTGTGACGTTATGTATTTTGTGACCTCATTTATTATTGTGACGTTAACTATTTTGCGACGTCATTTATTATTGTGACGTCATTTATTTTTGTGACGTTATGTATTTTGTGACGTCATTTATTTTTTTGACGTTATGTATTTTGTGACGTCATTTATTTTTGTGACGTTATGTATTTTGTGACGTCATTTATTATTGTGACGTCATTTATTTTTGTGACGTTATGTATTTTGTGACGTCATTTATTTTTGTGACGTTATGTATTTTGTGACGTCATTTATTTTTGTGACATTATGTATTTTGTGACGTCATTTATTTTTGTGACGTTATGTATTTTGTGACGTCATTTATTTTTTTGACGTTATGTATTATGTGACGTCATTTATTTTTGTGACGTTAGGTATTTTGTGACGTAATTAATTTTTGTGACGTCATTTATTTTTGTGACGTTATGTATTTTGTGACGTCATTTATTTTTGTGACGTTATGTTTTTTGTGACGTCATTTGTTTTTGTGACGTTTTTTATTTTGTGACGTCATTTATTTTTGTGACGTTATGTATTTTGTGACGTCATTTATTTTTGTGACGTTATGTATTTTGTGACGTCATTTATTTTTGTGACGTTATGTATTTTGTGACGTCAATTATTTTTATGACGTTATGTATTTTGTAACGTTATGTTTTTTGTGGCGTCATTTATTTTTGTGACGTTATGTATTATGTGACCTCATTTATTTTTGTGACGTTATGTATTTTGTGACGTTATTTATTTTTGTGACGTTATGTATTTTGTGACGTCATTTATTTTTGTGACGTCATTTATATTTGTGACGTTATGTATTTTGTGACGTCATTTATTTTTGTGACGTTATGTATTAATATTTGAAACGTCATTTATATTTGTGACGTTATGTATTTTGTGACCTCATTTATTTTTGTGTCGTTATGTATTTTGTGACGTCATTTATTTTTGTGACGTCATTTATATTTGTGACGTTATGTCTTTTGTGACGTCATTTATTTTTGTGACGTTATTTATTTTGTGACGTTATGTATTTTGTGACGTCATTTATTTTTGTGACGTTATGTATTTTGTGACGTCATTTATTATTGTTACGTCATTTATTTTTGTGACGTTATGTATTTTGTGACGTCATTTGTTTTTGTGACGTTTTGTTTTTTGTGACGTCATTTATTTTTGTGACGTTATGTATATTGTGGCGTCATTTATTTTTGTGACGTTATGGATTTTGTGACCTCATTTATTTTTTTGACGTTATGTATTTTGTGACATTATTTATTTTTTGACGTTATGTATTTTGTGACGTCATTTATTTTTGTGACGTCATTTATATTTGTGACGTTATGTATTTTGTGACGTCATTTATTTTTGTGACGTTATGTATTAATATTTGTGACGTCATTTATATATGTGACGTTATGTATTTTGTGACCTCATTTATTTTTGTGATGTTATGTATTTTGTGACGTCATTTATTTTTTTGACGTTATGTATTTTGTGACGTCATTTATTTTTGTGACGTTATGTATTTTGTGACGTCATTTATTATTGTGACGTCATTTATTTTTGTGACGTTATGTATTTTGTGACGTCATTTATGTTTGTGACGTTATGTATTTTGTGACGTCATTTATTTTTGTGACGTTATGTATTTTGTGACGTCATTTATTTTTGTGACGTTATGTATTTTGTGACGTCATTTATTTTTTTGACGTTATGTATTATGTGACGTCATTTATTTTTGTGACGTTAGGTATTTTTTGACGTAATTAATTTTTGTGACGTCATTTATATTTGTGACGTTATGTATTTTGTGACGTCAATTATTTTTGTGACGTTATGTATTTTGTGACGTCAATTATTTTTGTGAAGTTATGTATTTTGTGACGTCATTTCTTTTATTGACGTTAGGTATTTTGTGACGTCATTTATTTTTGTGCCGTTATGTATTTTGTGACGTCATTTATTTTTGTGACGTTATGTATTTTGTGACGTAATTAATTTTTGTGACGTCATTTATTTTTGTGACGTTATGTATTTTGTGACGTCATTTATTTTTGTGACGTTATGTATTTTGTGACGTCATTTATTTTTGTGACGTCATTTATTTTTGTGACGTTATGTATTTTGTGACGTCATTTTTTGTTACGTTTAGTATTTTGTGACGTCATTTATTATTGTGACGTCATTTATTTTTGTGACGTTATGTATTTTGTGACGTCATTTATTTTTGTGACGATATGTGTTTTGTGACGTTATGTATTTTTTGACGTCATTTATTTTTGTGACGTTATGTATTTTGTGACGTCATTTATTTTTGTGACGTTATGTATTTTGTGACGTTATGTATTTTGTGACGTCATTTATTATTGTGACGTCATTTATTTTTGTGACGTTATGTATTTTGTGACGTCATTTATTTTTGTGACGTTATGTATTTTGTGACGTCATTTATTTTTGTGACGTTATGTATTTTGTGACCTCATTTATTTTTGTGACGTTATGTATTTTGTGACGCTATTTATTTTTGTGACGTTATGTATTTTGTGACCTCATTTATTTTTGTGACGTTATGTATTTTGTGACGTTATGTATTTTGTGACGTCATTTATTATTGTGACGTTATGTATTTTGTGACGTCATTTATTTTTGTGACGTTATGTATTTTGTGACGTCATTTATTTTTGTGACGTTATGTATTTTGTGACGTCATTTATTTTTGTGACGTTATGTATTTTGTGACCTCATTTATTTTTGTGACGTTATGTATTTTGTGACGTTATTTATTTTTGTGACGTTATGTATTTTGTGACCTCATTTATTTTTGTGACGTTATGTATTTTGTGACGTCATTTATTTTTGTGACGTTATGTATTTTGTGACGTCATTTTTTTGTGACGTTTAGTATTTTGTGACGTCATTTATTATTGTGACGTCATTTATTTTTGTGACGTTATGTATTTTGTGACGTCATTTATTTTTGTGACGTTATGTATTTTGTGACGTCATTTATTTTTGTGACGTTATGTATTTTGTGACGTCATTTATTTTTGTGACGTTATGTATTTTGTGACGTCATTTATTATTGTGACGTCATTTATTTTTGTGACGTTATGTATTTTGTGACGTCATTTATTTTTGTGACGTTATGTATTTTGTGACGTCATTTATTTTTGTGACGTTATGTATTTTGTGACCTCATTTATTTTTGTGACGTTATGTATTTTGTGACGTTATTTATTTTTGTGACGTTATGTATTTTGTGACCTCATTTATTTTTGTGACGTTATGTATTTTGTGACGTCATTTATTTTTGTGACGTCATTTATATTTTTGATGTTATGTATTTTGTGACGTCATTTATTTTTGTGACGTTATGTATTAATATTTGTGACGTCATTTATATTTGTGACGTTATGTATTTTGTGACCTCATTTATTTTTGTGACGTTATGTATTTTGTGACGTTATTTATTTTTGTTACGTTATGTATTTTGTGACGTCATTTATTTTTTTGACGTCATTTATATTTGTGACGTTATGTATTTTGTGACGTCAATTATTTTTGTGACGTTATGTATTTTGTGACGTCAATTATTTTTGTGAAGTTATGTATTTTGTGACGTCATTTCTTTTTGTGACGTTAGGTATTTTGTGACGTCATTTATTTTTGTGCCGTTATGTATTTTGTGACGTCATTTATTTTTGTGACGTTATGTATTTTGTGACGTAAATAATTTTTGTGAGGTCATTTATTTTTGTGACGTTATGTATTTTGTGACGTCATTTATGTTTGTGACGTTATGTATTTTGTGACTTCATTTATTTTGTGACGTCATTTATTTTTGTGACGTTATGTATTTTGTGACGTCATTTTTTTGTGACGTTTAGTATTTTGTGACGTCATTTATTATTGTGACGTCATTTATTTTTGTGACGTTATGTATTTTGTGACGTCAATTATTTTTGTGACGTTATGTATTTTGTGACGTCAATTATTTTTGTGAAGTTATGTATTTTGTGACGTCATTTCTTTTTGTGACGTTAGGTATTTTGTGACGTCATTTATTTTTGTGACGTTATGAATTTTGTGACGTCATGTATTATTGTGACGTCATTTATTTTTGTGACGTTATGTATTTTGTGACGTCAATTATTTTTGTGAAGTTATGTATTTTGTGACGTCATTTCTTTTTGTGACGTTAGGTATTTTGTGACGTCATTTATTTTTGTGCCGTTATGTATTTTGTGACGTCATTTATTTTTGTGACGTTATGTATTTTGTGACGTAATTAATTTTTGTGACGTCATTTATTTTTGTGACGTTATGTATTTTGTGACGTCATTTTTTTTGTGACGTTATGTATTTTGTGACGTTATTTATTTTTGTGACGTTATGTATTTTGTGACGTCATTTATTTTTGTGACGTCATTTATATTTGTGATGTTATGTATTTTGTGACGTCTTTTATTTTTGTGACGTTATGTATTTTGTGACGTCATTTATTTTTGTGACGTTATGTATTTTGTGACGTCAATTATTTTTATGACGTTATGTATTTTGTAACGTTATGTATTTTGTGGCGTCATTTAATTTTGTGACGTTATGTATTTTGTGACCTCATTTATTTTTGTGACGTTATGTATTTTGTGACGTTATTTATTTTTGTGACGTTATGTATTTTGTGACGTCATTTATTTTTGTGACGTCATTTATATTTGTAACGTTATGTATTTTGTGACGTCATTTATTTTTGTGACGTTATGTATTTTGTGACGTCATTTATTTTTGTGACGTTATGTATTTTGTGACGTCATTTATTTTTGTGACGTCATTTATTATTGTGACGTCATTTATTTTTGTGACGTTATGTATTTTGTGACGTAATTTATTTTTAAGACGATATGAATTTTGTGACGTCATTTTTTTGTGACGTTTAGTATTTTGTGACGTCAATTATTATTGTGACGTCATTTATTTTTGTGACGTTATGTTTTTTGTGACGTTATGTATTTTTGTGACGTCATTTATTTTTGTGACGTTATGTATTTTGTGACGTCATTTATTTTTGTGACGTTATGTATTTTGTGACGTCATTTATTTTTGTAACGTTATGTTTTTTGTGACGTTATGTATTTTTGTGACGTCATTTATTTTTGTGACGTTATGTATTTTGTGACGTCATTTATTTTTGTGACGTTATGTATTTTGTGACGTCATTAATTTTTGTGACGTTATGTATTTTGTGACGTTATGAATTTTGTGACGTCATTTTTTTGTGACGTTTAGTATTTTGTGACGTCATTTATTATTGTGACGTCATTTATTTTTTTGACGTTATGTATTTTGTGACGTAATTTATTTTTGTGACGATATGTGTTTTGTGACGTTATGTATTTTGTGACGTCATTTATTTTTGTGACGTTATGTATTTTGTGACGTCATTTATTTTTGTGACGTTATGTATTTTGTGACGTCATTTATTTTTGTGACGTTATGTATTTTGTGACGTCATTTATTTTTGTGACGTTATGTATTTTGTGACGTCATTAATTTTTGTGACGTCATTTATTTTTGTGACGTTAGGTATTTTGTGACGTAATTAATTTTTGTGACGTCATTTATTTTTGTGACGTTATGTATTTTGTGACGTCATTTATTTTTGTGACGTTATGTTTTTTGTGACGTCATTTGTTTTTGTGACGTTTTGTATTTTGTGACGTCATTTATTTTTGTGACGTTATGTATTTTGTGACGTCATTTATTTTTGTGACGTTATGTATTTTGTGACGTCATTTATTTTTGTGACGTTATGTATTTTGTGACGTCAATTATTTTTATGACGTTATGTATTTTGTAACGTTATGTATTTTGTGGCGTCATTTAATTTTGTGACGTTATGTATTTTGTGACCTCATTTATTTTTGTGACGTTATGTATTTTGTGACGTTATTTATTTTTGTGACGTTATGTATTTTGTGACGTCATTTATTTTTGTGACGTCATTTATATTTGTAACGTTATGTATTTTGTGACGTCATTTATTTTTGTGACGTTATGTATTTTGTGACGTCATTTATTTTTGTGACGTTATGTATTTTGTGACGTCGTTTATTTTAGTGACGTTATGTATTTTGTGACGTCATTTATTTTTGTGACGTTATGTATTTTGTGACGTCATTTATTTTTGTGACGTTATGTATTTTGTGACGTCAATTATTTTTGTGAAGTTATGTATTTTGTGACGTTATTAATTTTTGTGATGTCATTTATTTTTGTGACGTTATGTATTTTGTGACGTCATTTATTTTTCTGACGTTATGTATTTTGTGACGTCATTTATTTTTGTGACGTTATGTATTTTGTGACGTCATTTATTTTTGTGACGTTATGTATTTTGTGACGTCATTTATTTTTGTGACGTTATGTATTTTGTGACGTCATTTATTTTTGTGACGTTATGTATTTTGTGACGTCAATTATTTTTATGACGTTATGTATTTTGTAACGTTATGTATTTTGTGGTGTCATTTAATTTTGTGACGTTATGTATTTTGTGACCTCATTTATTTTTGTGACGTTATGTATTTTGTGACGTCAATTATTTTTGTGAAGTTATGTATTTTGTGACGTCATTTCTTTTTGTGACGTTAGGTATTTTGTGACGTCATTTATTTTTGTGCCGTTATGTATTTTGTGACGTCATTTATTTTTGTGACGTTATGTATTTTGTGACGTAATTAATTTTTGTGACGTCATTTATTTTTGTGACGTTATGTATTTTGTGACGTCATTTTTTTTGTGTTGTTATGTATTTTGTGACGTTATTTATTTTTGTGACGTTATGTATTTTGTGACGTCATTTATTTTTGTGACGTCATTTATATTTGTGATGTTATGTATTTTGTGACGTCTTTTATTTTTTGTGACGTTATGTATTTTGTGACGTCATTTATTTTTGTTACGTTATGTATTTTGTGACGTCATTTATTTTTGTGACGTCATTTATATTTGTGATGTTATGTATTTTGTGACGTCATTTGTTTTTGTGACGTTTTGTATTTTGTGACGTCATTTATTTTTGTGACGTCATTTATTTTTTTGACGTTATGTATTATGTGACGTCATTTATTTTTGTGACGTTAGGTATTTTGTGACGTCATTTGTTTTTGTGACGTTTTGTATTTTGTGACGTCATTTATTTTTGTGACGTTATGTATTTTGTGACGTCATTTATTTTTGTGACGTTATGTATTTTGTGACGTCATTTATTTTTGTGACGTTATGTATTTTGTGACGTCATTTATTTTTGTGACGTTATGTATTTTGTGACGTCATTTATTTTTGTGACGTTATGTATTTTGTGACGTCATTTATTTTTGTGACGTTATGTATTTTGTGACGTCAATTATTTTTATGACGTTATGTATTTTGTAACGTTATGTATTTTGTGGTGTCATTTAATTTTGTGACGTTATGTATTTTGTGACCTCATTTATTTTTGTGACGTTATGTATTTTGTGACGTCAATTATTTTTGTGAAGTTATGTATTTTGTGACGTCATTTCTTTTTGTGACGTTAGGTATTTTGTGACGTCATTTATTTTTGTGCCGTTATGTATTTTGTGACGTCATTTATTTTTGTGACGTTATGTATTTTGTGACGTAATTAATTTTTGTGACGTCATTTATTTTTGTGACGTTATGTATTTTGTGACGTCATTTTTTTTGTGTTGTTATGTATTTTGTGACGTTATTTATTTTTGTGACGTTATGTATTTTGTGACGTCATTTATTTTTGTGACGTCATTTATATTTGTGATGTTATGTATTTTGTGACGTCTTTTATTTTTTGTGACGTTATGTATTTTGTGACGTCATTTATTTTTGTTACGTTATGTATTTTGTGACGTCATTTATTTTTGTGACGTCATTTATATTTGTGATGTTATGTATTTTGTGACGTCATTTGTTTTTGTGACGTTTTGTATTTTGTGACGTCATTTATTTTTGTGACGTCATTTATTTTTGTGACGTTATGTATTTTGTGACGTCATTTATTTTTGTGACGTTATGTTTTTTGTGACGTCATTTGTTTTTGTGACGTTTTGTATTTTGTGACGTCATTTATTTTTGTGACGTTATGTATTTTGTGACGTCATTTATTTTTGTGACGTTATGTATTTTGTGACGTCATTTATTTTTGTGACGTTATGTATTTTGTGACGTCAATTATTTTTATGACGTTATGTATTTTGTAACGTTATGTATTTTGTGGCGTCATTTAATTTTGTGACGTTATGTATTTTGTGACCTCATTTATTTTTGTGACGTTATGTATTTTGTGACGTCAATTATTTTTGTGAAGTTATGTATTTTGTGACGTTATTAATTTTTGTGATGTCATTAATTTTTGTGACGTTATGTATTTTGTGACGTCATTTATTTTTGTTACGTTATGTATTTTGTGACGTCATTTATTTTTGTGACGTCATTTATATTTGTGATGTTATGTATTTTGTGACGTCATTTATTTTTGTGACGTTATGTATTTTGTGACGTCATTTATTTTTGTGACGTTATGTATTTTGTGACGTCATTTATTATTGTGACGTCATTTATTTTTGTGACGTAATTAATTTTTGTGTTGTCATTTATTTTTGTGACGTTATGTATTTTGTGACGTCATTTATTTTTGTGACGTTATGTATTTTGTGACGTCATTTATTTTTGTGACGTTATGTATTTTATGACGTCATTAATTTTTTTGACGTTATGTATTTTGTGACTTCATTTATTTTTGTGACGTTATGTATTTTGTGACGTCTTTTATTTTTGTGACGTTATGTATTTTGTGACGTCATTTATTTTTGTGACGTTATGTATTTTGTGACGTCATTTATTTTTGTGACGTTATGTATTTTGTGACGTCATTTATTTTTGTGACGTTATGTATTTTGTGACGTCATTTATTTTTGTGACGTTATGTATTTTGTGACGTCATTTATTATTATGACGTCATTTATTTTTGTGACGTAATTAATTTTTGTGTTGTCATTTATTTTTGTGACGTTATGTATTTTGTGACGTCATTTATTTTTGTGACGTTATGTATTTTGTGACGTCATTTGTTTTTGTGACGTTTTGTATTTTGTGACGTTATTTATTTTTGTGACGTCATTTATTTTTGTGACGTCATTTATATTTGTGATGTTATGTATTTTGTGACGTCATTTATTTTTGTGACGTTATGTATTAATATTTGTGACGTCATTTATATTTGTGACGTTATGTATTTTGTGACCTCATTTATTTTTGTGACGTTATGTATTTTGTGAAGTTATTTATTTTTGTGACGTTATGTATTTTGTGACGTCATTTATTTTTGTGACGTCATTTATATTTGTGACGTTATGTATTTTGTGACGTCAATTATTTTTGTGGCGTTATGTATTTTGTGACGTCAATTATTTTTGTGAAGTTATGTATTTTGTGACGTCATTTCTTTTTGTGACGTTAGGTATTTTGTGACGTCATTTATTTTTGTGCCGTTATGTATTTTGTGACGTCATTTATTTTTGTGACGTTATGTATTTTGTGACGTAATTAATTTTTGTGACGTCATTTATTTTTGTGACGTTATGTATTTTGTGACGTTATTTTTTTGTGACGTTTAGTATTTTGTGACGTCATTTATTATTGTGACGTCATCTATTTTTGTGACGTTATGTATTTTGTGACGTCATTTATTTTTGTGACGTCATTTATATTTGTGATGTTATGTATTTTGTGACGTCATTTATTTTTGTGACGTTATGTATTAATATTTGTGACGTCATTTATATTTGTGACGTTATGTATTTTGTGACCTCATTTATTTTTGTGACGTTATGTATTTTGTGACCTCATTTATTTTTGTGACGTTATGTATTTTGTGACGTCATTTCTTTTTGTGACGTTAGGTATTTTGTGACGTCATTTATTTTTGTGCCGTTATGTATTTTGTGACGTCATTTATTTTTGTGACGTTATGTATTTTGTGACGTAATTTTTTTTGACGTTATGTATTTTGTGACGTCATTTATTTTTGTGACGTTATGTATTTTGTGACGTCATTTATTTTTGTGACATTATGTATTTTGTGACGTAATTTATTTTTGTGACGTTATGTATTTTGTGACGTAATTTATTTTTTTGACGTTATGTATTATGTGACGTCATTTATTTTTGTGACGTTAGGTATTTTGTGACGTAATTAATTTTTGTGACGTCATTTATTTTTGTGACGTTATGTATTTTGTGACGTCATTTATTTTTGTGACGTTATGTTTTTTGTGACGTCATTTGTTTTTGTGACGTTTTTTATTTTGTGACGTCATTTATTTTTGTGACGTTATGTATTTTGTGACGTCATTTATTTTTGTGACGTTATGTATTTTGTGACGTCATTTATTTTTGTGACGTAATGTATTTTGTGACGTCAATTATTTTTATGACGTTATGTATTTTGTAACGTTATGTTTTTTGTGGCGTCATTTATTTTTGTGACGTTATGTATTATGTGACCTCATTTATTTTTGTGACGTTATGTATTTTGTGACGTTATTTATTTTTGTGACGTTATGTATTTTGTGACGTCATTTATTTTTGTGACGTCATTTATATTTGTGACGTTATGTATTTTGTGACGTCATTTATTTTTGTGACGTTATGTATTAATATTTGAAACGTCATTTATATTTGTGACGTTATGTATTTTGTGACCTCATTTATTTTTATGACGTTATGTATTTTGTGACGTTATTTATTTTTGTGTCGTTATGTATTTTGTGACGTCATTTATTTTTGTGACGTCATTTATATTAGTGACGTTATGTCTTTTGTGACGTCATTTATTTTTGTGACGTTATTTATTTTGTGACGTTATGTATTTTGTGACGTCATTTATTTTGTGACGTTATGTATTTTGTGACGTCATTTATTATTGTTACGTCATATATTTTTGTGACGTTATGTATTTTGTGACGTCATTTGTTTTTGTGACGTTTTGTTTTTTGTGACGTCATTTATTTTTGTGACGTTATGTATATTGTGGCGTCATTTATTTTTGTGACGTTATGTATTTTGTGACCTCATTTATTTTTGTGACGTTATGTATTTTGTGACATTATTTTTTTGACGTTATGTATTTTGTGACGTCATTTATTTTTGTGACGTCATTTATATTTGTGACGTTATGTATTTTGTGACGTCATTTATTTTTGTGACGTTATGTATTAATATTTGTGACGTCATTTATATTTGTGACGTTATGTATTTTGTGACCTCATTTATTTTTGTGATGTTATGTATTTTGTGACGTCATTTATTTTTGTGACGTTATGTATTTTGTGACGTCATTTTTTTGTGACGTTTAGTATTTTGTGACGTCATTTATTATTGTGACGTCATTTATTTTTGTGACGTTATGTATTTTGTGACGTCATTTATTTTTGTGACGTCATTTATATTTGTGATGTTATGTATTTTGTGACGTCATTTATTTTTGTGACGTTATGTATTTTGTGACGTCATTTTTTTGTGACGTTTAGTATTTTGTGACGTCATTTATTATTGTGACGTCATCTATTTTTGTGACGTTATGTATTTTGTGACGTCATTTATTTTTGTGACGTCATTTATATTTGTGATGTTATGTATTTTGTGACGTCATTTATTTTTGTGACGTTATGTATTAATATTTGTGACGTCATTTATATTTGTGACGTTATGTATTTTGTGACGTCATTTATTTTTGTGACGTTATGTATTTTGTGACGTCATTTGTTTTTGTGACGTTTTGTTTTTTGTGACGTCATTTATTTTTGTGACGTTATGTATATTGTGGCGTCATTTATTTTTGTGACGTTATGGATTTTGTGACCTCATTTATTTTTGTGACGTTATGTATTTTGTGACATTATTTATTTTTTGACGTTATGTATTTTGTGACGTTATTTATTTTTGTGACGTCATTTATATTTGTGACGTTATGTATTTTGTGACGTCATTTATTTTTGTGACGTTATGTATTAATATTTGTGACGTCATTTATATATGTGACGTTATGTATTTTGTGACCTCATTTATTTTTGTGATGTTATGTATTTTGTGACGTCATTTATTTTTTTGACGTTATGTATTTTGTGACGTCATTTATTTTTGTGACGTTATGTATTTTGTGACGTCATTTATTATTGTGACGTCATTTATTTTTGTGACGTTATGTATTTTGTGACGTCATTTATGTTTGTGACGTTATGTATTTTGTGACGTCATTTATTTTTGTGACGTTATGTATTTTGTGACGTCATTTATTTTTGTGACGTTATGTATTTTGTGACGTCATTTATTTTTTTGACGTTATGTATTATGTGACGTCATTTATTTTTGTGACGTTAGGTATTTTTTGACGTAATTAATTTTTGTGACGTCATTTATATTTGTGACGTTATGTATTTTGTGACGTCAATTATTTTTGTGACGTTATGTATTTTGTGACGTCAATTATTTTTGTGAAGTTATGTATTTTGTGACGTCATTTCTTTTTGTGACGTTAGGTATTTTGTGACGTCATTTATTTTTGTGCCGTTATGTATTTTGTGACGTCATTTATTTTTGTGACGTTATGTATTTTGTGACGTAATTAATTTTTGTGACGTCATTTATTTTTGTGACGTTATGTATTTTGTGACGTCATTTATTTTTGTGACGTTATGTATTTTGTGACGTCATTTATTTTTGTGACGTCATTTATTTTTGTGACGTTATGTATTTTGTGACGTCATTTTTTGTTACGTTTAGTATTTTGTGACGTCATTTATTATTGTGACGTCATTTATTTTTGTGACGTTATGTATTTTGTGACGTCATTTATTTTTGTGACGATATGTGTTTTGTGACGTTATGTATTTTTTGACGTCATTTATTTTTGTGACGTTAAGTATTTTGTGACGTCAATTATTTTTGTGACGTTATGTATTTTGTGACGTCAATTATTTTTGTGAAGTTATGTATTTTGTGACGTCATTTATTTTTGTGACGTTATGTATTTTGTGACGTCATTTATTTTTGTGACGTTAAGTATTTTGTGACGTCAATTATTTTTGTGACGTTATGTATTTTGTGACGTCAATTATTTTTGTGAAGTTATGTATTTTGTGACGTCATTTCTTTTTGTGACGTTAGGTATTTTGTGACGTCATTTATTTTTGTGCCGTTATGTATTTTGTGACGTCATTTATTTTTGTGACGTTATGTATTTTGTGACGTAATTAATTTTTGTGACGTCATTTATTTTTGTGACGTTATGTATTTTGTGACGTCATTTATTTTTGTGACGTTATGTATTTTGTGACGTCATTTATTTTTGTGACGTTATGTATTTTGTGACGTCATTTATTTTTGTGACGTTATGTATTTTGTGACGTCATTTATTTTTGTGACGTTATGTATTTTGTGACGTCATTTATTATTATGACGTCATTTATTTTTGTGACGTAATTAATTTTTGTGTTGTCATTTATTTTTGTGACGTTATGTATTTTGTGACGTCATTTATTTTTGTGACGTTATGTATTTTGTGACGTCATTTGTTTTTGTGACGTTTTGTATTTTGTGACGTTATTTATTTTTGTGACGTCATTTATTTTTGTGACGTCATTTATATTTGTGATGTTATGTATTTTGTGACGTCATTTATTTTTGTGACGTTATGTATTAATATTTGTGACGTCATTTATATTTGTGACGTTATGTATTTTGTGACCTCATTTATTTTTGTGACGTTATGTATTTTGTGAAGTTATTTATTTTTGTGACGTTATGTATTTTGTGACGTCATTTATTTTTGTGACGTCATTTATATTTGTGACGTTATGTATTTTGTGACGTCAATTATTTTTGTGGCGTTATGTATTTTGTGACGTCAATTATTTTTGTGAAGTTATGTATTTTGTGACGTCATTTCTTTTTGTGACGTTAGGTATTTTGTGACGTCATTTATTTTTGTGCCGTTATGTATTTTGTGACGTCATTTATTTTTGTGACGTTATGTATTTTGTGACGTAATTAATTTTTGTGACGTCATTTATTTTTGTGACGTTATGTATTTTGTGACGTTATTTTTTTGTGACGTTTAGTATTTTGTGACGTCATTTATTATTGTGACGTCATCTATTTTTGTGACGTTATGTATTTTGTGACGTCATTTATTTTTGTGACGTCATTTATATTTGTGATGTTATGTATTTTGTGACGTCATTTATTTTTGTGACGTTATGTATTAATATTTGTGACGTCATTTATATTTGTGACGTTATGTATTTTGTGACCTCATTTATTTTTGTGACGTTATGTATTTTGTGACCTCATTTATTTTTGTGACGTTATGTATTTTGTGACGTCATTTCTTTTTGTGACGTTAGGTATTTTGTGACGTCATTTATTTTTGTGCCGTTATGTATTTTGTGACGTCATTTATTTTTGTGACGTTATGTATTTTGTGACGTAATTTTTTTTGACGTTATGTATTTTGTGACGTCATTTATTTTTGTGACGTTATGTATTTTGTGACGTCATTTATTTTTGTGACATTATGTATTTTGTGACGTAATTTATTTTTGTGACGTTATGTATTTTGTGACGTAATTTATTTTTTTGACGTTATGTATTATGTGACGTCATTTATTTTTGTGACGTTAGGTATTTTGTGACGTAATTAATTTTTGTGACGTCATTTATTTTTGTGACGTTATGTATTTTGTGACGTCATTTATTTTTGTGACGTTATGTTTTTTGTGACGTCATTTGTTTTTGTGACGTTTTTTATTTTGTGACGTCATTTATTTTTGTGACGTTATGTATTTTGTGACGTCATTTATTTTTGTGACGTTATGTATTTTGTGACGTCATTTATTTTTGTGACGTAATGTATTTTGTGACGTCAATTATTTTTATGACGTTATGTATTTTGTAACGTTATGTTTTTTGTGGCGTCATTTATTTTTGTGACGTTATGTATTATGTGACCTCATTTATTTTTGTGACGTTATGTATTTTGTGACGTTATTTATTTTTGTGACGTTATGTATTTTGTGACGTCATTTATTTTTGTGACGTCATTTATATTTGTGACGTTATGTATTTTGTGACGTCATTTATTTTTGTGACGTTATGTATTAATATTTGAAACGTCATTTATATTTGTGACGTTATGTATTTTGTGACCTCATTTATTTTTATGACGTTATGTATTTTGTGACGTTATTTATTTTTGTGTCGTTATGTATTTTGTGACGTCATTTATTTTTGTGACGTCATTTATATTAGTGACGTTATGTCTTTTGTGACGTCATTTATTTTTGTGACGTTATTTATTTTGTGACGTTATGTATTTTGTGACGTCATTTATTTTGTGACGTTATGTATTTTGTGACGTCATTTATTATTGTTACGTCATATATTTTTGTGACGTTATGTATTTTGTGACGTCATTTGTTTTTGTGACGTTTTGTTTTTTGTGACGTCATTTATTTTTGTGACGTTATGTATATTGTGGCGTCATTTATTTTTGTGACGTTATGTATTTTGTGACCTCATTTATTTTTGTGACGTTATGTATTTTGTGACATTATTTTTTTGACGTTATGTATTTTGTGACGTCATTTATTTTTGTGACGTCATTTATATTTGTGACGTTATGTATTTTGTGACGTCATTTATTTTTGTGACGTTATGTATTAATATTTGTGACGTCATTTATATTTGTGACGTTATGTATTTTGTGACCTCATTTATTTTTGTGATGTTATGTATTTTGTGACGTCATTTATTTTTGTGACGTTATGTATTTTGTGACGTCATTTTTTTGTGACGTTTAGTATTTTGTGACGTCATTTATTATTGTGACGTCATTTATTTTTGTGACGTTATGTATTTTGTGACGTCATTTATTTTTGTGACGTCATTTATATTTGTGATGTTATGTATTTTGTGACGTCATTTATTTTTGTGACGTTATGTATTTTGTGACGTCATTTTTTTGTGACGTTTAGTATTTTGTGACGTCATTTATTATTGTGACGTCATCTATTTTTGTGACGTTATGTATTTTGTGACGTCATTTATTTTTGTGACGTCATTTATATTTGTGATGTTATGTATTTTGTGACGTCATTTATTTTTGTGACGTTATGTATTAATATTTGTGACGTCATTTATATTTGTGACGTTATGTATTTTGTGACGTCATTTATTTTTGTGACGTTATGTATTTTGTGACGTCATTTGTTTTTGTGACGTTTTGTTTTTTGTGACGTCATTTATTTTTGTGACGTTATGTATATTGTGGCGTCATTTATTTTTGTGACGTTATGGATTTTGTGACCTCATTTATTTTTGTGACGTTATGTATTTTGTGACATTATTTATTTTTTGACGTTATGTATTTTGTGACGTCATTTATTTTTGTGACGTCATTTATATTTGTGACGTTATGTATTTTGTGACGTCATTTATTTTTGTGACGTTATGTATTAATATTTGTGACGTCATTTATATATGTGACGTTATGTATTTTGTGACCTCATTTATTTTTGTGATGTTATGTATTTTGTGACGTCATTTATTTTTTTGACGTTATGTATTTTGTGACGTCATTTATTTTTGTGACGTTATGTATTTTGTGACGTCATTTATTATTGTGACGTCATTTATTTTTGTGACGTTATGTATTTTGTGACGTCATTTATTTTTGTGACGTTATGTATTAATATTTGTGACGTCATTTATATATGTGACGTTATGTATTTTGTGACCTCATTTATTTTTGTGATGTTATGTATTTTGTGACGTCATTTATTTTTTTGACGTTATGTATTTTGTGACGTCAATTATTTTTGTGAAGTTATGTATTTTGTGACGTCATTTCTTTTTGTGACGTTAGGTATTTTGTGACGTCATTTATTTTTGTGCCGTTATGTATTTTGTGACGTCATTTATTTTTGTGACGTTATGTATTTTGTGACGTAATTAATTTTTGTGACGTCATTTATTTTTGTGACGTTATGTATTTTGTGACGTCATTTATTTTTGTGACGTTATGTATTTTGTGACGTCATTTATTTTTGTGACGTCATTTATTTTTGTGACGTTATGTATTTTGTGACGTCATTTTTTGTTACGTTTAGTATTTTGTGACGTCATTTATTATTGTGACGTCATTTATTTTTGTGACGTTATGTATTTTGTGACGTCATTTATTTTTGTGACGATATGTGTTTTGTGACGTTATGTATTTTTTGACGTCATTTATTTTTGTGACGTTACGTATTTTGTGACGTCAATTATTTTTGTGACGTTATGTATTTTGTGACGTCAATTATTTTTGTGAAGTTATGTATTTTGTGACGTCATTTATTTTTGTGACGTTATGTATTTTGTGACGTCATTTATTTTTGTGACGTTAAGTATTTTGTGACGTCAATTATTTTTGTGACGTTATGTATTTTGTGACGTCAATTATTTTTGTGAAGTTATGTATTTTGTGACGTCATTTCTTTTTGTGACGTTAGGTATTTTGTGACGTCATTTATTTTTGTGCCGTTATGTATTTTGTGACGTCATTTATTTTTGTGACGTTATGTATTTTGTGACGTAATTAATTTTTGTGACGTCATTTATTTTTGTGACGTTATGTATTTTGTGACGTCATTTATTTTTGTGACGTTATGTATTTTGTGACGTCATTTATTTTTGTGACGTTATGTATTTTGTGACGTCATTTATTTTTGTGACGTTATGTATTTTGTGACGTCATTTATTTTTGTGACGTTATGTATTTTGTGACGTCATTTATTATTATGACGTCATTTATTTTTGTGACGTAATTAATTTTTGTGTTGTCATTTATTTTTGTGACGTTATGTATTTTGTGACGTCATTTATTTTTGTGACGTTATGTATTTTGTGACGTCATTTGTTTTTGTGACGTTTTGTATTTTGTGACGTTATTTATTTTTGTGACGTCATTTATTTTTGTGACGTCATTTATATTTGTGATGTTATGTATTTTGTGACGTCATTTATTTTTGTGACGTTATGTATTAATATTTGTGACGTCATTTATATTTGTGACGTTATGTATTTTGTGACCTCATTTATTTTTGTGACGTTATGTATTTTGTGAAGTTATTTATTTTTGTGACGTTATGTATTTTGTGACGTCATTTATTTTTGTGACGTCATTTATATTTGTGACGTTATGTATTTTGTGACGTCAATTATTTTTGTGGCGTTATGTATTTTGTGACGTCAATTATTTTTGTGAAGTTATGTATTTTGTGACGTCATTTCTTTTTGTGACGTTAGGTATTTTGTGACGTCATTTATTTTTGTGCCGTTATGTATTTTGTGACGTCATTTATTTTTGTGACGTTATGTATTTTGTGACGTAATTAATTTTTGTGACGTCATTTATTTTTGTGACGTTATGTATTTTGTGACGTTATTTTTTTGTGACGTTTAGTATTTTGTGACGTCATTTATTATTGTGACGTCATCTATTTTTGTGACGTTATGTATTTTGTGACGTCATTTATTTTTGTGACGTCATTTATATTTGTGATGTTATGTATTTTGTGACGTCATTTATTTTTGTGACGTTATGTATTAATATTTGTGACGTCATTTATATTTGTGACGTTATGTATTTTGTGACCTCATTTATTTTTGTGACGTTATGTATTTTGTGACCTCATTTATTTTTGTGACGTTATGTATTTTGTGACGTCATTTCTTTTTGTGACGTTAGGTATTTTGTGACGTCATTTATTTTTGTGCCGTTATGTATTTTGTGACGTCATTTATTTTTGTGACGTTATGTATTTTGTGACGTAATTTTTTTTGACGTTATGTATTTTGTGACGTCATTTATTTTTGTGACGTTATGTATTTTGTGACGTCATTTATTTTTGTGACATTATGTATTTTGTGACGTAATTTATTTTTGTGACGTTATGTATTTTGTGACGTAATTTATTTTTTTGACGTTATGTATTATGTGACGTCATTTATTTTTGTGACGTTAGGTATTTTGTGACGTAATTAATTTTTGTGACGTCATTTATTTTTGTGACGTTATGTATTTTGTGACGTCATTTATTTTTGTGACGTTATGTTTTTTGTGACGTCATTTGTTTTTGTGACGTTTTTTATTTTGTGACGTCATTTATTTTTGTGACGTTATGTATTTTGTGACGTCATTTATTTTTGTGACGTTATGTATTTTGTGACGTCATTTATTTTTGTGACGTAATGTATTTTGTGACGTCAATTATTTTTATGACGTTATGTATTTTGTAACGTTATGTTTTTTGTGGCGTCATTTATTTTTGTGACGTTATGTATTATGTGACCTCATTTATTTTTGTGACGTTATGTATTTTGTGACGTTATTTATTTTTGTGACGTTATGTATTTTGTGACGTCATTTATTTTTGTGACGTCATTTATATTTGTGACGTTATGTATTTTGTGACGTCATTTATTTTTGTGACGTTATGTATTAATATTTGAAACGTCATTTATATTTGTGACGTTATGTATTTTGTGACCTCATTTATTTTTATGACGTTATGTATTTTGTGACGTTATTTATTTTTGTGTCGTTATGTATTTTGTGACGTCATTTATTTTTGTGACGTCATTTATATTAGTGACGTTATGTCTTTTGTGACGTCATTTATTTTTGTGACGTTATTTATTTTGTGACGTTATGTATTTTGTGACGTCATTTATTTTGTGACGTTATGTATTTTGTGACGTCATTTATTATTGTTACGTCATATATTTTTGTGACGTTATGTATTTTGTGACGTCATTTGTTTTTGTGACGTTTTGTTTTTTGTGACGTCATTTATTTTTGTGACGTTATGTATATTGTGGCGTCATTTATTTTTGTGACGTTATGTATTTTGTGACCTCATTTATTTTTGTGACGTTATGTATTTTGTGACATTATTTTTTTGACGTTATGTATTTTGTGACGTCATTTATTTTTGTGACGTCATTTATATTTGTGACGTTATGTATTTTGTGACGTCATTTATTTTTGTGACGTTATGTATTAATATTTGTGACGTCATTTATATTTGTGACGTTATGTATTTTGTGACCTCATTTATTTTTGTGATGTTATGTATTTTGTGACGTCATTTATTTTTGTGACGTTATGTATTTTGTGACGTCATTTTTTTGTGACGTTTAGTATTTTGTGACGTCATTTATTATTGTGACGTCATTTATTTTTGTGACGTTATGTATTTTGTGACGTCATTTATTTTTGTGACGTCATTTATATTTGTGATGTTATGTATTTTGTGACGTCATTTATTTTTGTGACGTTATGTATTTTGTGACGTCATTTTTTTGTGACGTTTAGTATTTTGTGACGTCATTTATTATTGTGACGTCATCTATTTTTGTGACGTTATGTATTTTGTGACGTCATTTATTTTTGTGACGTCATTTATATTTGTGATGTTATGTATTTTGTGACGTCATTTATTTTTGTGACGTTATGTATTAATATTTGTGACGTCATTTATATTTGTGACGTTATGTATTTTGTGACGTCATTTATTTTTGTGACGTTATGTATTTTGTGACGTCATTTGTTTTTGTGACGTTTTGTTTTTTGTGACGTCATTTATTTTTGTGACGTTATGTATATTGTGGCGTCATTTATTTTTGTGACGTTATGGATTTTGTGACCTCATTTATTTTTGTGACGTTATGTATTTTGTGACATTATTTATTTTTTGACGTTATGTATTTTGTGACGTCATTTATTTTTGTGACGTCATTTATATTTGTGACGTTATGTATTTTGTGACGTCATTTATTTTTGTGACGTTATGTATTAATATTTGTGACGTCATTTATATATGTGACGTTATGTATTTTGTGACCTCATTTATTTTTGTGATGTTATGTATTTTGTGACGTCATTTATTTTTTTGACGTTATGTATTTTGTGACGTCATTTATTTTTGTGACGTTATGTATTTTGTGACGTCATTTATTATTGTGACGTCATTTATTTTTGTGACGTTATGTATTTTGTGACGTCATTTATGTTTGTGACGTTATGTATTTTGTGACGTCATTTATTTTTGTGACGTTATGTATTTTGTGACGTCATTTATTTTTGTGACGTTATGTATTTTGTGACGTCATTTATTTTTTTGACGTTATGTATTATGTGACGTCATTTATTTTTGTGACGTTAGGTATTTTTTGACGTAATTAATTTTTGTGACGTCATTTATATTTGTGACGTTATGTATTTTGTGACGTCAATTATTTTTGTGACGTTATGTATTTTGTGACGTCAATTATTTTTGTGAAGTTATGTATTTTGTGACGTCATTTCTTTTTGTGACGTTAGGTATTTTGTGACGTCATTTATTTTTGTGCCGTTATGTATTTTGTGACGTCATTTATTTTTGTGACGTTATGTATTTTGTGACGTAATTAATTTTTGTGACGTCATTTATTTTTGTGACGTTATGTATTTTGTGACGTCATTTATTTTTGTGACGTTATGTATTTTGTGACGTCATTTATTTTTGTGACGTCATTTATTTTTGTGACGTTATGTATTTTGTGACGTCATTTTTTGTTACGTTTAGTATTTTGTGACGTCATTTATTATTGTGACGTCATTTATTTTTGTGACGTTATGTATTTTGTGACGTCATTTATTTTTGTGACGATATGTGTTTTGTGACGTTATGTATTTTTTGACGTCATTTATTTTTGTGACGTTAAGTATTTTGTGACGTCAATTATTTTTGTGACGTTATGTATTTTGTGACGTCAATTATTTTTGTGAAGTTATGTATTTTGTGACGTCATTTATTTTTGTGACGTTATGTATTTTGTGACGTCATTTATTTTTGTGACGTTAAGTATTTTGTGACGTCAATTATTTTTGTGACGTTATGTATTTTGTGACGTCAATTATTTTTGTGAAGTTATGTATTTTGTGACGTCATTTCTTTTTGTGACGTTAGGTATTTTGTGACGTCATTTATTTTTGTGCCGTTATGTATTTTGTGACGTCATTTATTTTTGTGACGTTATGTATTTTGTGACGTAATTAATTTTTGTGACGTCATTTATTTTTGTGACGTTATGTATTTTGTGACGTCATTTATTTTTGTGACGTTATGTATTTTGTGACGTCATTTATTTTTGTGACGTCATTTATTTTTGTGACGTTATGTATTTTGTGACGTCATTTTTTGTTACGTTTAGTATTTTGTGACGTCATTTATTATTGTGACGTCATTTATTTTTGTGACGTTATGTATTTTGTGACGTCATTTATTTTTTTGACGATATGTGTTTTGTGACGTTATGTATTTTTTGACGTCATTTATTTTTGTGACGTTATGTATTTTGTGACGTCATTTATTTTTGTGACGTTGTGTATTTTGTGACGTTATGTATTTTGTGACGTCATTTATTATTGTGACGTCATTTATTTTTGTGACGTTATGTATTTTGTGACGTCATTTATTTTTGTGACGTTATGTATTTTGTGACGTCATTTATTTTTGTGACGTTATGTATTTTGTGACCTCATTTATTTTTGTGACGTTATGTATTTTGTGACGCTATTTATTTTTGTGACGTTATGTATTTTGTGACCTCATTTATTTTTGTGACGTTATGTATTTTGTGACGTTATGTATTTTGTGACGTCATTTATTTTTGTGACGTTATGTATTTTGTGACGTCATTTATTTTTGTGACGTTATGTATTTTGTGACGTCATTTATTTTTGTGACGTTATGTATTTTGTGACGTCATTTATTTTTGTGACGTTATGTATTTTGTGACCTCATTTATTTTTGTGACGTTATGTATTTTGTGACGTTATTTATTTTTGTGACGTTATGTATTTTGTGACCTCATTTATTTTTGTGACGTTATGTATTTTGTGACGTCATTTATTTTTGTGACGTTATGTATTTTGTGACGTCATTTTTTTGTGACGTTTAGTATTTTGTGACGTCATTTATTATTGTGACGTCATTTATTTTTGTGACGTTATGTATTTTGTGACGTCATTTATTTTTGTGACGTTATGTATTTTGTGACGTCATTTATTTTTGTGACGTTATGTATTTTGTGACGTCATTTATTTTTGTGACGTTATGTATTTTGTGACGTCATTTATTATTGTGACGTCATTTATTTTTGTGACGTTATGTATTTTGTGACGTCATTTATTTTTGTGACGTTATGTATTTTGTGACGTCATTTATTTTTGTAACGTTATGTATTTTGTGACCTCATTTATTTTTGTGACGTTATGTATTTTGTGACGTTATTTATTTTTGTGACGTTATGTATTTTGTGACCTCATTTATTTTTGTGACGTTATGTATTTTGTGACGTCATTTATTTTTGTGACGTCATTTATATTTTTGATGTTATGTATTTTGTGACGTCATTTATTTTTGTGACGTTATTTATTAATATTTGTGACGTCATTTATATTTGTGACGTTATGTATTTTGTGACCTCATTTATTTTTGTGACGTTATGTATTTTGTGACGTTATTTATTTTTGTGACGTTATGTATTTTGTGACGTCATTTATTTTTGTGACGTCATTTATATTTGTGACGTTATGTATTTTGTGACGTCAATTATTTTTGTGACGTTATGTATTTTGTGACGTCAATTATTTTTGTGAAGTTATGTATTTTGTGACGTCATTTCTTTTTGTGACGTTAGGTATTTTGTGACGTCATTTATTTTTGTGCCGTTATGTATTTTGTGACGTCATTTATTTTTGTGACGTTATGTATTTTGTGACGTAAATAATTTTTGTGAGGTCATTTATTTTTGTGACGTTATGTATTTTGTGACGTCATTTATTTTTGTGACGTTATGTATTTTGTGACTTCATTTATTTTTGTGACGTCATTTATTTTTGTGACGTTATGTATTTTGTGACGTCATTTTTTTGTGACGTTTAGTATTTTGTGACGTCATTTATTATTGTGACGTCATTTATTTTTGTGACGTTATGTATTTTGTGACGTAATTAATATTTTGTGACGTCATTTATTTTTGTGACGTTATGTATTTTGTGACATCATTTATTTTTGTGACGTTATGTATTTTGTGACGTCATTTATTTTTGTGACGTTATGTATTTTGTGACGTCATTTATTTTTGTGACGTTATGTATTTTGTGACGTCATTTATTTTCGTGGCGTTATGTATTTTGTGACGTCATTTATTTTTGTGACGTTATGTATTTTGTGACGTCATTTATTTGTGTGACGTCATTTAATTTTGTGACGTTATGTATTTTGTGACGTCATTTATTTTTTTGACGTTATGTTTTTTGTGACGTTATGTATTTTTGTGACGTCATTTATTTTTTTGACGTTATGTATTTTGTGACGTCATTTATTTTTGTGACGTTATGTATTTTGTGACGTCATTTATTTTTGTGACGTTATGTATTTTGTGACGTCATTTATTTTTGTGACGTTATGAATTTTGTGACGTCATTTATTTTTGTGACGTTATGTATTTTGTGACGTCATTTATTTTTTTTACGTTATGTATTTTGTGACGTCATTTATTTTTGTGACGTTATGTATTTTGTGACGTCATTTATTATTGTGACGTCATTTATTTTTGTGACGTTATGTATTTTGTGACGTCATTTATTTTTGTGACGTTATGTATTTTGTGACGTCATTTATTTTTGTGACATTATGTATTTTGTGACGTCATTTATTTTTGTGACGTTATGTATTTTGTGACGTCATTTATTTTTTGACGTTATGTATTATGTGACGTCATTTATTTTTGTGACGTTAGGTATTTTGTGACGTAATTAATTTTTGTGACGTCATTTATTTCTGTGACGTTATGTATTTTGTGACGTCATTTATTTTTGTGACGTTATGTTTTTTGTGACGTCATTTGTTTTGGTGACGTTTTTTATTTTATGACGTCATTTATTTTTGTGACGTTATGTATTTTGTGACGTCATTTATTTTTGTGACGTTATGTATTTTGTGACGTCATTTATTTTTGTGACGTTATGTATTTTGTGACGTTATGTTTTTTGTGGCGTCATTTATTTTTGTGACGTTATGTATTATGTGACCTCATTTATTTTTGTGACGTTATGTATTTTGTGACGTTATTTATTTTTGTGACGTTATGTATTTTGTGACGACATATATTTTTGTGACGTCATTTATATTTGTGACGTTATGTATTTTGTGACGTCATTTATTTTTGTGACGTTATGTATTAATATTTGAAACGTCATTTATATTTGTGACGTTATGTATTTTGTGACCTCATTTATCTTTGTGACGTTATGTATTTTGTGACGTCATTTATTTTTGTGACGTTATGTATTTTGTGACGTCATTTATTATTGTGACGTCATTTATTTTTGTGACGTTATGTATTTTGTGACGTCATTTATTTTTGTGACGTTATGTATTTTGTGACGTCATTTATTTTTGTGACATTATGTATTTTGTGACGTCATTTATTTTTTGACGTTATGTATTATGTGACGTCATTTATTTTTGTGACGTTAGGTATTTTGTGACGTAATTAATTTTTGTGACGTCATTTATTTTTGTGACGTTATGTATTTTGTGACGTCATTTATTTTTGTGACGTTATGTTTTTTGTGACGTCATTTGTTTTGGTGACGTTTTTTATTTTGTGACGTCATTTATTTTTGTGACGTTATGTATTTTGTGACGTCATTTATTTTTGTGACGTTATGTATTTTGTGACGTCATTTATTTTTGTGACGTTATGTATTTTGTGACGTTATGTTTTTTGTGGCGTCATTTATTTTTGTGACGTTATGTATTATGTGACCTCATTTATTTTTGTGACGTTATGTATTTTGTGACGTTATTTATTTTTGTGACGTTATGTATTTTGTGACGACATATATTTTTGTGACGTCATTTATATTTGTGACGTTATGTATTTTGTGACGTCATTTATTTTTGTGACGTTATGTATTAATATTTGAAACGTCATTTATATTTGTGACGTTATGTATTTTGTGACCTCATTTATTTTTGTGACGTTATGTATTTTGTGACGTTATTTATTTTTGTGTCGTTATGTATTTTGTGACGTCATTTATTTTTGTGACGTCATTTATATTTGTGACGTTATGTCTTTTGTGACGTCATTAATTTTTGTGACGTCATTTATTTTTGTGACGTTATGTATTTTGTGACGTCATTTATTTTTGTGACGTTATGTATTTTGTGACGTCATTTATTTTTGTGACGTTATGTATTTTGTGACGTCATTTATTTTTGTGACGTTATGTATTTTGTGACGTCATTTTTTTGTGACGTTTAGTATTTTGTGACGTCATTTATTATTGTGACGTCATTTATTTTGTGACGTTATGTATTTTGTGACGTCATTTATTTTTGTGACGTTATGTATTAATATTTGTGACGTCATTTATATTTGTGACGTTATGTATTTTGTGACGTCATTTATTTTTGTGACGTTATGTATTTTGTGACGTCATTTATTTTTGTGACGTTATGTTTTTTGTGACGTCATTTGTTTTTGTGACGTTTTTTATTATGTGACGTCATTTATTTTTGTGACGTTATGTATTTTGTGACGTCATTTATTTTTGTGACGTTATGTATTTTGTGACGTCATTTATTTTTGTGACGTTATGTATTTTGTGACGTCAATTATTTTTATGACGTTATGTATTTTGTAACGTTATGTTTTTTGTGGCGTCATTTATTTTTGTGACGTTATGTATTATGTGACCTCATTTATTTTTGTGACGTTATGTATTTTGTGACGTTATTTATTTTTGTGACGTTATGTATTTTGTGACGTCATTTATTTTTGTGACGTCATTTATATTTGTGACGTTATGTATTTTGTGACGTCATTTATTTTTGTGACGTTATGTATTAATATTTGAAACGTCATTTATATTTGTGACGTTATGTATTTTGTGACCTCATTTATTTTTGTGACGTTATGTATTTTGTGACGTTATTTATTTTTGTGTCGTTATGTATTTTGTGACGTCATTTATTTTTGTGACGTCATTTATATTTGTGACGTTATGTCTTTTGTGACGTCATTTATTTTTGTGACGTTATTTATTTTGTGACGTTATGTATTTTGTGACGTCATTTATTTTTGTGACGTTATGTATTTTGTGACGTCAATTATTATTGTTACGTCATTTGTTTTTGTGACGTTTTGTTTTTTGTGACGTCATTTATTTTTGTGACGTTATGTATATTGTGGCGTCATTTATTTTTGTGACGTTATGGATTTTGTGACCTCATTTATTTTTGTGACGTTATGTATTTTGTGACATTATTTATTTTTTGACGTTATGTATTTTGTGACGTCATTTATTTTTGTGACGTCATTTATATTTGTGACGTTATGTATTTTGTGACGTCATTTATTTTTGTGACGTTATGTATTAATATTTGTGACGTCATTTATATATGTGACGTTATGTATTTTGTGACCTCATTTTTTTTTTGTTTTTTATGTATTTTGTGACGTCATTTATTTTTTTGACGTTATGTATTTTGTGACGTCATTTATTTTTGTGACGTTATGTATTTTGTGACGTCATTTATTATTGTGACGTCATTTATTTTTGTGACGTTATGTATTTTGTGACGTCATTTATGTTTGTGACGTTATGTATTTTGTGACGTCATTTATTTTTGTGACGTTATGTATTTTGTGACGTCATTTATTTTTGTGACGTTATGTATTTTGTGACGTCATTTATTTTTTTGACGTTATGTATTATGTGACGTCATTTATTTTTGTGACGTTAGGTATTTTTTGACGTAATTAATTTTTGTGACGTCATTTATATTTGTGACGTTATGTATTTTGTGACGTCAATTATTTTTGTGACGTTATGTATTTTGTGACGTCAATTATTTTTGTGAAGTTATGTATTTTGTGACGTCATTTCTTTTTGTGACGTTAGGTATTTTGTGACGTCATTTATTTTTGTGCCGTTATGTATTTTGTGACGTCATTTATTTTTGTGACGTTATGTATTTTGTGACGTAATTAATTTTTGTGACGTCATTTATTTTTGTGACGTTATGTATTTTGTGACGTCATTTATTTTTGTGACGTTATGTATTTTGTGACGTCATTTATTTTTGTGACGTCATTTATTTTTGTGACGTTATGTATTTTGTGACGTCATTTTTTGTTACGTTTAGTATTTTGTGACGTCATTTATTATTGTGACGTCATTTATTTTTGTGACGTTATGTATTTTGTGACGTCATTTATTTTTGTGACGATATGTGTTTTGTGACGTTATGTATTTTTTGACGTCATTTATTTTTGTGACGTTATGTATTTTGTGACGTCATTTATTTTTGTGACGTTATGTATTTTGTGACGTTATGTATTTTGTGACGTCATTTATTATTGTGACGTCATTTATTTTTGTGACGTTATGTATTTTGTGACGTCATTTATTTTTGTGACGTTATGTATTTTGTGACGTCATTTATTTTTGTGACGTTATGTATTTTGTGACCTCATTTATTTTTGTGACGTTATGTATTTTGTGACGCTATTTATTTTTGTGACGTTATGTATTTTGTGACCTCATTTATTTTTGTGACGTTATGTATTTTGTGACGTTATGTATTTTGTGACGTCATTTATTTTTGTGACGTTATGTATTTTGTGACGTCATTTATTTTTGTGACGTTATGTATTTTGTGACGTCATTTATTTTTGTGACGTTATGTATTTTGTGACGTCATTTATTTTTGTGACGTTATGTATTTTGTGACCTCATTTATTTTTGTGACGTTATGTATTTTGTGACGTTATTTATTTTTGTGACGTTATGTATTTTGTGACCTCATTTATTTTTGTGACGTTATGTATTTTGTGACGTCATTTATTTTTGTGACGTTATGTATTTTGTGACGTCATTTTTTTGTGACGTTTAGTATTTTATGACGTCATTTATTATTGTTACGTCATTTATTTTTGTGACGTTATGTATTTTGTGACGTCATTTATTTTTGTGACGTTATGTATTTTGTGACGTCATTTATTTTTGTGACGTTATGTATTTTGTGACGTCATTTATTTTTGTGACGTTATGTATTTTGTGACGTCATTTATTATTGTGACGTCATTTATTTTTGTGACGTTATGTATTTTGTGACGTCATTTATTTTTGTGACGTTATGTATTTTGTGACGTCATTTATTTTTGTGACGTTATGTATTTTGTGACCTCATTTATTTTTGTGACGTTATGTATTTTGTGACGTTATTTATTTTTGTGACGTTATGTATTTTGTGACCTCATTTATTTTTGTGACGTTATGTATTTTGTGACGTCATTTATTTTTGTGACGTCATTTATATTTTTGATGTTATGTATTTTGTGACGTCATTTATTTTTGTGACGTTATGTATTAATATTTGTGACGTCATTTATATTTGTGACGTTATGTATTTTGTGAATTCATTTATTTTTGTGACGTTATGTATTTTGTGACGTTATTTATTTTTGTGACGTTATGTATTTTGTGACGTCATTTATTTTTGTGACGTCATTTATATTTGTGACGTTATGTATTTTGTGACGTCAATTATTTTTGTGACGTTATGTATTTTGTGACGTTAATTATTTTTGTGAAGTTATGTATTTTGTGACGTCATTTCTTTTTGTGACGTTAGGTATTTTGTGACGTCATTTATTTTTGTGCCGTTATGTATTTTGTGACGTCATTTATTTTTGTGATGTTATGTATTTTGTGACGTAAATAATTTTTGTGAGGTCATTTATTTTTGTGACGTTATGTATTTTGTGACGTCATTTATTTTTGTGACGTTATGTATTTTGTGACTTCATTTATTTTTGTGACGTCATTTATTTTTGTGACGTTATGTATTTTGTGACGTCATTTTTTTGTGACGTTTAGTATTTTGTGACGTCATTTATTATTGTGACGTCATTTATTTTTGTGACGTTATGTATTTTGTGACGTCATTTATTTTTGTGACGATATGTGTTTTGTGACGTTATGTATTTTTTGACGTCATTTATTTTTGTGACGTTATGTATTTTGTGACGTCATTTATTTTTGTGACGTTATGTATTTTGTGACGTCATTTATTTGTGTGACGTCATTTAATTTTGTGACGTTATGTATTTTGTGACGTCATTTATTTTTTTGACGTTATGTTTTTTGTGACGTTATGTATTTTTGTGACGTCATTTATTTTTGTGACGTTATGTATTTTGTGACGTCATTTATTTTTGTGACGTTATGTATTTTGTGACGTCATTTATTTTTGTGACGTTATGTATTTTGTGACGTCATTTATTTTTGTGACGTTATGAATTTTGTGACGTCATTTATTATTGTGACGTCATTTATTTTTGTGACGTTATGTATTTTGTGACGTCATTTATTTTTTTTACGTTATGTATTTTGTGACGTCATTTATTATTGTGACGTCATTTATTTTTGTGACGTTATGTATTTTGTGACGTCATTTATTTTTGTGACGTTATGTATTTTGTGACGTCATTTATTTTTGTGACATTATGTATTTTGTGACGTCATTTATTTTTGTGACGTTATGTATTTTGTGACGTCATTTATTTTTTGACGTTATGTATTATGTGACGTCATTTATTTTTGTGACGTTAGGTATTTTGTGACGTAATTAATTTTTGTGACGTCATTTATTTTTGTGACGTTATGTATTTTGTGACGTCATTTATTTTTGTGACGTTATGTTTTTTGTGACGTCATTTGTTTTGGTGACGTTTTTTATTTTGTGACGTCATTTATTTTTGTGACGTTATGTATTTTGTGACGTCATTTATTTTTGTGACGTTATGTATTTTGTGACGTCATTTATTTTTGTGACGTTATGTATTTTGTGACGTTATGTTTTTTGTGGCGTCATTTATTTTTGTGACGTTATGTATTATGTGACCTCATTTATTTTTGTGACGTTATGTATTTTGTGACGTTATTTATTTTTGTGACGTTATGTATTTTGTGACGACATATATTTTTGTGACGTCATTTATATTTGTGACGTTATGTATTTTGTGACGTCATTTATTTTTGTGACGTTATGTATTAATATTTGAAACGTCATTTATATTTGTGACGTTATGTATTTTGTGACCTCATTTATTTTTGTGACGTTATGTATTTTGTGACGTTATTTATTTTTGTGTCGTTATGTATTTTGTGACGTCATTTATTTTTGTGACGTTATGTATTTTGTGACCTCATTTATTTTTGTGACGTTATGTATTTTGTGACGTCATTTATTTTTGTGACGTTATGTATTTTGTGACGTCATTTATTTTTGTGACGTTATGTATTTTGTGACTTCATTTATTTTTGTGACGTCATTTATTTTTGTGACGTTATGTATATTGTGGCGTCATTTATTTTTGTGACGTTATGTATTTTGTGACCTCATTTATTTTTGTGACGTTATGTATTTTGTGACATTATTTATTTTTGTGACGTTATGTATTTTGTGACGTCATTTATTTTTGTGACGTCATTTATATTTGTGACGTTATGTATTTTGTGACGTCATTTATTTTTGTGACGTTATGTATTAATATTTGTGACGTCATTTATATTTGTGACGTTATGTATTTTGTGACCTCATTTATTTTTGTGATGTTATGTATTTTGTGACGTCATTTATTTTTTTGACGTTATGTATTTTGTGACGTCATTTATTTTTGTGACGTTATGTATTTTGTGACGTCATTTATTATTGTGACGTCATTTATTTTTGTGACGTTATGTATTTTGTGACGTTATTTATTTTTGTGACGTTATGTATTTTGTGACCTCATTTATTTTTGTGACGTTATGTATTTTGTGACGTCATTTATTTTTGTGACGTTATGTATTTTGTGACGTCATTTTTTTTGTGACGTTTAGTATTTTGTGACGTCATTTATTATTGTGACGTCATTTATTTTTGTGACGTTATGTATTTTGTGACGTCATTTATTTTTGTGACGTTATGTATTTTGTGACGTCATTTATTTTTGTGACGTTATGTATTTTGTGACCTCATTTATTTTTGTGACGTTATGTATTTTGTGACGTTATTTATTTTTGTGACGTTATGTATTTTGTGACCTCATTTATTTTTGTGACGTTATGTATTTTGTGACGTCATTTATTTTTGTGACGTCATTTATATTTTTGATGTTATGTATTTTGTGACGTAATTTATTTTTGTGACGTTATGTATTAATATTTGTGACGTCATTTATATTTGTGACGTTATGTATTTTGTGACCTCATTTATTTTTGTGACGTTATGTATTTTGTGACGTTATTTATTTTTGTGACGTTATGTATTTTGTGACGTCATTTATTTTTGTGACGTCATTTATATTTGTGACGTTATGTATTTTGTGACGTCAATTATTTTTGTGACGTTATGTATTTTGTGACGTCAATTATTTTTGTGAAGTTATGTATTTTGTGACGTCATTTCTTTTTGTGACGTTAGGTATTTTGTGACGTCATTTATTTTTGTGCCGTTATGTATTTTGTGACGTCATTTATTTTTGTGACGTTATGTATTTTGTGACGTAAATAATTTTTGTGACGTCATTTATTTTTGTGACGTTATGTATTTTGTGACGTCATTTATTTTTGTGACGTTATGTATTTTGTGACTTCATTTATTTTTGTGACGTCATTTATTTTTGTGACGTTATGTATTTTGTGACGTCATTTTTTTGTGACGTTTAGTATTTTGTGACGTCATTTATTATTGTGACGTGATTTATTTTTGTGACGTTATGTATTTTGTGACGTCATTTATTTTTGTGACGATATGTGTTTTGTGACGTTATGTATTTTTTGACGTCATTTATTTTTGTGACGTTATGTATTTTGTGACGTCATTTATTTTTGTGACGTTATGTATTTTGTGACGTCATTTATTTGTGTGACGTCATTTATTTTTGTGACGTTATGTATTTTGTGACGTCATTTATTTTTTTGACGTTATGTTTTTTGTGACGTTATGTATTTTTGTGACGTCATTTATTTTTGTGACGTTATGTATTTTGTGACGTCATTTATTTTTGTGACGTTATGTATTTTGTGACGTCATTTATTTTTGTGACGTTATGTATTTTGTGACGTCATTTATTTTTGTGACGTTATGAATTTTGTGACGTCATTTATTATTGTGACGTCATTTATTTTTGTGACGTTATGTATTTTGTGACGTCATTTATTTTTTTTACGTTATGTATTTTGTGACGTCATTTATTTTTGTGACGTTATGTATTTTGTGACGTCATTTATTATTGTGACGTCATTTATTTTTGTGACGTTATGTATTTTGTGACGTCATTTATTTTTGTGACGTTATGTATTTTGTGACGTCATTTATTTTTGTGACATTATGTATTTTGTGACGTCATTTATTTTTGTGACGTTATGTATTTTGTGACGTCATTTATTTTTTGACGTTATGTATTATGTGACGTCATTTATTTTTGTGACGTTAGGTATTTTGTGACGTAATTAATTTTTGTGACGTCATTTATTTTTGTGACGTTATGTATTTTGTGACGTCATTTATTTTTGTGACGTTATGTTTTTTGTGACGTCATTTGTTTTGGTGACGTTTTTTATTTTGTGACGTCATTTATTTTTGTGACGTTATGTATTTTGTGACGTCATTTATTTTTGTGACGTTATGTATTTTGTGACGTCATTTATTTTTGTGACGTTATGTATTTTGTGACGTTATGTTTTTTGTGGCGTCATTTATTTTTGTGACGTTATGTATTATGTGACCTCATTTATTTTTGTGACGTTATGTATTTTGTGACGTTATTTATTTTTGTGACGTTATGTATTTTGTGACGACATATATTTTTGTGACGTCATTTATATTTGTAACGTTATGTATTTTGTGACGTCATTTATTTTTGTGACGTTATGTATTAATATTTGAAACGTCATTTATATTTGTGACGTTATGTATTTTGTGACCTCATTTATTTTTGTGACGTTATGTATTTTGTGACGTTATTTATTTTTGTGTCGTTATGTATTTTGTGACGTCATTTATTTTTGTGACGTTATGTATTTTGTGACCTCATTTATTTTTGTGACGTTATGTATTTTGTGACGTCATTTATTTTTGTGACGTTATGTATTTTGTGACGTCATTTATTTTTGTGACGTTATGTATTTTGTGACTTCATTTATTTTTGTGACGTCATTTATTTTTGTGACGTTATGTATATTGTGGCGTCATTTATTTTTGTGACGTTATGTATTTTGTGACCTCATTTATTTTTGTGACGTTATGTATTTTGTGACATTATTTATTTTTGTGACGTTATGTATTTTGTGACGTCATTTATTTTTGTGACGTCATTTATATTTGTGACGTTATGTATTTTGTGACGTCATTTATTTTTGTGACGTTATGTATTAATATTTGTGACGTCATTTATATTTGTGACGTTATGTATTTTGTGACCTCATTTATTTTTGTGATGTTATGTATTTTGTGACGTCATTTATTTTTTTGACGTTATGTATTTTGTGACGTCATTTATTTTTGTGACGTTATGTATTTTGTGACGTCATTTATTATTGTGACGTCATTTATTTTTGTGACGTTATGTATTTTGTGACGTTATTTATTTTTGTGACGTTATGTATTTTGTGACCTCATTTATTTTTGTGACGTTATGTATTTTGTGACGTCATTTATTTTTGTGACGTTATGTATTTTGTGACGTCATTTTTTTTGTGACGTTTAGTATTTTGTGACGTCATTTATTATTGTGACGTCATTTATTTTTGTGACGTTATGTATTTTGTGACGTCATTTATTTTTGTGACGTTATGTATTTTGTGACGTCATTTATTTTTGTGACGTTATGTATTTTGTGACCTCATTTATTTTTGTGACGTTATGTATTTTGTGACGTTATTTATTTTTGTGACGTTATGTATTTTGTGACCTCATTTATTTTTGTGACGTTATGTATTTTGTGACGTCATTTATTTTTGTGACGTCATTTATATTTTTGATGTTATGTATTTTGTGACGTAATTTATTTTTGTGACGTTATGTATTAATATTTGTGACGTCATTTATATTTGTGACGTTATGTATTTTGTGACCTCATTTATTTTTGTGACGTTATGTATTTTGTGACGTTATTTATTTTTGTGACGTTATGTATTTTGTGACGTCATTTATTTTTGTGACGTCATTTATATTTGTGACGTTATGTATTTTGTGACGTCAATTATTTTTGTGACGTTATGTATTTTGTGACGTCAATTATTTTTGTGAAGTTATGTATTTTGTGACGTCATTTCTTTTTGTGACGTTAGGTATTTTGTGACGTCATTTATTTTTGTGCCGTTATGTATTTTGTGACGTCATTTATTTTTGTGACGTTATGTATTTTGTGACGTAAATAATTTTTGTGACGTCATTTATTTTTGTGACGTTATGTATTTTGTGACGTCATTTATTTTTGTGACGTTATGTATTTTGTGACTTCATTTATTTTTGTGACGTCATTTATTTTTGTGACGTTATGTATTTTGTGACGTCATTTTTTTGTGACGTTTAGTATTTTGTGACGTCATTTATTATTGTGACGTGATTTATTTTTGTGACGTTATGTATTTTGTGACGTCATTTATTTTTGTGACGATATGTGTTTTGTGACGTTATGTATTTTTTGACGTCATTTATTTTTGTGACGTTATGTATTTTGTGACGTCATTTATTTTTGTGACGTTATGTATTTTGTGACGTCATTTATTTGTGTGACGTCATTTATTTTTGTGACGTTATGTATTTTGTGACGTCATTTATTTTTTTGACGTTATGTTTTTTGTGACGTTATGTATTTTTGTGACGTCATTTATTTTTGTGACGTTATGTATTTTGTGACGTCATTTATTTTTGTGACGTTATGTATTTTGTGACGTCATTTATTTTTGTGACGTTATGTATTTTGTGACGTCATTTATTTTTGTGACGTTATGAATTTTGTGACGTCATTTATTATTGTGACGTCATTTATTTTTGTGACGTTATGTATTTTGTGACGTCATTTATTTTTTTTACGTTATGTATTTTGTGACGTCATTTATTTTTGTGACGTTATGTATTTTGTGACGTCATTTATTATTGTGACGTCATTTATTTTTGTGACGTTATGTATTTTGTGACGTCATTTATTTTTGTGACGTTATGTATTTTGTGACGTCATTTATTTTTGTGACATTATGTATTTTGTGACGTCATTTATTTTTGTGACGTTATGTATTTTGTGACGTCATTTATTTTTTGACGTTATGTATTATGTGACGTCATTTATTTTTGTGACGTTAGGTATTTTGTGACGTAATTAATTTTTGTGACGTCATTTATTTTTGTGACGTTATGTATTTTGTGACGTCATTTATTTTTGTGACGTTATGTTTTTTGTGACGTCATTTGTTTTGGTGACGTTTTTTATTTTGTGACGTCATTTATTTTTGTGACGTTATGTATTTTGTGACGTCATTTATTTTTGTGACGTTATGTATTTTGTGACGTCATTTATTTTTGTGACGTTATGTATTTTGTGACGTTATGTTTTTTGTGGCGTCATTTATTTTTGTGACGTTATGTATTATGTGACCTCATTTATTTTTGTGACGTTATGTATTTTGTGACGTTATTTATTTTTGTGACGTTATGTATTTTGTGACGACATATATTTTTGTGACGTCATTTATATTTGTAACGTTATGTATTTTGTGACGTCATTTATTTTTGTGACGTTATGTATTAATATTTGAAACGTCATTTATATTTGTGACGTTATGTATTTTGTGACCTCATTTATTTTTGTGACGTTATGTATTTTGTGACGTTATTTATTTTTGTGTCGTTATGTATTTTGTGACGTCATTTATTTTTGTGACGTCATTTATATTTGTGACGTTATGTCTTTTGTGACGTCATTTTTTTTGTGACGTTATTTATTTTGTGACGTTATGTATTTTGTGACGTCATTTATTTTTGTGACGTTATGTATTTTGTGACTTCATTTATTTTTGTGACGTCATTTATTTTTGTGACGTTATGTATATTGTGGCGTCATTTATTTTTGTGACGTTATGTATTTTGTGACCTCATTTATTTTTGTGACGTTATGTATTTTGTGACGTTATTTATTTTTGTGACGTTATGTATTTTGTGACGACATATATTTTTGTGACGTCATTTATATTTGTAACGTTATGTATTTTGTGACGTCATTTATTTTTGTGACGTTATGTATTAATATTTGAAACGTCATTTATATTTGTGACGTTATGTATTTTGTGACCTCATTTATTTTTGTGACGTTATGTATTTTGTGACGTTATTTATTTTTGTGTCGTTATGTATTTTGTGACGTCATTTATTTTTGTGACGTCATTTATATTTGTGACGTTATGTCTTTTGTGACGTCATTTATTTTTGTGACGTTATTTATTTTGTGACGTTATGTATTTTGTGACGTCATTTATTTTTGTGACGTTATGTATTTTGTGACTTCATTTATTTTTGTGACGTCATTTATTTTTGTGACGTTATGTATTTTGTGACGTCATTTATTTTTGTGACGTCATTTATATTTGTGACGTTATGTATTTTGTGACGTCATTTATTTTTGTGACGTTATGTATTAATATTTGTGACGTCATTTATATTTGTGACGTTATGTATTTTGTGACCTCATTTATTTTTGTGATGTTATGTATTTTGTGACGTCATTTATTTTTTTGACGTTATGTATTTTGTGACGTCATTTATTTTTGTGACGTTATGTATTTTGTGACGTCATTTATTATTGTGACGTCATTTATTTTTGTGACGTTATGTATTTTGTGACGTTATTTATTTTTGTGACGTTATGTATTTTGTGACCTCATTTATTTTTGTGACGTTATGTATTTTGTGACGTCATTTATTTTTGTGACGTTATGTATTTTGTGACGTCATTTTTTTGTGACGTTTAGTATTTTGTGACGTCATTTATTATTGTGACGTCATTTATTTTTGTGACGTTATGTATTTTGTGACGTCATTTATTTTTGTGACGTTATGTATTTTGTGACGTTATTTATTTTTGTGACGTTATGTATTTTGTGACGTCATTTATTTTTGTGACGTCATTTATATTTGTGACGTTATGTATTTTGTGACGTCAATTATTTTTGTGACGTTATGTATTTTGTGACGTCAATTATTTTTGTGAAGTTATGTATTTTGTGACGTCATTTCTTTTTGTGACGTTAGGTATTTTGTGACGTCATTTATTTTTGTGCCGTTATGTATTTTGTGACGTCATTTATTTTTGTGACGTTATGTATTTTTTGACGTAATTCATTTTTGTGACGTCATTTATTTTTGTAACGTTATGTATTTTGTGACGTCATTTATTTTTGTGACGTTATGTATTTTGTGACGTCATTTATTTTTGTGACGTCATTTATTTTTGTGACGTTATGTATTTTGTGACGTCATTTTTTTGTGACGTTTAGTATTTTGTAACGTCGTTTATTATTGTGACGTCATTTATTTTTGTGACGTTATGTATTTTGTGACGTCATTTATTTTTTTGACGTTATGTATTTTGTGACGTCATTTATTTTTGTGATGTTATGTATTTTGTGACGTCATTTATTATTGTGACGTCATTTATTTTTGTGACGTTATGTATTTTGTGACGTCATTTATTTTTGTGACGTCATTTATTTTTGTGACGTTATGTATTTTGTGACGTCATTTATTTTTGTGACGTTATGAATTTTGTGACGTCATTTATTATTGTGACGTCATTTATTTTTGTGACGTTATGTATTTCCAATAGATTGCTGAAGCCTTGACACCTTATATTATAAAATTAAAACTCACCAAATTTGGTAGTATAGCCTGTAGATGTCAAAAATCTTTTTATTACAAGAGACCGGTTTCGATTCTATGACGAATCATCTTCAGTCCTGTAATTATCTAATTATTAACTTGAGCACATTTCCATGATTGTCGGGATTTAAAAAACGTTTTTACTTCACTACACAAACAAACACATATATATACATTTTTCCACCATGTTAACAGTCGATGTGTACACATTTTAACCTCAAATTGTCCATACAGTATGGATCCTGTAGATCTACTAACAACTGCCAGTAGGTGATTAGTCAAGGACACCTTTCAGCTGATTTGAATTCTTGTTTTCCAGGCTATTGTATAATTTGAATGTTAGTTTATTTGAATACTCATCTTTTTTGTTAAGGAGATTGTCACTATTATTTTCTGAAAAATGTTTAAAAATAAAATATTCCTCCCAAACTTTTGCCTTATTTTTATTGTTGCACTGCTTTAATATTTTTAAAGATTTGTCCAAATTTATAGAATGATTAGGATGTGACTTTAAATGCTGGGCAACTATTGATGTTGGGTTGTTTTGTTTTCTGGCACTGTGTTCCTTAAATCTGTCCTTAAATGATCTGTTGGTATAGCCAATATACTTTTTACTACATCCAGCATCCTTGTCACATTCTATGAGATAAACACCCTTTTTTTCCCCTTTTTCTATTTGAACAAAATTTTTTGTCAAAGATAATGTATTACACATTTTGTAGCCTGGTTGGAAGGAGTGTTTTTGAAAAATCTTTCCAATGCAATGGGAATATTTATTTGTGTAGCCCATGGGAATGAATTTTTTGTCAGCTGTTACATTCTTTTGCTGGTTTTTCATTCTGAATTTTGTTTTTCTAATAAGTTTATCAATGATATCTGTTTCATAACCATTACTTAATGCAATTTTATATATGATGTTTCTTTCTTTGTGGAACTCTTCTGGTGACAAATTGTAGTTTAGTAATCTATATACCATAGAACGGAATGATGACATTTTATATGAGATAGGGTGATTAGAATCTTTAGGAATTACTAAGTCAGATTGTGTGGGTTTTCTATGTATGCCGAACTCTACTTTGTTGTGGTTCCTTGTTATTTTAACATCCAAAAAGGTTACTGCATTATTTTCTTCGCATTCTATTTTAAATTTAATTGTAGGGTGCTGGCTGTTTAAGTGGTTTAGCATAACATTAGCTTGCCTTTTGGTGCCTTTAAATACAATAAAAGAATCATCTACATATCTGCAGTAAAATTCAATTTTACTATGGAAAGGATTTCTTTCATTTAAGATATTTAATTCCTCAAACCGCTGTACATATATTTCAGCCAGAAGTGCTGAAAGAGGTCCTCCCATTGGCAGGCCATTTGGGCTATAATAGAAACAATCCTTCCATTGAAAATAGTTTTGGTTTGTAATTTCTTTTACCAAAGTTACTATATCTTTAATTTCATCAGTTGAGAAATTCTTTGACTTTTCAAGTTTCTCATGTAGAGCATCTATCGCCTCATCCTTAGGAATGTTCCCGTACATATTGTCAATATCCAGAGTAATCATTGTTTGATTTCTGTTAATATTAAATGATTTGAAGTTATCTATGAACTGCTTTGAGTTTTTACAGGTATTAGTAGAATCCATATCTACACCCTTCTTAATAAGTTTACTGAGATGTTTTCCTAACTGATAAGATGGTGTACCGATACTGTTAATAACTGGTCTGACTGGGTTATCTTGTTTGTGGGTTTTAATCAGTGGCTTAAAAGTAGGAGGCTTTGCTTTGGAATCAAACAAACTTTTGCCTTTCTTCGGGTTAATGACACAATTATTGTTTAACAGCCTTTTTATATTTTCATTGTACATTTTAGTTCTGTTATCAATTTTAATAACCCCATTCTTTTGGAAAAATTCATTTACTTTCCTATCCAGGTCATCTTCTGATATAATAACAGTAGAATTTGATTTATCCGCCTGTACTATCCTGGCTTTTTGGTTTGTGATTTTTTCACCAATTTGTTTAGCAAGATTTTTATCTTTCCTGTATGTTTCTAGCTGTTTCTTCCTTATTTTCCTCTTTTTTGATTTCAAAATTATTTTTTCGATTCTGTCTACAACCTCACATCGGATCCTATCTTGCTTGTCCCTATCAATAAATGAAATTGCAGTCTCTGCCTCAATAATAATATTTTTTATGTCATTATCATGAATTGGATTGGAGGGGGATTATATTTATTCCATTTCCCTAATAATTTATTTTCACTGTCATCAAAATTTATGTCCGTTAAATTAACAACTCTAGGATAAAATTTGTGGGATTGTTCTACATAAACATTACTCTCACACTGCTTGTCTTTGAGATCTTGCAGTTTTTTCTGAATGGTCTTAAGCTTTTTATCTTTCTTGTTGGAAACAGCATCTTTTATTTTAGTATTAATTACATCATATTCTAATCCTGACAATTTTTGCCTTAACCTTAACTGTAAATCCTTTATGTTTTTTGAAACTATAGCTGATTTCCTATATAGACTTTTTATTTCATTATTTAACCAAAGTTTTTTAGCTTGGGTCAAAGTCTTTTTTGCTGAATCTGAATCATTTGGAATGTTAATCTTTATGTAGCTAGGAATGAGTTTGTCCTTTTTACAAGTTTTGTTGAAACTAATGTTTAAATTAGTGTTCATTAATTTTAGTTGCTCATGTTTCAGCTTGTTGATGAGCGGTTTGGCTTGAATGGCTTGGCTTGCCATATTATCAATAGATTGCTGAAGCCTTGACACCTTATATTATAAAATTAAAACTCACCAAATTTGGTAGTATAGCCTGAAGATGTCAAATATCTTTTTATTACAAGAGACCGGTTTCGATTCTATGACGAATCATCTTCAGTCCTGTAATTATCTAATTATTAACTTGAGCACATTTCCATGATTGTCGGGATTTAAAAAACGTTTTTACTTCACTACACAAACAAACACATATATATATACATTTTTCCACCATGTTAACAGTCGATGTGTACACATTTTAACCTCAAATTGTCCATACAGTATGGATCCTGTAGATCTACTAACAACTGCCAGTAGGTGGTTAGTCAAGGACACCTTTCAGCTGATTTGAATTCTTGTTTTCCAGGCTATTGTATAATTTGAATGTTAGTTTATTTGAATACTCATCTTTTTTGTTAAGGAGATTGTCACTATTATTTTCTGAAAAATGTTTAAAAATAAAATATTCCTCCCAAACTTTTGCCTTATTTTTATTGTTGCACTGCTTTAATATTTTTAAAGATTTGTCCAAATTTATAGAATGATTAGGATGTGACTTTAAATGCTGGGCAACTATTGATGTTGGGTTGTTTTGTTTTCTGGCACTGTGTTCCTTAAATCTGTCCTTAAATGATCTGTTGGTATAGCCAATATACTTTTTACTACATCCAGCATCCTTGTCACATTCTATGAGATAAACACCCTTTTTTTCCCCTTTTTCTATTTGAACAAAATTTTTTGTCAAAGATAATGTATTACACATTTTGTAGCCTGGTTGGAAGGAGTGTTTTTGAAAAATCTTTCCAATGCAATGGGAATATTTATTTGTGTAGCCCATGGGAATGAATTTTTTGTCAGCTGTTACATTCTTTTGCTGGTTTTTCATTCTGAATTTTGTTTTTCTAATAAGTTTATCAATGATATCTGTTTCATAACCATTACTTAATGCAATTTTATATATGATGTTTCTTTCTTTGTGGAACTCTTCTGGTGACAAATTGTAGTTTAGTAATCTATATACCATAGAACGGAATGATGACATTTTATATGAGATAGGGTGATTAGAATCTTTAGGAATTACTAAGTCAGATTGTGTGGGTTTTCTATGTATGCCGAACTCTACTTTGCTGTGGTTCCTTGTTATTTTAACATCCAAAAAGGTTACTGCATTATTTTCTTCGCATTCTATTTTAAACTTAATTGTAGGGTGCTGGCTGTTTAAGTGGTTTAGCATAACATTAGCTTGCCTTTTGGTGCCTTTAAATACAATAAAAGAATCATCTACATATCTGCAGTAAAATTCAATTTTACTATGGAAAGGATTTCTTTCATTTAAGATATTTAATTCCTCAAACCGCTGTACATATATTTCAGCCAGAAGTGCTGAAAGAGGTCCTCCCATTGGCAAGCCATTTGGGCTATAATAGAAACAATCCTTCCATTGAAAATAGTTTTGGTTTGTAATTTCTTTTACCAAAGTTACTATATCTTTAATTTCATCAGTTGAGAAATTCTTTGACTTTTCAAGTTTCTCATGTAGAGCATCTATCGCCTCATCCTTAGGAATGTTCCCGTACATATTGTCAATATCCAGAGTAATCATTGTTTGATTTCTGTTAATATTAAATGATTTGAAGTTATCTATGAACTGCTTTGAGTTTTTACAGGTATTAGTAGAATCCATATCTACACCCTTCTTAATAAGTTTACTGAGATGTTTTCCTAACTGATAAGATGGTGTACCGATACTGTTAATAACTGGTCTGACTGGGTTATCTTGTTTGTGGGTTTTAATCAGTGGCTTAAAAGTAGGAGGCTTTGCTTTGGAATCAAACAAACTTTTGCCTTTCTTCGGGTTAATGACACAATTATTGTTTAACAGCTTTTTTATATTTTCATTGTACATTTTAGTTCTGTTATCAATTTTAATAACCCCATTCTTTTGGAAAAATTCATTTACTTTCCTATCCAGGTCATCTTCTGATATAATAACAGTAGAATTTGATTTATCCGCCTGTACTATCCTGGCTTTTTGGTTTGTGATTTTTTCACCAATTTGTTTAGCAAGATTTTTATCTTTCCTGTATGTTTCTAGCTGTTTCTTCCTTATTTTCCTCTTTTTTGATTTCAAAATTATTTTTTCGATTCTGTCTACAACCTCACATCGGATCCTATCTTGCTTGTCCCTATCAATAAATGAAATTGCAGTCTCTGCCTCAATAATAATATTTTTTATGTCATTATCATGAATTGGATTGGAGGGGGGATTATATTTATTCCATTTCCCTAATAATTTATTTTCACTGTCATCAAAATTTATGTCCGTTAAATTAACAACTCTAGGATAAAATTTGTGGGATTGTTCTACATAAACATTACTCTCACACTGCTTGTCTTTGAGATCTTGCAGTTTTTTCTGAATGGTCTTAAGCTTTTTATCTTTCTTGTTGGAAACAGCATCTTTTATTTTAGTATTAATTACATCATATTCTAATCCTGACAATTTTTGCCTTAACCTTAACTGTAAATCCTTTATGTTTTTTGAAACTATAGCTGATTTCCTATATAGACTTTTTATTTCATTATTTAACCAAAGTTTTTTAGCTTGGGTCAAAGTCTTTTTTGCTGAATCTGAATCATTTGGAATGTTAATCTTTATGTAGCTAGGAATGAGTTTGTCCTTTTTACAAGTTTTGTTGAAACTAATGTTTAAATTAGTGTTCATTAATTTTAGTTGCTCATGTTTCAGCTTGTTGATCAAGCCAAACCGGCTTGAATGGCTTGGCTTGCCATATTATCAATAGATTGCTGAAGCCTTGACACCTTATATTATAAAATTAAAACTCACCAAATTTGGTAGTATAGCCTGTAGATGTCAAATATCTTTTTATTACAAGAGACCGGTTTCGATTCTATGACGAATCATCTTCAGTCCTGTAATTATCTAATTATTAACTTGAGCACATTTCCATGATTGTCGGGATTTAAAAAACGTTTTTACTTCACTACACAAACAAACACATATATATACATTTTTCCACCATGTTAACAGTCGATGTGTACACATTTTAACCTCAAATTGTCCATACAGTATGGATCCTGTAGATCTACTAACAACTGCCAGTAGGTGGTTAGTCAAGGACACCTTTCAGCTGATTTGAATTCTTGTTTTCCAGGCTATTGTATAATTTGAATGTTAGTTTATTTGAATACTCATCTTTTTTGTTAAGGAGATTGTCACTATTATTTTCTGAAAAATGTTTAAAAATAAAATATTCCTCCCAAACTTTTGCCTTATTTTTATTGTTGCACTGCTTTAATATTTTTAAAGATTTGTCCAAATTTATAGAATGATTAGGATGTGACTTTAAATGCTGGGCAACTATTGATGTTGGGTTGTTTTGTTTTCTGGCACTGTGTTCCTTAAATCTGTCCTTAAATGATCTGTTGGTATAGCCAATATACTTTTTACTACATCCAGCATCCTTGTCACATTCTATGAGATAAACACCCTTTTTTTCCCCTTTTTCTATTTGAACAAAATTTTTTGTCAAAGATAATGTATTACACATTTTGTAGCCTGGTTGGAAGGAGTGTTTTTGAAAAATCTTTCCAATGCAATGGGAATATTTATTTGTGTAGCCCATGGGAATGAATTTTTTGTCAGCTGTTACATTCTTTTGCTGGTTTTTCATTCTGAATTTTGTTTTTCTAATAAGTTTATCAATGATATCTGTTTCATAACCATTACTTAATGCAATTTTATATATGATGTTTCTTTCTTTGTGGAACTCTTCTGGTGACAAATTGTAGTTTAGTAATCTATATACCATAGAACGGAATGATGACATTTTATATGAGATAGGGTGATTAGAATCTTTAGGAATTACTAAGTCAGATTGTGTGGGTTTTCTATGTATGCCGAACTCTACTTTGTTGTGGTTCCTTGTTATTTTAACATCCAAAAAGGTTACTGCATTATTTTCTTCGCATTCTATTTTAAACTTAATTGTAGGGTGCTGGCTGTTTAAGTGGTTTAGCATAACATTAGCTTGCCTTTTGGTGCCTTTAAATACAATAAAAGAATCATCTACATATCTGCAGTAAAATTCAATTTTACTATGGAAAGGATTTCTTTCATTTAAGATATTTAATTCCTCAAACCGCTGTACATATATTTCAGCCAGAAGTGCTGAAAGAGGTCCTCCCATTGGCAGGCCATTTGGGCTATAATAGAAACAATCCTTCCATTGAAAATAGTTTTGGTTTGTAATTTCTTTTACCAAAGTTACTATATCTTTAATTTCATCAGTTGAGAAATTCTTTGACTTTTCAAGTTTCTCATGTAGAGCATCTATCGCCTCATCCTTAGGAATGTTCCCGTACATATTGTCAATATCCAGAGTAATCATTGTTTGATTTCTGTTAATATTAAATGATTTGAAGTTATCTATGAACTGCTTTGAGTTTTTACAGGTATTAGTAGAATCCATATCTACACCCTTCTTAATAAGTTTACTGAGATGTTTTCCTAACTGATAAGATGGTGTACCGATACTGTTAATAACTGGTCTGACTGGGTTATCTTGTTTGTGGGTTTTAATCAGTGGCTTAAAAGTAGGAGGCTTTGCTTTGGAATCAAACAAACTTTTGCCTTTCTTCGGGTTAATGACACAATTATTGTTTAACAGCTTTTTTATATTTTCATTGTACATTTTAGTTCTGTTATCAATTTTAATAACCCCATTCTTTTGGAAAAATTCATTTACTTTCCTATCCAGGTCATCTTCTTAACAGTAGAATTTGATTTATCCGCCTGTACTATCCTGGCTTTTTGGTTTGTGATTTTTTCACCAATTTGTTTAGCAAGATTTTTATCTTTCCTGTATGTTTCTAGCTGTTTCTTCCTTATTTTCCTCTTTTTTGATTTCAAAATTATTTTTTCGATTCTGTCTACAACCTCACATCGGATCCTATCTTGCTTGTCCCTATCAATAAATGAAATTGCAGTCTCTGCCTCAATAATAATATTTTTTATGTCATTATCATGAATTGGATTGGAGGGGGGATTATATTTATTCCATTTCCCTAATAATTTATTTTCACTGTCATCAAAATTTATGTCCGTTAAATTAACAACTCTAGGATAAAATTTGTGGGATCGTTCTACATAAACATTACTCTCACACTGCTTGTCTTTGAGATCTTGCAGTTTTTTCTGAATGGTCTTAAGCTTTTTATCTTTCTTGTTGGAAACAGCATCTTTTATTTTAGTATTAATTACATCATATTCTAATCCTGACAATTTTTGCCTTAACCTTAACTGTAAATCCTTTATGTTTTTTGAACCTATAGCTGATTTCCTATATAGACTTTTTATTTCATTATTTAACCAAAGTTTTTTAGCTTGGGTCAAAGTCTTTTTTGCTGAATCTGAATCATTTGGAATGTTAATCTTTATGTAGCTAGGAATGAGTTTGTCCTTTTTACAAGTTTTGTTGAAACTAATGTTTAAATTAGTGTTCATTAATTTTAGTTGCTCATGTTTCAGCTTGTTGATGAGCGGTTTGGCTTGAATGGCTTGGCTTGCCATATTATCAATAGATTGCTGAAGCCTTGACACCTTATATTATAAAATTAAAACTCACCAAATTTGGTAGTATAGCCTGTAGATGTCAAATATCTTTTTATTACAAGAGACCGGTTTCGATTCTATGACGAATCATCTTCAGTCCTGTAATTATCTAATTATTAACTTGAGCACATTTCCATGATTGTCGGGATTTAAAAAACGTTTTTACTTCACTACACAAACAAACACATATATATACATTTTTCCACCATGTTAACAGTCGATGTGTACACATTTTAACCTCAAATTGTCCATACAGTATGGATCCTGTAGATCTACTAACAACTGCCAGTAGGTGGTTAGTCAAGGACACCTTTCAGCTGATTTGAATTCTTGTTTTCCAGGCTATTGTATAATTTGAATGTTAGTTTATTTGAACACTCATCTTTTTTGTTAAGGAGATTGTCACTATTATTTTCTGAAAAATGTTTAAAAATAAAATATTCCTCCCAAACTTTTGCCTTATTTTTATTGTTGCACTGCTTTAATATTTTTAAAGATTTGTCCAAATTTATAGAATGATTAGGATGTGACTTTAAATGCTGGGCAACTATTGATGTTGGGTTGTTTTGTTTTCTGGCACTGTGTTCCTTAAATCTGTCCTTAAATGATCTGTTGGTATAGCCAATATACTTTTTACAACATCCAGCATCCTTGTCACATTCTATGAGATAAACACCCTTTTTTTCCCCTTTTTCTATTTGAACAAAATTTTTTGTCAAAGATAATGTATTACACATTTTGTAGCCTGGTTGGAAGGAGTGTTTTTGAAAAATCTTTCCAATGCAATGGGAATATTTATTTGTGTAGCCCATGGGAATGAATTTTTTGTCAGCTGTTACATTCTTTTGCTGGTTTTTCATTCTGAATTTTGTTTTTCTAATAAGTTTATCAATGATATCTGTTTCATAACCATTACTTAATGCAATTTTATATATGATGTTTCTTTCTTTGTGGAACTCTTCTGGTGACAAATTGTAGTTTAGTAATCTATATACCATAGAACGGAATGATGACATTTTATATGAGATAGGGTGATTAGAATCTTTAGGAATTACTAAGTCAGATTGTGTGGGTTTTCTATGTATGCCGAACTCTACTTTGTTGTGGTTCCTTGTTATTTTAACATCCAAAAAGGTTACTGCATTATTTTCTTCGCATTCTATTTTAAACTTAATTGTAGGGTGCTGGCTGTTTAAGTGGTTTAGCATAACATTAGCTTGCCTTTTGGTGCCTTTAAATACAATAAAAGAATCATCTACATATCTGCAGTAAAATTCAATTTTACTATGGAAAGGATTTCTTTCATTTAAGATATTTAATTCCTCAAACCGCTGTACATATATTTCAGCCAGAAGTGCTGAAAGAGGTCCTCCCATTGGCAGGCCATTTGGGCTATAATAGAAACAATCCTTCCATTGAAAATAGTTTTGGTTTGTAATTTCTTTTACCAAAGTTACTATATCTTTAATTTCATCAGTTGAGAAATTCTTTGACTTTTCAAGTTTCTCATGTAGAGCATCTATCGCCTCATCCTTAGGAATGTTCCCGTACATATTGTCAATATCCAGAGTAATCATTGTTTGATTTCTGTTAATATTAAATGATTTGAAGTTATCTATGAACTGCTTTGAGTTTTTACAGGTATTAGTAGAATCCATATCTACACCCTTCTTAATAAGTTTACTGAGATGTTTTCCTAACTGATAAGATGGTGTACCGATACTGTTAATAACTGGTCTGACTGGGTTATCTTGTTTGTGGGTTTTAATCAGTGGCTTAAAAGTAGGAGGCTTTGCTTTGGAATCAAACAAACTTTTGCCTTTCTTCGGGTTAATGACACAATTATTGTTTAACAGCTTTTTTATATTTTCATTGTACATTTTAGTTCTGTTATCAATTTTAATAACCCCATTCTTTTGGAAAAATTCATTTACTTTCCTATCCAGGTCATCTTCTGATATAATAACAGTAGAATTTGATTTATCCGCCTGTACTATCCTGGCTTTTTGGTTTGTGATTTTTTCACCAATTTGTTTAGCAAGATTTTTATCTTTCCTGTATGTTTCTAGCTGTTTCTTCCTTATTTTCCTCTTTTTTGATTTCAAAATTATTTTTTCGATTCTGTCTACAACCTCACATCGGATCCTATCTTGCTTGTCCCTATCAATAAATGAAATTGCAGTCTCTGCCTCAATAATAATATTTTTTATGTCATTATCATGAATTGGATTGGAGGGGGGATTATATTTATTCCATTTCCCTAATAATTTATTTTCACTGTCATCAAAATTTATGTCCGTTAAATTAACAACTCTAGGATAAAATTTGTGGGATCGTTCTACATAAACATTACTCTCACACTGCTTGTCTTTGAGATCTTGCAGTTTTTTCTGAATGGTCTTAAGCTTTTTATCTTTCTTGTTGGAAACAGCATCTTTTATTTTAGTATTAATTACATCATATTCTAATCCTGACAATTTTTGCCTTAACCTTAACTGTAAATCCTTTATGTTTTTTGAACCTATAGCTGATTTCCTATATAGACTTTTTATTTCATTATTTAACCAAAGTTTTTTAGCTTGGGTCAAAGTCTTTTTTGCTGAATCTGAATCATTTGGAATGTTAATCTTAATGTAGCTAGGAATGAGTTTGTCCTTTTTACAAGTTTTGTTGAAACTAATGTTTAAATTAGTGTTCATTAATTTTAGTTGCTCATGTTTCAGCTTGTTGATGAGCGGTTTGGCTTGAATGGCTTGGCTTGCCATATTATCAATAGATTGCTGAAGCCTTGACACCTTATATTATAAAATTAAAACTCACCAAATTTGGTAGTATAGCCTGTAGATGTCAAATATCTTTTTATTACAAGAGACCGGTTTCGATTCTATGACGAATCATCTTCAGTCCTGTAATTATCTAATTATTAACTTGAGCACATTTCCATGATTGTCGGGATTTAAAAAACGTTTTTACTTCACTACACAAACAAACACATATATATACATTTTTCCACCATGTTAACAGTCGATGTGTACACATTTTAACCTCAAATTGTCCATACAGTATGGATCCTGTAGATCTACTAACAACTGCCAGTAGGTGGTTAGTCAAGGACACCTTTCAGCTGATTTGAATTCTTGTTTTCCAGGCTATTGTATAATTTGAATGTTAGTTTATTTGAATACTCATCTTTTTTGTTAAGGAGATTGTCACTATTATTTTCAGAAAAATGTTTAAAAATAAAATATTCCTCCCAAACTTTTGCCTTATTTTTATTGTTGCACTGCTTTAATATTTTTAAAGATTTGTCCAAATTTATAGAATGATTAGGATGTGACTTTAAATGCTGGGCAACTATTGATGTTGGGTTGTTTTGTTTTCTGGCACTGTGTTCCTTAAATCTGTCCTTAAATGATCTGTTGGTATAGCCAATATACTTTTTACTACATCCAGCATCCTTGTCACATTCTATGAGATAAACACCCTTTTTTTCCCCTTTTTCTATTTGAACAAAATTTTTTGTCAAAGATAATGTATTACACATTTTGTAGCCTGGTTGGAAGGAGTGTTTTTGAAAAATCTTTCCAATGCAATGGGAATATTTATTTGTGTAGCCCATGGGAATGAATTTTTTGTCAGCTGTTACATTCTTTTGCTGGTTTTTCATTCTGAATTTTGTTTTTCTAATAAGTTTATCAATGATATCTGTTTCATAACCATTACTTAATGCAATTTTATATATGATGTTTCTTTCTTTGTGGAACTCTTCTGGTGACAAATTGTAGTTTAGTAATCTATATACCATAGAACGGAATGATGACATTTTATATGAGATAGGGTGATTAGAATCTTTAGGAATTACTAAGTCAGATTGTGTGGGTTTTCTATGTATGCCGAACTCTACTTTGTTGTGGTTCCTTGTTATTTTAACATCCAAAAAGGTTACTGCATTATTTTCTTCGCATTCTATTTTAAACTTAATTGTAGGGTGCTGGCTGTTTAAGTGGTTTAGCATAACATTAGCTTGCCTTTTGGTGCCTTTAAATACAATAAAAGAATCATCTACATATCTGCAGTAAAATTCAATTTTACTATGGAAAGGATTTCTTTCATTTAAGATATTTAATTCCTCAAACCGCTGTACATATATTTCAGCCAGAAGTGCTGAAAGAGGTCCTCCCATTGGCAGGCCATTTGGGCTATAATAGAAACAATCCTTCCATTGAAAATAGTTTTGGTTTGTAATTTCTTTTACCAAAGTTACTATATCTTTAATTTCATCAGTTGAGAAATTCTTTGACTTTTCAAGTTTCTCATGTAGAGCATCTATCGCCTCATCCTTAGGAATGTTCCCGTACATATTGTCAATATCCAGAGTAATCATTGTTTGATTTCTGTTAATATTAAATGATTTGAAGTTATCTATGAACTGCTTTGAGTTTTTACAGGTATTAGTAGAATCCATATCTACACCCTTCTTAATAAGTTTACTGAGATGTTTTCCTAACTGATAAGATGGTGTACCGATACTGTTAATAACTGGTCTGACTGGGTTATCTTGTTTGTGGGTTTTAATCAGTGGCTTAAAAGTAGGAGGCTTTGCTTTGGAATCAAACAAACTTTTGCCTTTCTTCGGGTTAATGACACAATTATTGTTTAACAGCTTTTTTATATTTTCATTGTACATTTTAGTTCTGTTATCAATTTTAATAACCCCATTCTTTTGGAAAAATTCATTTACTTTCCTATCCAGGTCATCTTCTGATATAATAACAGTAGAATTTGATTTATCCGCCTGTACTATCCTGGCTTTTTGGTTTGTGATTTTTTCACCAATTTGTTTAGCAAGATTTTTATCTTTCCTGTATGTTTCTAGCTTTTTCTTCCTTATTTTCCTCTTTTTTGATTTCAAAATTATTTTTTCGATTCTGTCTACAACCTCACATCGGATCCTATCTTGCTTGTCCCTATCAATAAATGAAATTGCAGTCTCTGCCTCAATAATAATATTTTTTATGTCATTATCATGAATTGGATTGGAGGGGGGATTATATTTATTCCATTTCCCTAATAATTTATTTTCACTGTCATCAAAATTTATGTCCGTTAAATTAACAACTCTAGGATAAAATTTGTGGGATCGTTCTACATAAACATTACTCTCACACTGCTTGTCTTTGAGATCTTGCAGTTTTTTCTGAATGGTCTTAAGCTTTTTATCTTTCTTGTTGGAAACAGCATCTTTTATTTTAGTATTAATTACATCATATTCTAATCCTGACAATTTTTGCCTTAACCTTAACTGTAAATCCTTTATGTTTTTTGAACCTATAGCTGATTTCCTATATAGACTTTTTATTTCATTATTTAACCAAAGTTTTTTAGCTTGGGTCAAAGTCTTTTTTGCTGAATCTGAATCATTTGGAATGTTAATCTTAATGTAGCTAGGAATGAGTTTGTCCTTTTTACAAGTTTTGTTGAAACTAATGTTTAAATTAGTGTTCATTAATTTTAGTTGCTCATGTTTCAGCTTGTTGATGAGCGGTTTGGCTTGAATGGCTTGGCTTGCCATATTATCAATAGATTGCTGAAGCCTTGACACCTTATATTATAAAATTAAAACTCACCAAATTTGGTAGTATAGCCTGTAGATGTCAAATATCTTTTTATTACAAGAGACCGGTTTCGATTCTATGACGAATCATCTTCAGTCCTGTAATTATCTAATTATTAACTTGAGCACATTTCCATGATTGTCGGGATTTAAAAAACGTTTTTACTTCACTACACAAACAAACACATATATATACATTTTTCCACCATGTTAACAGTCGATGTGTACACATTTTAACCTCAAATTGTCCATACAGTATGGATCCTGTAGATCTACTAACAACTGCCAGTAGGTGGTTAGTCAAGGACACCTTTCAGCTGATTTGAATTCTTGTTTTCCAGGCTATTGTATAATTTGAATGTTAGTTTATTTGAATACTCATCTTTTTTGTTAAGGAGATTGTCACTATTATTTTCAGAAAAATGTTTAAAAATAAAATATTCCTCCCAAACTTTTGCCTTATTTTTATTGTTGCACTGCTTTAATATTTTTAAAGATTTGTCCAAATTTATAGAATGATTAGGATGTGACTTTAAATGCTGGGCAACTATTGATGTTGGGTTGTTTTGTTTTCTGGCACTGTGTTCCTTAAATCTGTCCTTAAATGATCTGTTGGTATAGCCAATATACTTTTTACTACATCCAGCATCCTTGTCACATTCTATGAGATAAACACCCTTTTTTCCCCTTTTTCTATTTGAACAAAATTTTTTTGTCAAAGATAATGTATTACACATTTTGAGCAACTAAAATTAATGAACACTAATTTAAACATTAGTTTCAACAAAACTTGTAAAAAGGACAAACTCATTCCTAGCTACATAAAGATTAACATTCCAAATGATTCAGATTCAGCAAAAAAGACTTTGACCCAAGCTAAAAAACTTTGGTTAAATAATGAAATAAAAAGTCTATATAGGAAATCAGCTATAGTTTCAAAAAACATAAAGGATTTACAGTTAAGGTTAAGGCAAAAATTGTCAGGATTAGAATATGATGTAATTAATACTAAAATAAAAGATGCTGTTTCCAACAAGAAAGATAAAAAGCTTAAGACCATTCAGAAAAAACTGCAAGATCTCAAAGACAAGCAGTGTGAGAGTAATGTTTATGTAGAACAATCCCACAAATTTTATCCTAGAGTTGTTAATTTAACGGACATAAATTTTGATGACAGTGAAAATAAATTATTAGGGAAATGGAATAAATATAATCCCCCCTCCAATCCAATTCATGATAATGACATAAAAAATATTATTATTGAGGCAGAGACTGCAATTTCATTTATTGATAGGGACAAGCAAGATAGGATCCGATGTGAGGTTGTAGACAGAATCGAAAAAATAATTTTGAAATCAAAAAAGAGGAAAATAAGGAAGAAACAGCTAGAAACATACAGGAAAGATAAAAATCTTGCTAAACAAATTGGTGAAAAAATCACAAACCAAAAAGCCAGGATAGTACAGGCGGATAAATCAAATTCTACTGTTATTATATCAGAAGATGACCTGGATAGGAAAGTAAATGAATTTTTCCAAAAGAATGGGGTTATTAAAATTGATAACAGAACTAAAATGTACAATGAAAATATAAAAAAGCTGTTAAACAATAATTGTGTCACTAACCCGAAGAAAGGCAAAAGTTTGTTTGATTCCAAAGCAAAGCCTCCTACTTTTAAGCCACTGATTAAAACCCACAAACAAGATAACCCAGTCAGACCAGTTATTAACAGTATCGGTACACCATCTTATCAGTTAGGAAAACATCTCAGTAAACTTATTAAGAAGGGTGTAGATATGGATTCTACTAATACCTGTAAAAACTCAAAGCAGTTCATAGATAACTTCAAATCATTTAATATTAACAGAAATCAAACAATGATTACTCTGGATATTGACAATATGTACGGGAACATTCCTAAGGATGAGGCGATAGATGCTCTACATGAGAAACTTGAAAAGTCAAAGAATTTCTCAACTGATGAAATTAAAGATATAGTAACTTTGGTAAAAGAAATTACAAACCAAAACTATTTTCAATGGAAGGATTGTTTCTATTATAGCCCAAATGGCCTGCCAATGGGAGGACCTCTTTCAGCACTTCTGGCTGAAATATATGTACAGCGGTTTGAGGAATTAAATATCTTAAATGAAAGAAATCCTTTCCATAGTAAAATTGAATTTTACTGCAGATATGTAGATGATTCTTTTATTGTATTTAAAGGCACCAAAAGGCAAGCTAATGTTATGCTAAACCACTTAAACAGCCAGCACCCTACAATTAAGTTTAAAATAGAATGCGAAGAAAATAATGCAGTAACCTTTTTGGATGTTAAAATAACAAGGAACCACAGCAAAGTAGAGTTCGGCATACATAGAAAACCCACACAATCTGACTTAGTAATTCCTAAAGATTCTAATCACCCTATCTCATATAAAATGTCATCATTCCGTTCTATGGTATATAGATTACTAAACTACAATTTGTCACCAGAAGAGTTCCACAAAGAAAGAAACATCATATATAAAATTGCATTAAGTAATGGTTATGAAACAGATATCATTGATAAACTTATTAGAAAAACAAAATTCAGAATGAAAAACCAGCAAAAGAATGTAACAGCTGACAAAAAATTCATTCCCATGGGCTACACAAATAAATATTCCCATTGCATTGGAAAGATTTTTCAAAAACACTCCTTCCAACCAGGCTACAAAATGTGTAATACATTATCTTTGACAAAAAATTTTGTTCAAATAGAAAAAGGGGAAAAAAAGGGTGTTTATCTCATAGAATGTGACAAGGATGCTGGATGTAGTAAAAAGTATATTGGCTATACCAACAGATCATTTAAGGACAGATTTAAGGAACACAGTGCCAGAAAACAAAACAACCCAACATCAATAGTTGCCCAGCATTTAAAGTCACATCCTAATCATTCTATAAATTTGGACAAATCTTTAAAAATATTAAAGCAGTGCAACAATAAAAATAAGGCAAAAGTTTGGGAGGAATATTTTATTTTTAAACATTTTTCAGAAAATAATAGTGACAATCTCCTTAACAAAAAAGATGAGTATTCAAATAAACTAACATTCAAATTATACAATAGCCTGGAAAACAAGAATTCAAATCAGCTGAAAGGTGTCCTTGACTAACCACCTACTGGCAGTTGTTAGTAGATCTACAGGATCCATACTGTATGGACAATTTGAGGTTAAAATGTGTACACATCGACTGTTAACATGGTGGAAAAATGTATATATATGTGTTTGTTTGTGTAGTGAAGTAAAAACGTTTTTTAAATCCCGACAATCATGGAAATGTGCTCAAGTTAATAATTAGATAATTACAGGACTGAAGATGATTCGTCATAGAATCGAAACCGGTCTCTTGTAATAAAAAGATATTTGACATCTACAGGCTATACTACCAAATTTGGTGAGTTTTAATTTTATAATATAAGGTGTCAAGGCTTCAGCAATCTATTGATAATATGGCAAGCCAAGCCATTCAAGCCAAACCGCTCATCAACAAGCTGAAACATGAGCAACTAAAATTAATGAACACTAATTTAAACATTAGTTTCAACAAAACTTGTAAAAAGGACAAACTCATTCCTAGCTACATAAAGATTAACATTCCAAATGATTCAGATTCAGCAAAAAAGACTTTGACCCAAGCTAAAAAACTTTGGTTAAATAATGAAATAAAAAGTCTATATAGGAAATCAGCTATAGTTTCAAAAAACATAAAGGATTTACAGTTAAGGTTAAGGCAAAAATTGTCAGGATTAGAATATGATGTAATTAATACTAAAATAAAAGATGCTGTTTCCAACAAGAAAGATAAAAAGCTTAAGACCATTCAGAAAAAACTGCAAGATCTCAAAGACAAGCAGTGTGAGAGTAATGTTTATGTAGAACAATCCCACAAATTTTATCCTAGAGTTGTTAATTTAACGGACATAAATTTTGATGACAGTGAAAATAAATTATTAGGGAAATGGAATAAATATAATCCCCCCTCCAATCCAATTCATGATAATGACATAAAAAATATTATTATTGAGGCAGAGACTGCAATTTCATTTATTGATAGGGACAAGCAAGATAGGATCCGATGTGAGGTTGTAGACAGAATCGAAAAAATAATTTTGAAATCAAAAAAGAGGAAAATAAGGAAGAAACAGCTAGAAACATACAGGAAAGATAAAAATCTTGCTAAACAAATTGGTGAAAAAATCACAAACCAAAAAGCCAGGATAGTACAGGCGGATAAATCAAATTCTACTGTTATTATATCAGAAGATGACCTGGATAGGAAAGTAAATGAATTTTTCCAAAAGAATGGGGTTATTAAAATTGATAACAGAACTAAAATGTACAATGAAAATATAAAAAAGCTGTTAAACAATAATTGTGTCATTAACCCGAAGAAAGGCAAAAGTTTGTTTGATTCCAAAGCAAAGCCTCCTACTTTTAAGCCACTGATTAAAACCCACAAACAAGATAACCCAGTCAGACCAGTTATTAACAGTATCGGTACACCATCTTATCAGTTAGGAAAACATCTCAGTAAACTTATTAAGAAGGGTGTAGATATGGATTCTACTAATACCTGTAAAAACTCAAAGCAGTTCATAGATAACTTCAAATCATTTAATATTAACAGAAATCAAACAATGATTACTCTGGATATTGACAATATGTACGGGAACATTCCTAAGGATGAGGCGATAGATGCTCTACATGAGAAACTTGAAAAGTCAAAGAATTTCTCAACTGATGAAATTAAAGATATAGTAACTTTGGTAAAAGAAATTACAAACCAAAACTATTTTCAATGGAAGGATTGTTTCTATTATAGCCCAAATGGCCTGCCAATGGGAGGACCTCTTTCAGCACTTCTGGCTGAAATATATGTACAGCGGTTTGAGGAATTAAATATCTTAAATGAAAGAAATCCTTTCCATAGTAAAATTGAATTTTACTGCAGATATGTAGATGATTCTTTTATTGTATTTAAAGGCACCAAAAGGCAAGCTAATGTTATGCTAAACCACTTAAACAGCCAGCACCCTACAATTAAGTTTAAAATAGAATGCGAAGAAAATAATGCAGTAACCTTTTTGGATGTTAAAATAACAAGGAACCACAACAAAGTAGAGTTCGGCATACATAGAAAACCCACACAATCTGACTTAGTAATTCCTAAAGATTCTAATCACCCTATCTCATATAAAATGTCATCATTCCGTTCTATGGTATATAGATTACTAAACTACAATTTGTCACCAGAAGAGTTCCACAAAGAAAGAAACATCATATATAAAATTGCATTAAGTAATGGTTATGAAACAGATATCATTGATAAACTTATTAGAAAAACAAAATTCAGAATGAAAAACCAGCAAAAGAATGTAACAGCTGACAAAAAATTCATTCCCATGGGCTACACAAATAAATATTCCCATTGCATTGGAAAGATTTTTCAAAAACACTCCTTCCAACCAGGCTACAAAATGTGTAATACATTATCTTTGACAAAAAATTTTGTTCAAATAGAAAAAGGGGAAAAAAAGGGTGTTTATCTCATAGAATGTGACAAGGATGTTGGATGTAGTAAAAAGTATATTGGCTATACCAACAGATCATTTAAGGACAGATTTAAGGAACACAGTGCCAGAAAACAAAACAACCCAACATCAATAGTTGCCCAGCATTTAAAGTCACATCCTAATCATTCTATAAATTTGGACAAATCTTTAAAAATATTAAAGCAGTGCAACAATAAAAATAAGGCAAAAGTTTGGGAGGAATATTTTATTTTTAAACATTTTTCAGAAAATAATAGTGACAATCTCCTTAACAAAAAAGATGAGTATTCAAATAAACTAACATTCAAATTATACAATAGCCTGGAAAACAAGAATTCAAATCAGCTGAAAGGTGTCCTTGACTAACCACCTACTGGCAGTTGTTAGTAGATCTACAGGATCCATACTGTATGGACAATTTGAGGTTAAAATGTGTACACATCGACTGTTAACATGGTGGAAAAATGTATATATATGTGTTTGTTTGTGTAGTGAAGTAAAAACGTTTTTTAAATCCCGACAATCATGGAAATGTGCTCAAGTTAATAATTAGATAATTACAGGACTGAAGATGATTCGTCATAGAATCGAAACCGGTCTCTTGTAATAAAAAGATATTTGACATCTACAGGCTATACTACCAAATTTGGTGAGTTTTAATTTTATGTTATGTATTTTGTGACGTCATTTATTTTTTTGACGTTATGTATTTTGTGACGTCATTTATTTTTGTGACGTTATGTATTTTGTGACGTCATTTATTATTGTGACGTCATTTATTTTTGTGACGTTATGTATTTTGTGACGTCATTTATTTTTGTGACGTTATGTATTTTGTGACGTCATTTATTTTTGTGACATTATGTATTTTGTGACGTCATTTATTTTTGTGACGTTATGTATTTTGTGACGTCATTTTTTTTTGACGTTATGTATTATGTGACGTCATTTATTTTTGTGACGTTAGGTATTTTGTGACGTAATTAATTTTTGTGACGTCATTTATTTTTGTGACGTTATGTATTTTGTGACGTCATTTTTTTTGACGTTATGTATTATGTGACGTCATTTATTTTTGTGACGTTAGGTATTTTGTGACGTAATTAATTTTTGTGACGTCATTTATTTTTGTGACGTTATGTATTTTGTGACGTCATTTATTTTTGTGACGTTATGTTTTTTGTGTCGTCATTTGTTTTTGTGACGTTTTTTATTTTGTGACGTCATTTATTTTTGTGACGTTATGTATTTTGTGACGTCATTTATTTATGTGACGTTATGTATTTTGTGACGTCATTTATTTTTTTGACGTTATGTATTTTGTGACGTCAATTATTTTTATGACGTTATGTATTTTGTAACGTTATGTTTTTTGTGGCGTCATTTATTTTTGTGACGTTATGTATTATGTGACCTCATTTATTTTTGTGACGTTATGTATTTTGTGACGTTATTTATTTTTGTGACGTTATGTATTTTGTGACGTCATTTATTTTTGTGACGTCATTTATATTTGTGACGTTATGTATTTTGTGACGTCATTTATTTTTGTGACGTTATGTATTAATATTTGAAACGTCATTTATATTTGTGACGTTATGTATTTTGTGACCTCATTTATTTTTGTGACGTTATGTATTTTGTGATGTTATTTATTTTTGTGTCGTTATGTATTTTGTGCCGTCATTTATTTTTGTGACGTCATTTATATTTGTGACGTTATGTCTTTTGTGACGTCATTTATTTTTGTGACGTTATTTATTTTGTGACGTTATGTATTTTGTGACGTCATTTATTTTTGTGACGTTATGTATTTTGTGACGTCATTAATTATTGTTACGTCATTTATTTTTGTGACGTTATGTATTTTGTGACGTCATTTGTTTTTGTGACGTTTTGTTTTTTGTGACGTCATTTATTTTTGTGACGTTATGTATATTGTGGCGTCATTTATTTTTGTGACGTTATGTATTTTGTGACCTCATTTATTTTTGTGACGTTATGTATTTTGTGACATTATTTATTTTTTGACGTTATGTATTTTGTGACGTCATTTATTTTTGTGACGTCATTTATATTTGTGACGTTATGTATTTTGTGACGTCATTTATTTTTGTGACGTTATGTATTAATATTTGTGACGTCATTTATATTTGTGACGTTATGTATTTTGTGACCTCATTTATTTTTGTGATGTTATGTATTTTGTGACGTCATTTATTTTTTTGACGTTATGTATTTTGTGACGTCATTTATTTTTGTGACGTTATGTATTTTGTGACGTCATTTATTATTGTGACGTCATTTATTTTTGTGACGTTATGTATTTTGTGACGTCATTTATGTTTGTGACGTTATGTAGTTTGTGACGTCATTTATTTTTGTGACGTTATGTATTTTGTGACGGCATTTATTTTTGTGACGTTATGTATTTTGTGACGTCATTTATTTTTTTGACGTTATGTATTATGTGACGTCATTTATTTTTGTGACGTTAGGTATTTTTTCGACGTAATTAATTTTTGTGACGTCATTTATATTTGTGACGTTATGTATTTTGTGACGTCATTTATTTTTGTGACGTTATGTATTTTGTGACATCAATTATTTTTGTGAAGTTATGTATTTTGTGACGTCATTTCTTTTTGTGACGTTAGGTATTTTGTGACGACATTTATTTTTGTGCCGTTATGTATTTTGTGACGTCATTTATTTTTGTGACGTTATGTATTTTGTGACGTAATTAATTTTTGTGACGTCATTTATTTTTGTGACGTTATGTATTTTGTGACGTCATTTATTTTTGTGACGTTATGTATTTTGTGACGTCATTTATTTTTGTGACGTCATTTATTTTTGTGACGTTATGTATTTTGTGACGTCATTTTTTTGTGACGTTTAGTATTTTGTGACGTCATTTATTATTGTGACGTCATTTATTTTTGTGACGTTATGTATTTTGTGACGTCATTTATTTTTGTGACGATATGTGTTTTGTGACGTTATGTATTTTTTGACGTCATTTATTTTTGTGACGTTATGTATTTTGTGACGTCATTTATTTTTGTGACGTTATGTATTTTGTGACGTTATTTATTTTTGTGACGTTATGTATTTTGTGACCTCATTTATTTTTGTGACGTTATGTATTTTGTGACGTCATTTATTTTTGTGACGTTATGTATTTTGTGACCTCATTTATTTTTGTGACGTTATGTATTTTGTGACGTTATTTATTTTTGTGACGTTATGTATTTTGTGACCACATTTATTTTTGTGACGTTATGTATTTTGTGACGTTATGTATTTTGTGACGTCATTTATTTTTGTGACGTTATGTATTTTGTGACGTCATTTATTTTTGTGACGTTATGTATTTTGTGACGTCATTTATTTTTGTGACGTTATGTATTTTGTGACGTCATTTATTTTTGTGACGTTATGTATTTTGTGACCTTAATTATTTTTGTGACGTTATGTATTTTGTGACGTTATTTATTTTTGTGACGTTATGTATTTTGTGACCTCATTTATTTTTGTGACGTTATGTATTTTGTGACGTCATTTATTTTTGTGACGTTATGTATTTTGTGACGTCATTTTTTTGTGACGTTTAGTATTTTGTGACGTCATTTATTATTGTGACGTCATTTATTTTTGTGACGTTATGTATTTTGTGACGTCATTTATTTTTGTGACGTTATGTATTTTGTGACGTCATTTATTTTTGTGACGTTATGTATTTTGTGACGTCATTTATTTTTGTGACGTTATGTATTTTGTGACGTCATTTATTATTGTGACGTCATTTATTTTTGTGACGTTATGTATTTTGTGACGTCATTTATTTTTGTGACGTTATGTATTTTGTGACGTCATTTATTTTTGTGACGTTATATATTTTGTGACCTCATTTATTTTTGTGACGTTATGTATTTTGTGACGTTATTTATTTTTGTGGCGTTATGTATTTTGTAACCTCATTTATTTTTGTGACGTTATGTATTTTGTGACGTCATTTATTTTTGTGACGTCATTTATATTTTTGATGTTATGTATTTTGTGACGTCATTTATTTTTGTGACGTTATGTATTAATATTTGTGACGTCATTTATATTTGTGACGTTATGTATTTTGTGACCTCATTTATTTTTGTGACGTTATGTATTTTGTGACGTTATTTATTTTTGTGACGTTATGTATTTTATGACGTCATTTATTTTTGTGACGTCATTTATATTTGTGACGTTATGTATTTTGTGACGTCAATTATTTTTGTGACGTTATGTATTTTGTGACGTCAATTATTTTTGTGAAGTTATGTATTTTGTGACGTCATTTCTTTTTGTGACGTTAGGTATTTTGTGACGTCATTTATTTTTGTGCCGTTATGTATTTTTTGACGTCATTTATTTTTGTGACGTTATGTATTTTGTGACGTCATTTTTTTGTGACGTTTAGTATTTTGTGACATCATTTATTATTGTGACGTCATTTATTTTTGTGACGTTATGTATTTTGTGACGTCATTTATATTTGTGACGTTATGTATTTTGTGACGTCATTTATTTTTGTGACGTTATGTATTAATATTTGAAACGTCATTTATATTTGTGACGTTATGTATTTTGTGACCTCATTTATTTTTGTGACGTTATGTATTTTGTGACGTTATTTATTTTTGTGTCGTTATGTATTTTGTGACGTCATTTATTTTTGTGACGTCATTTATATTAGTGACGTTATGTCTTTTGTGACATCATTTATTTTTGTGACATTATTTATTTTGTGACGTTATGTATTTTGTGACGTCATTTATTTTGTGACGTTATGTATTTTGTGACGTCATTTATTATTGTTACGTCATTTATTTTTGTGACGTTATGTATTTTGTGACGTCATTTGTTTTTGTGACGTTTTGTTTTTTGTGACGTCATTTATTTTTGTGACGTTATGTATATTGTGGCGTCATTTATTTTTGTGACGTTATGTATTTTGTGACCTCATTTATTTTTGTGACGTCATGTATTTTGTGACATTATTTATTTTTTGACGTTATGTATTTTGTGACGTCATTTATTTTTGTGACGTCATTTATATTTGTGACGTTATGTATTTTGTGACGTCATTTATTTTTGTGACGTTATGTATTAATATTTGTGACGTCATTTATATTTGTGACGTTATGTATTTTGTGACCTCATTTATTTTTGTGATGTTATGTATTTTGTGACGTCATTTATTTTTTTGACGTTATGTATTTTGTGACGTCATTTATTTTTGTGACGTTATGTATTTTGTGACGTCATTTATGTTTGTGACGTTATGTATTTTGTGACGTCATTTATTTTTGTGACGTTATGTATTTTGTGACGTCATTTATTTTTGTGACGTTATGTATTTTGTGACGTCATTTATTTTTTTGACGTTATGTATTATGTGACGTCATTTATTTTTGTGACGTTAGGTATTTTTTGACGTAATTAATTTTTGTGACGTCATTTATATTTGTGACGTTATGTATTTTGTGACGTCAATTATTTTTGTGACGTTATGTATTTTGTGACGTCAATTATTTTTGTGAAGTTATGTATTTTGTGACGTCATTTCTTTTTGTGACGTTAGGTATTTTGTGACGTCATTTATTTTTGTGCCGCTATGTATTTTGTGACGTCATTTATTTTTGTGACGTTATGTATTTTGTGACGTAATTAATTTTTGTGACGTCATTTATTTTTGTGACGTTATGTATTTTGTGACGTCATTTATTTTTGTGCCGTTATGTATTTTGTGACGTCATTTATTTTTGTGACGTTATGTATTTTGTGACGTCATTAATTTTTGTGACGTCATTTATTTTTGTGACGTTATGTATTTTGTGACGTCATTTTTTTGACGTTTAGTATTTTGTGACGTCATTTATTATTGTGACGTTATCTATTTTTGTGACGTTATGTATTTTGTGACGTCATTTATTTTTGTGACGTCATTTATATTTGTGATGTTATGTATTTTGTGACGTCATTTATTTTTGTGACGTTATGTATTAATATTTGTGACGTCATTTATATTTGTGACGTTATGTATTTTGTGACCTCATTTATTTTTGTGACGTTATGTATTTTGTGACGTTATTTATTTTTGTGACGTTATGTATTTTGTGACGTCATTTATTTTTGTGACGTCATTTATATTTGTGACGTTATGTATTTTGTGACGTCAATTATTTTTGTGACGTTATGTATTTTGTGACGTCAATTATTTTTGTGACGTCATTTATTTTTGTGACGTCATTTATATTTGTGACGTTATGTATTTTGTGACGTCATTTATTTTTGTGACGTTATGTATTAATATTTGTGACGTCATTTATATTTGTGACGTTATGTATTTTGTGACCTCATTTATTTTTGTGATGTTATGTATTTTGTGACGTCATTTATTTTTTTGACGTTATGTATTTTGTGACGTCATTTATTTTTGTGACGTTATGTATTTTGTGACGTCATTTATGTTTGTGACGTTATGTATTTTGTGACGTCATTTATTTTTGTGACGTTATGTATTTTGTGACGTCATTTATTTTTGTGACGTTATGTATTTTGTGACGTCATTTATTTTTTTGACGTTATGTATTATGTGACGTCATTTATTTTTGTGACGTTAGGTATTTTTTGACGTAATTAATTTTTGTGACGTCATTTATATTTGTGACGTTATGTATTTTGTGACGTCAATTATTTTTGTGACGTTATGTATTTTGTGACGTCAATTATTTTTGTGAAGTTATGTATTTTGTGACGTCATTTCTTTTTGTGACGTTAGGTATTTTGTGACGTCATTTATTTTTGTGCCGTTATGTATTTTGTGACGTCATTTATTTTTGTGACGTTATGTATTTTGTGACGTAATTAATTTTTGTGACGTCATTTATTTTTGTGACGTTATGTATTTTGTGACGTCATTTATTTTTGTGCCGTTATGTATTTTGTGACGTCATTTATTTTTGTGACGTTATGTATTTTGTGACGTCATTAATTTTTGTGACGTCATTTATTTTTGTGACGTTATGTATTTTGTGACGTCATTTTTTTGACCTTTAGTATTTTGTGACGTCATTTATTATTGTGACGTTATCTATTTTTGTGACGTTATGTATTTTGTGACGTCATTTATTTTTGTGACGTCATTTATATTTGTGATGTTATGTATTTTGTGACGTCATTTATTTTTGTGACGTTATGTATTAATATTTGTGACGTCATTTATATTTGTGACGTTATGTATTTTGTGACCTCATTTATTTTTGTGACGTTATGTATTTTGTGACGTTATTTATTTTTGTGACGTTATGTATTTTGTGACGTCATTTATTTTTGTGACGTCATTTATATTTGTGACGTTATGTATTTTGTGACGTCAATTATTTTTGTGACGTTATGTATTTTGTGACGTCAATTATTTTTGTGAAGTTATGTATTTTGTGACGTCATTTCTTTTTGTGACGTTAGGTATTTTGTGACGTCATTTATTTTTGTGCCGTTATTTATTTTGTGACGTCATTTTTTTTTGTGACGTTATGTATTTTGTGACGTCATTTTTTTGACGTTTAGTATTTTGTGACGTCATTTATTATTGTGACGTCATCTATTTTTGTGACGTTATGTATTTTGTGACGTCATTTATTTTTGTGACGTCATTTATATTTGTGATGTTATGTATTTTGTGACGTCATTTATTTTTGTGACGTTATGTATTAATATTTGTGACATCATTTATATTTGTGATGTTATGTATTTTGTGACCTCATTTATTTTTTTGACGTTATGTATTTTGTGACGTTATTTATTTTTGTGACGTTATGTATTTTGTGACGTCATTTATTTTTGTGACGTCATTTATATTTGTGACGTTATGTATTTTGTGACGTCAATTATTTTTGTGACGTTATGTATTTTGTGACGTCAATTATTTTTGTGAAGTCATGTATTTTGTGACGTCATTTCTTTTTGTGACGTTAGGTATTTTGTGACGTCATTTATTTTTGTGCCGTTATGTATTTTGTGACGTCATTTATTTTTGTGACGTTATGTATTTTGTGACGTCATTTTTTTGTGACGTTTAGTATTTTGTGACGTCATTTATTATTGTGACGTCATTTATTTTTGTTACGTTATGTATTTTGTGACGTCATTTATTTTTGTGACGATATGTGTTTTGTGACGTTATGTATTTTTTGACGTCATTTATTTTTGTGACGTTATGTATTTTGTGACGTCATTTATTTTTGTGACGTTATGTATTTTTTGACGTTATGTATTTTGTGACGTCATTTATTATTGTGACGTCATTTATTTTTGTGACGTTATGTATTTTGTGACGTCATTTATTTTTGTGACGTTATGTATTTTTTGACGTCATTTATTTTTGTGACGTTATGTATTTTGTGACCTCATTTATTTTTGTGACGTTATGTATTTTGTGACGTCATTTATTTTTGTGACGTTATGTATTTTGTGACCACATTTATTTTTGTGACGTTATGTATTTTGTGACGTTATGTATTTTGTGAGGTCATTTATTTTTGTGACGTTATGTATTTTGTGACGTCATTTATTTTTGTGACGTTATGTATTTTGTGACGTCATTTATTTTTGTGACGTTATGTATTTTGTGACGTCATTTATTTTTGTGACGTTATGTATTTTGTGACCTCATTTATTTTTGTGACGTTATGTATTTTGTGACGTTATTTATTTTTGTGACGTTATGTATTTTGTGACCTCATTTATTTTTTAACGTTATGTATTTTGTGACGTCATTTATTTTTGTGACGTTATGTATTTTGTGACGTCATTTTTTTGTGACGTTTAGTATTTTGTGACGTCATTTATTATTGTGACGTCATTTATTTTTGTGACGTTATGTATTTTGTGACGTCATTTATTTTTGTGACGTTATGTATTTTGTGACGTCATTTATTTTTGTGACGTTATGTATTTTGTGACGTCATTTATTTTTGTGACGTTATGTATTTTGTGACGTCATTTATTATTGTGACGTCATTTATTTTTGTGACGTTATGTATTTTGTGACGTCATTTATTTTTGTGACGTTATGTATTTTGTGACGTCATTTATTTTTGTGACGTTATGTATTTTGTGACCTCATTTATTTTTGTGACGTTATGTATTTTGTGACGTTATTTATTTTTGTGGCGTTATGTATTTTGTGACCTCATTTATTTTTGTGACGTTATGTATTTTGTGACGTCATTTATTTTTGTGACGTCATTTATATTTTTGATGTTATGTATTTTGTGACGTCATTTATTTTTGTGACGTTATGTATTAATATTTGTGACGTCATTTATATTTGTGACGTTATGTATTTTGTGACCTCATTTATTTTTGTGACGTTATGTATTTTGTGACGTTATTTATTTTTGTGACGTTATGTATTTTATGACGTCATTTATTTTTGTGACGTCATTTTTTTGTGACGTTTAGTATTTTCTGACGTCATTTATTATTGTGACGTCATTTATTTTTGTGACGTTATGTATTTTGTGACGTCATTTATTTTTGTGACGTCATTTATATTTGTGACGTTATGTATTTTGTGACGTCATTTATTTTTGTGACGTTATGTATTAATATTTGAAACGTCATTTATATTTGTGACGTTATGTATTTTGTGACCTCATTTATTTTTGTGACGTTATGTATTTTGTGACGTTATTTATTTTTGTGTCGTTATGTATTTTGTGACGTCATTTATTTTTGTGATGTCATTTATATTAGTGACGTTATGTCTTTTGTGACACCATTTATTTTTGTGACATTATTTATTTTGTGACGTTATGTATTTTGTGACGTCATTTATTTTGTGACGTTATGTATTTTGTGACATCATTTATTATTGTTACGTCATTTATTTTTGTGACGTTATGTATTTTGTGACGTCATTTGTTTTTGTGACGTTTTGTTTTTTGTGACGTCATTTATTTTTGTGACGTTATGTATATTGTGGCGTCATTTATTTTTGTGACGTTATGTATTTTGTGACCTCATTTATTTTTGTGACGTTATGTATTTTGTGACATTATTTATTTTTTGACGTTATGTATTTTGTGACGTCATTTATTTTTGTGACGTCATTTATATTTGTGACGTTATGTATTTTGTGACGTCATTTATTTTTGTGACGTTATGTATTAATATTTGTGACGTCATTTATATTTGTGACGTTATGTATTTTGTGACCTCATTTATTTTTGTGATGTTATGTATTTTGTGACGTCATATATTTTTTTGACGTTATGTATTTTGTGACGTTATGTATTTTGTGACGTCATTTATGTTTGTGACGTTATGTATTTTGTGACGTCATTTATTTTTGTGACGTTATGTATTTTGTGACGTCATTTATTTTTGTGACGTTATGTATTTTGTGACGTCATTTATTTTTTTGACGTTATGTATTATGTGACGTCATTTATTTTTGTGACGTTAGGTATTTTTTGACGTAATTAATTTTTGTGACGTCATTTATATTTGTGACGTTATGTATTTTGTGACGTCAATTATTTTTGTGACGTTATGTATTTTGTGACGTCAATTATTTTTGTGAAGTTATGTATTTTGTGACGTCATTTCTTTTTGTGACGTTAGGTATTTTGTGACGTCATTTATTTTTGTGCCGTTATGTATTTTGTGACGTCATTTATTTTTGTGACGTTATGTATTTTGTGACGTAATTAATTTTTGTGACGTCATTTATTTTTGTGACGTTATGTATTTTGTGACGTCATTTATTTTTGTGCCGTTATGTATTTTGTGACGTCATTTATTTTTGTGACGTTATGTATTTTGTGACGTCATTAATTTTTGTGACGTCATTTATTTTTGTGACGTTATGTATTTTGTGACGTCATTTTTTTGACGTTTAGTATTTTGTGACGTCATTTATTATTGTGACGTCATCTATTTTTGTGACGTTATGTATTTTGTGACGTCATTTATTTTTTCGACGTCATTTATATTTGTGATGTTATGTATTTTGTGACGTCATTTATTTTTGTGACGTTATGTATTAATATTTGTGACGTCATTTATATTTGTGACGTTATGTATTTTGTGACCTCATTTATTTTTGTGACGTTATGTATTTTGTGACGTTATTTATTTTTGTGACGTTATGTATTTTGTGACGTCATTTATTTCTGTGACGTCATTTATATTTGTGACGTTATGTATTTTGTGACGTCAATTATTTTTGTGACGTTATGTATTTTGTGACGTCAATTATTTTTGTGAAGTTATGTATTTTGTGACGTCATTTCTTTTTGTGACGTTAGGTATTTTGTGACGTCATTTATTTTTGTGCCGTTATGTATTTTGTGACGTCATTTATTTTTGTGACGTTATGTATTTTGTGACGTCATTTTTTTGTGACGTTTAGTATTTTGTGACGTCATTTATTATTGTGACGTCATTTATTTTTGTGACGTTATGTATTTTGTGACGTCATTTATTTTTGTGACGTCATTTATATTTGTGACGTTATGTATTTTGTGACGTCATTTATTTTTGTGACGTTATGTATTAATATTTGAAACGTCATTTATATTTGTGACGTTATGTATTTTGTGACCTCATTTATTTTTGTGACGTTATGTATTTTGTGACGTTATTTATTTTTGTGTCGTTATGTATTTTGTGACGTCATTTATTTTTGTGACGTCATTTATATTAGTGACGTTATGTCTTTTGTGACGTCATTTATTTTTGTGACGTCATTTATTTTTGTGCCGTTATGTATTTTGTGACGTCATTTATTTTTGTGACGTTATGTATTTTGTGACGTAATTAATTTTTGTGACGTCATTTATTTTTGTGACGTTATGTATTTTGTGACGTCATTTATTTTTGTGACGTTATGTATTTTGTGACGTCATTTATTTTTGTGACGTCATTTATTTTTGTGACGTTATGTATTTTGTGACGTCATTTTTTTGTGACGTTTAGTATTTTGTGACGTCATTTATTATTGTGACGTCATTTATTTTTGTGACGTTATGTATTTTGTGACGTCATTTATTTTTGTGACGTCATTTATATTTGTGACGTTATGTCTTTTGTGACGTCATTTATTTTTGTGACGTTATGTATTTTGTGACGTCATTTATTTTTGTGACGTTATGTATTTTGTGACGTCATTTATTTTTTTGACGTTATGTTTTTTGTGACGTTATGTATTTTTGTGACGTCATTTATTTTTGTGACGTTATGTATTTTGTGACGTCATTTATTTTTTTGACGTTATGTATTATGTGACGTCATTTATTTTTGTGACGTTATGTATTTTGTGACGTCATTTATTTTTGTGACGTCATTTATATTTGTGACGTTATGTCTTTTGTGACGTCATTTATTTTTGTGACGTTATGTATTTTGTGACGTCATTTATTTTTGTGACGTTATGTATTTTGTGACGTCATTTATTTGTGTGACGTCATTTATTTTTGTGACGTTATGTATTTTGTGACGTCATTTATTTTTGTGACGTTATGTATTTTGTGACGTCAATTATTTTTATGACGTTATGTATTTTGTAACGTTATGTTTTTTGTGGCGTCATTTATTTTTGTGACGTTATGTATTATGTGACCTCATTTATTTTTGTGACGTTATGTATTTTGTGACGTTATTTATTTTTGTGACGTTATGTATTTTGTGACGTCATTTATTTTTGTGACGTCATTTATATTTGTGACGTTATGTATTTTGTGACGTCATTTATTTTTGTGACGTTATGTATTAATATTTGAAACGTCATTTATATTTGTGACGTTATGTATTTTGTGACCTCATTTATTTTTGTGACGTTATGTATTTTGTGACGTTATTTATTTTTGTGTCGTTATGTATTTTGTGACGTCATTTATTTTTGTGACGTCATTTATATTTGTGACGTTATGTCTTTTGTGACGTCATTTATTTTTGTGACGTTATTTATTTTGTGACGTTATGTATTTTGTGACGTCATTTATTTTTGTGACGTTATGTATTTTGTGACGTCATTTATTTTTGTGACGTTATGTATTTTGTGACGTCATTTATTATTGTTACGTCATTTATTTTTGTGACGTTATGTATTTTGTGACGTCCTTTGTTTTTGTGACGTTTTGTTTTTTGTGACGTCATTTATTTTTGTGACGTTATGTATATTGTGGCGTCATTTATTTTTGTGACGTTATGTATTTTGTGACCTCATTTATTTTTGTGACGTTATGTATTTTGTGACATTATTTATTTTTTGACGTTATGTATTTTGTGACGTCATTTATTTTTGTGACGTCATTTATATTTGTGACGTTATGTATTTTGTGACGTCATTTATTTTTGTGACGTTATGTATTAATATTTGTGACGTCATTTATATTTGTGACGTTATGTATTTTGTGACCTCATTTATTTTTGTGATGTTATGTATTTTGTGACGTCATTTATTTTTTTGACGTTATGTATTTTGTGACGTCATTTACTATTGTGACGTCATTTATTTTTGTGACGTTATGTATTTTGTGACGTCATTTATGTTTGTGACGTTATGTATTTTGTGACGTCATTTATTTTTGTGACGTTATGTATTTTGTGACGTCATTTATTTTTGTGACGTTATGTATTTTGTGACGTCATTTATTTTTTTGACGTTATGTATTATGTGACGTCATTTATTTTTGTGACGTTAGGTATTTTTTGACGTAATTAATTTTTGTGACGTCATTTATATTTGTGACGTTATGTATTTTGTGACGTCAATTATTTTTGTGACGTTATGTATTTTGTGACGTCATTTATATTTGTGACGTTATGTATTTTGTGACCTCATTTATTTTTGTGACGTTATGTATTTTGTGACGTTATTAATTTTTGTGACGTTATGTATTTTATGACGTCATTTATTTTTGTGACGTCATTTTTTTGTGACGTTTAGTATTTTGTGACGTCATTTATTATTGTGACGTCATTTATTTTTGTGACGTTATGTATTTTGTGACGTCATTTATTTTTGTGACGTCATTTATATTTGTGACGTTATGTATTTTGTGACGTCATTTATTTTTGTGACGTTATGTATTAATATTTGAAACGTCATTTATATTTGTGACGTTATGTATTTTGTGACCTCATTTATTTTTGTGACGTTATGTATTTTGTGACGTTATTTATTTTTGTGTCGTTATGTATTTTGTGACGTCATTTATTTTTGTGACGTCATTTATATTAGTGACGTTATGTCTTTTGTGACATCATTTATTTTTGTGACATTATTTATTTTGTGACGTTATGTATTTTGTGACGTCATTTATTTTGTGACGTTATGTATTTTGTGACGTCATTATTATTGTTACGTCATTTATTTTTGTGACGTTATGTATTTTGTGACGTCATTTGTTTTTGTGACGTTTTGTTTTTTGTGACGTCATTTATTTTTGTGACGTTATGTATATTGTGGCGTCATTTATTTTTGTGACGTTATGTATTTTGTGACCTCATTTATTTTTGTGACGTTATGTATTTTGTGACATTATTTATTTTTTGACGTTATGTATTTTGTGACGTCATTTATTTTTGTGACGTCATTTATATTTGTGACGTTATGTATTTTGTGACGTCATTTATTTTTGTGACGTTATGTATTAATATTTGTGACGTCATTTATATTTGTGACGTTATGTATTTTGTGACCTCATTTATTTTTGTGATGTTATGTATTTTGTGACGTCATATATTTTTTTGACGTTATGTATTTTGTGACGTTATGTATTTTGTGACGTCATTTATGTTTGTGACGTTATGTATTTTGTGACGTCATTTATTTTTGTGACGTTATGTATTTTGTGACGTCATTTATTTTTGTGACGTTATGTATTTTGTGACGTCATTTATTTTTTTGACGTTATGTATTATGTGACGTCATTTATTTTTGTGACGTTAGGTATTTTTTGACGTAATTAATTTTTGTGACGTCATTTATATTTGTGACGTTATGTATTTTGTGACGTCAATTATTTTTGTGACGTTATGTATTTTGTGACGTCATTTATTTTTGTGACGTCATTTATATTTGTGACGTTATGTATTTTGTGACGTCATTTATTTTTGTGACGTTATGTATTAATATTTGAAACGTCATTTATATTTGTGACGTTATGTATTTTGTGACCTCATTTATTTTTGTGACGTTATGTATTTTGTGACGTTATTTATTTTTGTGTCGTTATGTATTTTGTGACGTCATTTATTTTTGTGACGTCATTTATATTAGTGACGTTATGTCTTTTGTGACATCATTTATTTTTGTGACATTATTTATTTTGTGACGTTATGTATTTTGTGACGTCATTTATTTTGTGACGTTATGTATTTTGTGACGTCATTTATTATTGTTACGTCATTTATTTTTGTGACGTTATGTATTTTGTGACGTCATTTGTTTTTGTGACGTTTTGTTTTTTGTGACGTCATTTATTTTTGTGACGTTATGTATATTGTGGCGTCATTTATTTTTGTGACGTTATGTATTTTGTGACCTCATTTATTTTTGTGACGTTATGTATTTTGTGACATTATTTATTTTTTGACGTTATGTATTTTGTGACGTCATTTATTTTTGTGACGTTATGTATTAATATTTGAAACGTCATTTATATTTGTGACGTTATGTATTTTGTGACCTCATTTATTTTTGTGACGTTATGTATTTTGTGACGTTATTTATTTTTGTGTCGTTATGTATTTTGTGACGTCATTTATTTTTGTGACGTCATTTATATTTGTGACGTTATGTCTTTTGTGACGTCATTTATTTTTGTGACGTTATTTATTTTGTGACGTTATGTATTTTGTGACGTCATTTATTTTTGTGACGTTATGTATTTTGTGACGTCATTTATTTTTGTGACGTTATGTATTTTGTGACGTCATTTATTATTGTTACGTCATTTATTTTTGTGACGTTATGTATTTTGTGACGTCATTTGTTTTTGTGACGTTTTGTTTTTTGTGACGTCATTTATTTTTGTGACGTTATGTATATTGTGGCGTCATTTATTTTTGTGACGTTATGTATTTTGTGACCTCATTTATTTTTGTGACGTTATGTATTTTGTGACATTATTTATTTTTTGACGTTATGTATTTTGTGACGTCATTTATTTTTGTGACGTCATTTATATTTGTGACGTTATGTATTTTGTGACGTCATTTATTTTTGTGACGTTATGTATTAATATTTGTGACGTCATTTATATTTGTGACGTTATGTATTTTGTGACCTCATTTATTTTTGTGATGTTATGTATTTTGTGACGTCATTTATTTTTTTGACGTTATGTATTTTGTGACGTCATTTACTATTGTGACGTCATTTATTTTTGTGACGTTATGTATTTTGTGACGTCATTTATGTTTGTGACGTTATGTATTTTGTGACGTCATTTATTTTTGTGACGTTATGTATTTTGTGACGTCATTTATTTTTGTGACGTTATGTATTTTGTGACGTCATTTATTTTTTTGACGTTATGTATTATGTGACGTCATTTATTTTTGTGACGTTAGGTATTTTTTGACGTAATTAATTTTTGTGACGTCATTTATATTTGTGACGTTATGTATTTTGTGACGTCAATTATTTTTGTGACGTTATGTATTTTGTGACGTCATTTATTTTTGTGACGTTATGTATTAATATTTGTGACGTCATTTATATTTGTGACGTTATGTATTTTGTGACCTCATTTATTTTTGTGACGTTATGTATTTTGTGACGTTATTAATTTTTGTGACGTTATGTATTTTATGACGTCATTTATTTTTGTGACGTCATTTTTTTGTGACGTTTAGTATTTTGTGACGTCATTTATTATTGTGACGTCATTTATTTTTGTGACGTTATGTATTTTGTGACGTCATTTATTTTTGTGACGTCATTTATATTTGTGACGTTATGTATTTTGTGACGTCATTTATTTTTGTGACGTTATGTATTAATATTTGAAACGTCATTTATATTTGTGACGTTATGTATTTTGTGACCTCATTTATTTTTGTGACGTTATGTATTTTGTGACGTTATTTATTTTTGTGTCGTTATGTATTTTGTGACGTCATTTATTTTTGTGACGTCATTTATATTAGTGACGTTATGTCTTTTGTGACATCATTTATTTTTGTGACATTATTTATTTTGTGACGTTATGTATTTTGTGACGTCATTTATTTTGTGACGTTATGTATTTTGTGACGTCATTTATTATTGTTACGTCATTTATTTTTGTGACGTTATGTATTTTGTGACGTCATTTGTTTTTGTGACGTTTTGTTTTTTGTGACGTCATTTATTTTTGTGACGTTATGTATATTGTGGCGTCATTTATTTTTGTGACGTTATGTATTTTGTGACCTCATTTATTTTTGTGACGTTATGTATTTTGTGACATTATTAATTTTTTGACGTTATGTATTTTGTGACGTCATTTATTTTTGTGACGTCATTTATATTTGTGACGTTATGTATTTTGTGACGTCATTTATTTTTGTGACGTTATGTATTAATATTTGTGACGTCATTTATATTTGTGACGTTATGTATTTTGTGACCTCATTTATTTTTGTGATGTTATGTATTTTGTGACGTCATATATTTTTTTGACGTTATGTATTTTGTGACGTTATGTATTTTGTGACGTCATTTATGTTTGTGACGTTATGTATTTTGTGACGTCATTTATTTTTGTGACGTTATGTATTTTGTGACGTCATTTATTTTTGTGACGTTATGTATTTTGTGACGTCATTTATTTTTTTGACGTTATGTATTATGTGACGTCATTTATTTTTGTGACGTTAGGTATTTTTTGACGTAATTAATTTTTGTGACGTCATTTATATTTGTGACGTTATGTATTTTGTGACGTCAATTATTTTTGTGACGTTATGTATTTTGTGACGTCAATTATTTTTGTGAAGTTATGTATTTTGTGACGTCATTTCTTTTTGTGACGTTAGGTATTTTGTGACGTCATTTATTTTTGTGCCGTTATGTATTTTGTGACGTCATTTACTTTTGTGACGTTATGTATTTTGTGACGTAATTAATTTTTGTGACGTCAATTATTTTTGTGACGTTATGTATTTTGTGACGTCATTTATTTTTGTGCCGTTATGTATTTTGTGACGTCATTTATTTTTGTGACGTTATGTATTTTGTGACGTCATTAATTTTTGTGACGTCATTTATTTTTGTGACGTTATATATTTTGTGACGTCATTTTTTTGACGTTTAGTATTTTGTGAAGTCATTTATTATTGTGACGTCATCTATTTTTGTGACGTTATGTATTTTGTGACGTCATTTATTTTTGTGACGTCATTTATATTTGTGATGTTATGTATTTTGTGACGTCATTTATTTTTGTGACGTTATGTATTAATATTTGTGACGTCATTTATATTTGTGACGTTATGTATTTTGTGACCTCATTTATTTTAGTGACGTTATGTATTTTGTGACGTTATTAATTTTTGTGACGTTATGTATTTTATGACGTCATTTATTTTTGTGACGTCATTTTTTTGTGACGTTTAGTATTTTGTGACGTCATTTATTATTGTGACGTCATTTATTTTTGTGACGTTATGTATTTTGTGACGTCATTTATTTTTGTGACGTCATTTATATTTGTGACGTTATGTATTTTGTGACGTCATTTATTTTTGTGACGTTATGTATTAATATTTGAAACGTCATTTATATTTGTGACGTTATGTATTTTGTGACCTCATTTATTTTTGTGACGTTATGTATTTTGTGACGTTATTTATTTTTGTGTCGTTATGTATTTTGTGACGTCATTTATTTTTGTGACGTCATTTATATTAGTGACGTTATGTCTTTTGTGACATCATTTATTTTTGTGACATTATTTATTTTGTGACGTTATGTATTTTGTGACGTCATTTATTTTGTGACGTTATGTATTTTGTGACGTCATTATTATTGTTACGTCATTTATTTTTGTGACGTTATGTATTTTGTGACGTCATTTGTTTTTGTGACGTTTTGTTTTTTGTGACGTCATTTATTTTTGTGACGTTATGTATATTGTGGCGTCATTTATTTTTGTGACGTTATGTATTTTGTGACCTCATTTATTTTTGTGACGTTATGTATTTTGTGACATTATTTATTTTTTGACGTTATGTATTTTGTGACGTCATTTATTTTTGTGACGTCATTTATATTTGTGACGTTATGTATTTTGTGACGTCATTTATTTTTGTGACGTTATGTATTAATATTTGTGACGTCATTTATATTTGTGACGTTATGTATTTTGTGACCTCATTTATTTTTGTGATGTTATGTATTTTGTGACGTCATATATTTTTTTGACGTTATGTATTTTGTGACGTTATGTATTTTGTGACGTCATTTATGTTTGTGACGTTATGTATTTTGTGACGTCATTTATTTTTGTGACGTTATGTATTTTGTGACGTCATTTATTTTTGTGACGTTATGTATTTTGTGACGTCATTTATTTTTTTGACGTTATGTATTATGTGACGTCATTTATTTTTGTGACGTTAGGTATTTTTTGACGTAATTAATTTTTGTGACGTCATTTATATTTGTGACGTTATGTATTTTGTGACGTCAATTATTTTTGTGACGTTATGTATTTTGTGACGTCATTTATTTTTGTGACGTCATTTATATTTGTGACGTTATGTATTTTGTGACGTCATTTATTTTTGTGACGTTATGTATTAATATTTGAAACGTCATTTATATTTGTGACGTTATGTATTTTGTGACCTCATTTATTTTTGTGACGTTATGTATTTTGTGACGTTATTTATTTTTGTGTCGTTATGTATTTTGTGACGTCATTTATTTTTGTGACGTCATTTATATTAGTGACGTTATGTCTTTTGTGACATCATTTATTTTTGTGACATTATTTATTTTGTGACGTTATGTATTTTGTGACGTCATTTATTTTGTGACGTTATGTATTTTGTGACGTCATTTATTATTGTTACGTCATTTATTTTTGTGACGTTATGTATTTTGTGACGTCATTTGTTTTTGTGACGTTTTGTTTTTTGTGACGTCATTTATTTTTGTGACGTTATGTATATTGTGGCGTCATTTATTTTTGTGACGTTATGTATTTTGTGACCTCATTTATTTTTGTGACGTTATGTATTTTGTGACATTATTTATTTTTTGACGTTATGTATTTTGTGACGTCATTTATTTTTGTGACGTTATGTATTAATATTTGAAACGTCATTTATATTTGTGACGTTATGTATTTTGTGACCTCATTTATTTTTGTGACGTTATGTATTTTGTGACGTTATTTATTTTTGTGTCGTTATGTATTTTGTGACGTCATTTATTTTTGTGACGTCATTTATATTTGTGACGTTATGTCTTTTGTGACGTCATTTATTTTTGTGACGTTATTTATTTTGTGACGTTATGTATTTTGTGACGTCATTTATTTTTGTGACGTTATGTATTTTGTGACGTCATTTATTTTTGTGACGTTATGTATTTTGTGACGTCATTTATTATTGTTACGTCATTTATTTTTGTGACGTTATGTATTTTGTGACGTCATTTGTTTTTGTGACGTTTTGTTTTTTGTGACGTCATTTATTTTTGTGACGTTATGTATATTGTGGCGTCATTTATTTTTGTGACGTTATGTATTTTGTGACCTCATTTATTTTTGTGACGTTATGTATTTTGTGACATTATTTATTTTTTGACGTTATGTATTTTGTGACGTCATTTATTTTTGTGACGTCATTTATATTTGTGACGTTATGTATTTTGTGACGTCATTTATTTTTGTGACGTTATGTATTAATATTTGTGACGTCATTTATATTTGTGACGTTATGTATTTTGTGACCTCATTTATTTTTGTGATGTTATGTATTTTGTGACGTCATTTATTTTTTTGACGTTATGTATTTTGTGACGTCATTTACTATTGTGACGTCATTTATTTTTGTGACGTTATGTATTTTGTGACGTCATTTATGTTTGTGACGTTATGTATTTTGTGACGTCATTTATTTTTGTGACGTTATGTATTTTGTGACGTCATTTATTTTTGTGACGTTATGTATTTTGTGACGTCATTTATTTTTTTGACGTTATGTATTATGTGACGTCATTTATTTTTGTGACGTTAGGTATTTTTTGACGTAATTAATTTTTGTGACGTCATTTATATTTGTGACGTTATGTATTTTGTGACGTCAATTATTTTTGTGACGTTATGTATTTTGTGACGTCATTTATTTTTGTGACGTTATGTATTAATATTTGTGACGTCATTTATATTTGTGACGTTATGTATTTTGTGACCTCATTTATTTTTGTGACGTTATGTATTTTGTGACGTTATTAATTTTTGTGACGTTATGTATTTTATGACGTCATTTATTTTTGTGACGTCATTTTTTTGTGACGTTTAGTATTTTGTGACGTCATTTATTATTGTGACGTCATTTATTTTTGTGACGTTATGTATTTTGTGACGTCATTTATTTTTGTGACGTCATTTATATTTGTGACGTTATGTATATTGTGACGTCATTTATTTTTGTGACGTTATGTATTAATATTTGAAACGTCATTTATATTTGTGACGTTATGTATTTTGTGACCTCATTTATTTTTGTGACGTTATGTATTTTGTGACGTTATTTATTTTTGTGTCGTTATGTATTTTGTGACGTCATTTATTTTTGTGACGTCATTTATATTAGTGACGTTATGTCTTTTGTGACATCATTTATTTTTGTGACATTATTTATTTTGTGACGTTATGTATTTTGTGACGTCATTTATTTTGTGACGTTATGTATTTTGTGACGTCATTTATTATTGTTACGTCATTTATTTTTGTGACGTTATGTATTTTGTGACGTCATTTGTTTTTGTGACGTTTTGTTTTTTGTGACGTCATTTATTTTTGTGACGTTATGTATATTGTGGCGTCATTTATTTTTGTGACGTTATGTATTTTGTGACCTCATTTATTTTTGTGACGTTATGTATTTTGTGACGTCATTTATTTTTGTGACGTCATTTATATTTGTGATGTTATGTATTTTGTGACGTCATTTATTTTTGTGACGTTATGTATTAATATTTGTGACGTCATTTATATTTGTGACGTTATGTATTTTGTGACCTCATTTATTTTAGTGACGTTATGTATTTTGTGACGTTATTAATTTTTGTGACGTTATGTATTTTATGACGTCATTTATTTTTGTGACGTCATTTTTTTGTGACGTTTAGTATTTTGTGACGTCATTTATTATTGTGACGTCATTTATTTTTGTGACGTTATGTATTTTGTGACGTCATTTATTTTTGTGACGTCATTTATATTTGTGACGTTATGTATTTTGTGACGTCATTTATTTTTGTGACGTTATGTATTAATATTTGAAACGTCATTTATATTTGTGACGTTATGTATTTTGTGACCTCATTTATTTTTGTGACGTTATGTATTTTGTGACGTTATTTATTTTTGTGTCGTTATGTATTTTGTGACGTCATTTATTTTTGTGACGTCATTTATATTAGTGACGTTATGTCTTTTGTGACATCATTTATTTTTGTGACATTATTTATTTTGTGACGTTATGTATTTTGTGACGTCATTTATTTTGTGACGTTATGTATTTTGTGACGTCATTATTATTGTTACGTCATTTATTTTTGTGACGTTATGTATTTTGTGACGTCATTTGTTTTTGTGACGTTTTGTTTTTTGTGACGTCATTTATTTTTGTGACGTTATGTATATTGTGGCGTCATTTATTTTTGTGACGTTATGTATTTTGTGACCTCATTTATTTTTGTGACGTTATGTATTTTGTGACATTATTTATTTTTTGACGTTATGTATTTTGTGACGTCATTTATTTTTGTGACGTCATTTATATTTGTGACGTTATGTATTTTGTGACGTCATTTATTTTTGTGACGTTATGTATTAATATTTGTGACGTCATTTATATTTGTGACGTTATGTATTTTGTGACCTCATTTATTTTTGTGATGTTATGTATTTTGTGACGTCATATATTTTTTTGACGTTATGTATTTTGTGACGTTATGTATTTTGTGACGTCATTTATGTTTGTGACGTTATGTATTTTGTGACGTCATTTATTTTTGTGACGTTATGTATTTTGTGACGTCATTTATTTTTGTGACGTTATGTATTTTGTGACGTCATTTATTTTTTTGACGTTATGTATTATGTGACGTCATTTATTTTTGTGACGTTAGGTATTTTTTGACGTAATTAATTTTTGTGACGTCATTTATATTTGTGACGTTATGTATTTTGTGACGTCAATTATTTTTGTGACGTTATGTATTTTGTGACGTCATTTATTTTTGTGACGTCATTTATATTTGTGACGTTATGTATTTTGTGACGTCATTTATTTTTGTGACGTTATGTATTAATATTTGAAACGTCATTTATATTTGTGACGTTATGTATTTTGTGACCTCATTTATTTTTGTGACGTTATGTATTTTGTGACGTTATTTATTTTTGTGTCGTTATGTATTTTGTGACGTCATTTATTTTTGTGACGTCATTTATATTAGTGACGTTATGTCTTTTGTGACATCATTTATTTTTTTGACATTATTTATTTTGTGACGTTATGTATTTTGTGACGTCATTTATTTTGTGACGTTATGTATTTTGTGACGTCATTTATTATTGTTACGTCATTTATTTTTGTGACGTTATGTATTTTGTGACGTCATTTGTTTTTGTGACGTTTTGTTTTTTGTGACGTCATTTATTTTTGTGACGTTATGTATATTGTGGCGTCATTTATTTTTGTGACGTTATGTATTTTGTGACCTCATTTATTTTTGTGACGTTATGTATTTTGTGACATTATTTATTTTTTGACGTTATGTATTTTGTGACGTCATTTATTTTTGTGACGTTATGTATTAATATTTGAAACGTCATTTATATTTGTGACGTTATGTATTTTGTGACCTCATTTATTTTTGTGACGTTATGTATTTTGTGACGTTATTTATTTTTGTGTCGTTATGTATTTTGTGACGTCATTTATTTTTGTGACGTCATTTATATTTGTGACGTTATGTCTTTTGTGACGTCATTTATTTTTGTGACGTTATTTATTTTGTGACGTTATGTATTTTGTGACGTCATTTATTTTTGTGACGTTATGTATTTTGTGACGTCATTTATTTTTGTGACGTTATGTATTTTGTGACGTCATTTATTATTGTTACGTCATTTATTTTTGTGACGTTATGTATTTTGTGACGTCATTTGTTTTTGTGACGTTTTGTTTTTTGTGACGTCATTTATTTTTGTGACGTTATGTATATTGTGGCGTCATTTATTTTTGTGACGTTATGTATTTTGTGACCTCATTTATTTTTGTGACGTTATGTATTTTGTGACATTATTTATTTTTTGACGTTATGTATTTTGTGACGTCATTTATTTTTGTGACGTCATTTATATTTGTGACGTTATGTATTTTGTGACGTCATTTATTTTTGTGACGTTATGTATTAATATTTGTGACGTCATTTATATTTGTGACGTTATGTATTTTGTGACCTCATTTATTTTTGTGATGTTATGTATTTTGTGACGTCATTTATTTTTTTGACGTTATGTATTTTGTGACGTCATTTACTATTGTGACGTCATTTATTTTTGTGACGTTATGTATTTTGTGACGTCATTTATGTTTGTGACGTTATGTATTTTGTGACGTCATTTATTTTTGTGACGTTATGTATTTTGTGACGTCATTTATTTTTGTGACGTTATGTATTTTGTGACGTCATTTATTTTTTTGACGTTATGTATTATGTGACGTCATTTATTTTTGTGACGTTAGGTATTTTTTGACGTAATTAATTTTTGTGACGTCATTTATATTTGTGACGTTATGTATTTTGTGACGTCAATTATTTTTGTGACGTTATGTATTTTGTGACGTCATTTATTTTTGTGACGTTATGTATTAATATTTGTGACGTCATTTATATTTGTGACGTTATGTATTTTGTGACCTCATTTATTTTTGTGACGTTATGTATTTTGTGACGTTATTAATTTTTGTGACGTTATGTATTTTATGACGTCATTTATTTTTGTGACGTCATTTTTTTGTGACGTTTAGTATTTTGTGACGTCATTTATTATTGTGACGTCATTTATTTTTGTGACGTTATGTATTTTGTGACGTCATTTATTTTTGTGACGTCATTTATATTTGTGACGTTATGTATATTGTGACGTCATTTATTTTTGTGACGTTATGTATTAATATTTGAAACGTCATTTATATTTGTGACGTTATGTATTTTGTGACCTCATTTATTTTTGTGACGTTATGTATTTTGTGACGTTATTTATTTTTGTGTCGTTATGTATTTTGTGACGTCATTTATTTTTGTGACGTCATTTATATTAGTGACGTTATGTCTTTTGTGACATCATTTATTTTTGTGACATTATTTATTTTGTGACGTTATGTATTTTGTGACGTCATTTATTTTGTGACGTTATGTATTTTGTGACGTCATTTATTATTGTTACGTCATTTATTTTTGTGACGTTATGTATTTTGTGACGTCATTTGTTTTTGTGACGTTTTGTTTTTTGTGACGTCATTTATTTTTGTGACGTTATGTATATTGTGGCGTCATTTATTTTTGTGACGTTATGTATTTTGTGACCTCATTTATTTTTGTGACGTTATGTATTTTGTGACATTATTAATTTTTTGACGTTATGTATTTTGTGACGTCATTTATTTTTGTGACGTCATTTATATTTGTGACGTTATGTATTTTGTGACGTCATTTATTTTTGTGACGTTATGTATTAATATTTGTGACGTCATTTATATTTGTGACGTTATGTATTTTGTGACCTCATTTATTTTTGTGATGTTATGTATTTTGTGACGTCATATATTTTTTTGACGTTATGTATTTTGTGACGTTATGTATTTTGTGACGTCATTTATGTTTGTGACGTTATGTATTTTGTGACGTCATTTATTTTTGTGACGTTATGTATTTTGTGACGTCATTTATTTTTGTGACGTTATGTATTTTGTGACGTCATTTATTTTTTTGACGTTATGTATTATGTGACGTCATTTATTTTTGTGACGTTAGGTATTTTTTGACGTAATTAATTTTTGTGACGTCATTTATATTTGTGACGTTATGTATTTTGTGACGTCAATTATTTTTGTGACGTTATGTATTTTGTGACGTCAATTATTTTTGTGAAGTTATGTATTTTGTGACGTCATTTCTTTTTGTGACGTTAGGTATTTTGTGACGTCATTTATTTTTGTGCCGTTATGTATTTTGTGACGTCATTTACTTTTGTGACGTTATGTATTTTGTGACGTAATTAATTTTTGTGACGTCAATTATTTTTGTGACGTTATGTATTTTGTGACGTCATTTATTTTTGTGCCGTTATGTATTTTGTGACGTCATTTATTTTTGTGACGTTATGTATTTTGTGACGTCATTAATTTTTGTGACGTCATTTATTTTTGTGACGTTATATATTTTGTGACGTCATTTTTTTGACGTTTAGTATTTTGTGAAGTCATTTATTATTGTGACGTCATCTATTTTTGTGACGTTATGTATTTTGTGACGTCATTTATTTTTGTGACGTCATTTATATTTGTGATGTTATGTATTTTGTGACGTCATTTATTTTTGTGACGTTATGTATTAATATTTGTGACGTCATTTATATTTGTGACGTTATGTATTTTGTGACCTCATTTATTTTAGTGACGTTATGTATTTTGTGACGTTATTTATTTTTGTGACGTTATGTATTTTGTGACGTCATTTATTTTTGTGACGTCATTTATATTTGTGACGTTATGTATTTTGTGACGTCAATTATTTTTGTGACGTTATGTATTTTGTGACGTCAATTATTTTTGTGAAGTTATGTATTTTGTGACGTCATTTCTTTTTGTGACGTTAGGTATTTTGTGACGTCATTTATTTTTGTGCCGTTATGTATTTTGTGACGTCATTTATTTTTGTGACGTTATGTATTTTGTGACGTCATTTTTTTGTGACGTTTAGTATTTTGTGACGTCATTTATTATTGTGACGTCATTTATTTTTGTGACGTTATGTATTTTGTGACGTCATTTATTTTTGTGACGTCATTTATATTTGTGACGTTATGTATTTTGTGACGTCATTTATTTTTGTGACGTTATGTATTAATATTTTAAACGTCATTTATATTTGTGACGTTATGTATTTTGTGACCTCATTTATTTTTGTGACGTTATGTATTTTGTGACGTTATTTATTTTTGTGTCGTTATGTATTTTGTGACGTCATTTATTTTTGTGACGTCATTTATATTAGTGACGTTATGTCTTTTGTGACGTCATTTATTTTTGTGACGTCATTTATTTTTGTGCCGTTATGTATTTTGTGACGTCATTTATTTGTGTGACGTCATTTATTTTTGTGACGTTATGTATTTTGTGACGTCATTTATTTTTGTGACGTTATGTATTTTGTGACGTCATTTATTTTTTTGACGTTATGTTTTTTGTGACGTTATGTATTTTTGTGACGTCATTTATTTTTGTGACGTTATGTATTTTGTGACGTCATTTATTTTTGTGACGTTATGTATTTTGTGACGTCATTTATTTTTGTGACGTTATGAATTTTGTGACGTCATTTATTATTGTGACGTCATTTATTTTTGTGACGTTATGTATTTTGTGACGTCATTTATTTTTTTGACGTTATGTATTATGTGACGTCATTTATTTTTGTGACGTTATGTATTTTGTGACGTCATTTATTTTTGTGACGTCATTTATATTTGTGACGTTATGTCTTTTGTGACGTCATTTATTTTTGTGACGTTATGTATTTTGTGACGTCATTTATTTTTGTGACGTTATGTATTTTGTGACGTCATTTATTTGTGTGACGTCATTTATTTTTGTGAGGTTATGTATTTTGTGACGTCATTTATTTTTGTGACGTAATGTATTTTGTGACGTCAATTATTTTTATGACGTTATGTATTTTGTAACGTTATGTTTTTTGTGGCGTCATTTATTTTTGTGACGTTATGTATTATGTGACCTCATTTATTTTTGTGACGTTATGTATTTTGTGACGTTATTTATTTTTGTGACGTTATGTATTTTGTGACGTCATTTATTTTTGTGACGTCATTTATATTTGTGACGTTATGTATTTTGTGACGTCATTTATTTTTGTGACGTTATGTATTAATATTTGAAACGTCATTTATATTTGTGACGTTATGTATTTTGTGACCTCATTTATTTTTGTGACGTTATGTATTTTGTGACGTTATTTATTTTTGTGTCGTTATGTATTTTGTGACGTCATTTATTTTTGTGACGTCATTTATATTTGTGACGTTATGTCTTTTGTGACGTCATTTATTTTTGTGACGTTATTTATTTTGTGACGTTATGTATTTTGTGACGTCATTTATTTTTGTGACGTTATGTATTTTGTGACGTCATTTATTTTTGTGACGTTATGTATTTTGTGACGTCATTTATTATTGTTACGTCATTTATTTTTGTGACGTTATGTATTTTGTGACGTCATTTGTTTTTGTGACGTTTTGTTTTTTGTGACGTCATTTATTTTTGTGACGTTATGTATATTGTGGCGTCATTTATTTTTGTGACGTTATGTATTTTGTGACCTCATTTATTTTTGTGACGTTATGTATTTTGTGACATTATTTATTTTTTGACGTTATGTATTTTGTGACGTCATTTATTTTTGTGACGTCATTTATATTTGTGACGTTATGTATTTTGTGACGTCATTTATTTTTGTGACGTTATGTATTAATATTTGTGACGTCATTTATATTTGTGACGTTATGTATTTTGTGACCTCATTTATTTTTGTGATGTTATGTATTTTGTGACGTCATTTATTTTTTTGACGTTATGTATTTTTTGACGTCATTTATTTTTGTGACGTTATGTATTTTGTGACGTCATTTACTATTGTGACGTCATTTATTTTTGTGACGTTATGTATTTTGTGACGTCATTTATGTTTGTGACGTTATGTATTTTGTGACGTCATTTATTTTTGTGACGTTATGTATTTTGTGACGTCATTTATTTTTGTGACGTTATGTATTTTGTGACGTCATTTATTTTTTTGACGTTATGTATTATGTGACGTCATTTATTTTTGTGACGTTACGTATTTTTTGACGTAATTAATTTTTGTGACGTCATTTATATTTGTGACGTTATGTATTTTGTGACGTCAATTATTTTTGTGACGTTATGTATTTTGTGACGTCATTTATTTTTGTGACGTTATGTATTAATATTTGTGACGTCATTTATATTTGTGACGTTATGTATTTTGTGACCTCATTTATTTTTGTGACGTTATGTATTTTGTGACGTTATTAATTTTTGTGACGTTATGTATTTTATGACGTCATTTATTTTTGTGACGTCATTTTTTTGTGACGTTTAGTATTTTGTGACGTCATTTATTATTGTGACGTCATTTATTTTTGTGACGTTATGTATTTTGTGACGTCATTTATTTTTGTGACGTCATTTATATTTGTGACGTTATGTATTTTGTGACGTCATTTATTTTTGTGACGTTATGTATTAATATTTGAAACGTCATTTATATTTGTGACGTTATGTATTTTGTGACCTCATTTATTTTTGTGACGTTATGTATTTTGTGACGTTATTTATTTTTGTGTCGTTATGTATTTTGTGACGTCATTTATTTTTGTGACGTCATTTATATTAGTGACGTTATGTCTTTTGTGACATCATTTATTTTTGTGACATTATTTATTTTGTGACGTTATGTATTTTGTGACGTCATTTATTTTGTGACGTTATGTATTTTGTGACGTCATTTATTATTGTTACGTCATTTATTTTTGTGACGTTATGTATTTTGTGACGTCATTTGTTTTTGTGACGTTTTGTTTTTTGTGACGTCATTTATTTTTGTGACGTTATGTATATTGTGGCGTCATTTATTTTTGTGACGTTATGTATTTTGTGACCTCATTTATTTTTGTGACGTTATGTATTTTGTGACATTATTTATTTTTTGACGTTATGTATTTTGTGACGTCATTTATTTTTGTGACGTCATTTATATTTGTGACGTTATGTATTTTGTGACGTCATTTATTTTTGTGACGTTATGTATTAATATTTGTGACGTCATTTATATTTGTGACGTTATGTATTTTGTGACCTCATTTATTTTTGTGATGTTATGTATTTTGTGACGTCATATATTTTTTTGACGTTATGTATTTTGTGACGTTATGTATTTTGTGACGTCATTTATGTTTGTGACGTTATGTATTTTGTGACGTCATTTATTTTTGTGACGTTATGTATTTTGTGACGTCATTTATTTTTGTGACGTTATGTATTTTGTGACGTCATTTATTTTTTTGACGTTATGTATTATGTGACGTCATTTATTTTTGTGACGTTAGGTATTTTTTGACGTAATTAATTTTTGTGACGTCATTTATATTTGTGACGTTATGTATTTTGTGACGTCAATTATTTTTGTGACGTTATGTATTTTGTGACGTCAATTATTTTTGTGAAGTTATGTATTTTGTGACGTCATTTCTTTTTGTGACGTTAGGTATTTTGTGACGTCATTTATTTTTGTGCCGTTATGTATTTTGTGACGTCATTTACTTTTGTGACGTTATGTATTTTGTGACGTAATTAATTTTTGTGACGTCATTTATTTTTGTGACGTTATGTATTTTGTGACGTCATTTATTTTTGTGCCGTTATGTATTTTGTGACGTCATTTATTTTTGTGACGTTATGTATTTTGTGACGTCATTAATTTTTGTGACGTCATTTATTTTTGTGACGTTATGTATTTTGTGACGTCATTTTTTTGACGTTTAGTATTTTGTGAAGTCATTTATTATTGTGACGTCATCTATTTTTGTGACGTTATGTATTTTGTGACGTCATTTATTTTTGTGACGTCATTTATATTTGTGATGTTATGTATTTTGTGACGTCATTTATTTTTGTGACGTTATGTATTAATATTTGTGACGTCATTTATATTTGTGACGTTATGTATTTTGTGACCTCATTTATTTTAGTGACGTTATGTATTTTGTGACGTTATTTATTTTTGTGACGTTATGTATTTTGTGACGTCATTTATTTTTGTGACGTCATTTATATTTGTGACGTTATGTATTTTGTGACGTCAATTATTTTTGTGACGTTATGTATTTTGTGACGTCAATTATTTTTGTGAAGTTATGTATTTTGTGACGTCATTTCTTTTTGTGACGTTAGGTATTTTGTGACGTCATTTATTTTTGTGCCGTTATGTATTTTGTGACGTCATTTATTTTTGTGACGTTATGTATTTTGTGACGTCATTTTTTTGTGACGTTTAGTATTTTGTGACGTCATTTATTATTGTGACGTCATTTATTTTTGTGACGTTATGTATTTTGTGACGTCATTTATTTTTGTGACGTCATTTATATTTGTGACGTTATGTATTTTGTGACGTCATTTATTTTTGTGACGTTATGTATTAATATTTTAAACGTCATTTATATTTGTGACGTTATGTATTTTGTGACCTCATTTATTTTTGTGACGTTATGTATTTTGTGACGTTATTTATTTTTGTGTCGTTATGTATTTTGTGACGTCATTTATTTTTGTGACGTCATTTATATTAGTGACGTTATGTCTTTTGTGACGTCATTTATTTTTGTGACGTCATTTATTTTTGTGCCGTTATGTATTTTGTGACGTCATTTATTTTTGTGACGTTATGTATTTTGTGACGTAATTAATTTTTGTGACGTCATTTATTTTTGTGACGTTATGTATTTTGTGACGTCATTTATTTTTGTGACGTTATGTATTTTGTGACGTCATTTATTTTTGTGACGTCATTTATTTTTGTGACGTTATGTATTTTGTGACGTCATTTTTTTGTGACGTTTAGTATTTTGTGACGTCATTTATTATTGTGACGTCATTTATTTTTGTGACGTTATGTATTTTGTGACGTCATTTATTTTTGTGACGATATGTGTTTTGTGACGTTATGTATTTTTTGACGTCATTTATTTTTGTGACGTTATGTATTTTGTGACGTCATTTATTTTTGTGACGTTATGTATTTTGTGACGTCATTTATTTGTGTGACGTCATTTATTTTTGTGACGTTATGTATTTTGTGACGTCATTTATTTTTTTGACGTTATGTTTTTTGTGACGTTATGTATTTTTGTGACGTCATTTATTTTTGTGACGTTATGTATTTTGTGACGTCATTTATTTTTGTGACGTTATGTATTTTGTGACGTCATTTATTTTTGTGACGTTATGAATTTTGTGACGTCATTTATTATTGTGACGTCATTTATTTTTGTGACGTTATGTATTTTGTGACGTCAATTATTTTTTTGACGTTATGTATTATGTGACGTCATTTATTTTTGTGACGTTATGTATTTTGTGACGTCATTTATTATTGTGACGTTATGTATTTTGTGACGTTATTTATATTTGTGTCGTTATGTATTTTGTGACGTCATTTATTTTTGTGACGTCATTTATATTTGTGACGTTATGTCTTTTGTGACGTCATTTATTTTTGTGACGTTATGTATTTTGTGACGTCATTTATTTTTGTGACGTTATGTATTTTGTGACGTCATTTATTTGTGTGACGTCATTTATTTTTGTGACGTTATGTATTTTGTGACGTCATTTATTTTTGTGACGTTATGTATTTTGTGACGTCAATTATTTTTATGACGTTATGTATTTTGTAACGTTATGTTTTTGTGGCGTCATTTATTTTTGTGACGTTATGTATTATGTGACCTCATTTATTTTTGTGACGTTATGTATTTTGTGACGTTATTTATTTTTGTGACGTTATGTATTTTGTGACGTCATTTATTTTTGTGACGTCATTTATATTTGTGACGTTATGTATTTTGTGACGTCATTTATTTTTGTGACGTTATGTATTAATATTTGAAACGTCATTTATATTTGTGACGTTATGTATTTTGTGACCTCATTTATTTTTGTGACGTTATGTATTTTGTGACGTTATTTATTTTTGTGTCGTTATGTATTTTGTGACGTCATTTATTTTTGTGACGTCATTTATATTTGTGACGTTATGTCTTTTGTGACGTCATTTATTTTTGTGACGTTATTTATTTTGTGACGTTATGTATTTTGTGACGTCATTTATTTTTGTGACGTTATGTATTTTGTGACGTCATTTATTTTTGTGACGTTATGTATTTTGTGACGTCATTTATTATTGTTACGTCATTTATTTTTGTGACGTTATGTATTTTGTGACGTCATTTGTTTTTGTGACGTTTTGTTTTTTGTGACGTCATTTATTTTTGTGACGTTATGTATATTGTGGCGTCATTTATTTTTGTGACGTTATGTATTTTGTGACCTCATTTATTTTTGTGACGTTATGTATTTTGTGACATTATTTATTTTTTGACGTTATGTATTTTGTGACGTCATTTATTTTTGTGACGTCATTTATATTTGTGACGTTATGTATTTTGTGACGTCATTTATTTTTGTGACGTTATGTATTAATATTTGTGACGTCATTTATATTTGTGACGTTATGTATTTTGTGACCTCATTTATTTTTGTGATGTTATGTATTTTGTGACGTCATTTATTTTTTTGACGTTATGTATTTTGTGACGTCATTTATTTTTGTGACGTTATGTATTTTGTGACGTCATTTATTATTGTGACGTCATTTTTTTTTGTGACGTTATGTATTTTGTGACGTCATTTATGTTTGTGACGTTATGTATTTTGTGACGTCATTTATTTTTGTGACGTTATGTATTTTGTGACGTCATTTATTTTTGTGACGTTATGTATTTTGTGACGTCATTTATTTTTTTGACGTTATGTATTATGTGACGTCATTTATTTTTGTGACGTTAGGTATTTTTTGACGTAATTAATTTTTGTGACGTCATTTATATTTGTGACGTTATGTATTTTGTGACGTCAATTATTTTTGTGACGTTATGTATTTTGTGACGTCAATTATTTTTGTGAAGTTATGTATTTTGTGACGTCATTTATTTGTGACGTTAGGTATTTTGTGACGTCATTTATTTTTGTGCCGTTATGTATTTTGTGACGTCATTTCTTTTTGTGACGTTATGTATTTTGTGACGTAATTAATTTTTGTGACGTCATTTATTTTTGTGATGTTATGTATTTTGTGACGTCATTTATTTTTGTGACGTGTTGTATTTTGTGACGTCATTTATTTTTGTGACGTCATTTATTTTTGTGACGTTATGTATTTTGCGACGTCATTTTTTTGTGACGTTTAGTATTTTGTGACGTCATTTATTATTGTGACGTCATTTATTTTTGTGACGTTATGTATTTTGTGACGTCATTTATTTTTGTGACGATATGTGTTTTGTGACGTTATGTATTTTTTGACGTCATTTGTTTTTGTGACGTTATGTATTTTGTGACGTCATTTATTTTTGTGACGTTATGTATTTTGTGACGTTATGTATTTTGTGACGTCATTTATTATTGTGACGTCATTTATTTTTGTGACGTTATGTATTTTGTGACGTCATTTTTTTTTGTGACGTTATGTATTTTGTGACGTCATTTATTTTTGTGACGTTATGTATTTTGTGACCTCATTTATTTTTGTGACGTTATGTATTTTGTGACGCTATTTATTTTTGTGACGTTATGTATTTTGTGACCTCATTTATTTTTGTGACGTTATGTATTTTGTGACGTTATGTATTTTGTGACGTCATTTATTTTTGTGACGTTATGTATTTTGTGACGTCATTTATTTTTGTGACGTTATGTATTTTGTGACGTCATTTATTTTTGTGACGTTATGTATTTTGTGACGTCATTTATTTTTGTGACGTTATGTATTTTGTGACGTCATTTATTTTTGTGACGTTATGTATTTTGTGACCTCATTTATTTTTGTGACGTTATGTATTTTGTGACGTTATTTATTTTTGTGACGTTATGTATTTTGTGACCTCATTTATTTTTGTGACGTTATGTATTTTGTGACGTCATTTATTTTTGTGACGTTATGTATTTTGTGACGTCATTTTTTTGTGACGTTTAGTATTTTGTGACGTCATGTATTTTGTGACGTCATTTATTTTTGTGACGTTATGTATTTTGTGACGTCATTTATTTTTGTGACGTTATGTATTTTGTGACGTCATTTATTTTTGTGACGTTATGTATTTTGTGACGTCATTTATTATTGTGACGTCATTTATTTTTGTGACGTTATGTATTTTGTGACGTCATTTATTTTTGTAACGTTATGTATTTTGTGACGTCATTTATTTTTGTGACGTTATGTATTTTGTGACCTCATTTATTTTTGTGACGTTATGTATTTTGTGACGTTATTTATTTTTGTGACGTTATGTATTTTGTGACCGCATTTATTTTTGTGACGTTATGTATTTTGTGACGTCATTTATTTTTGTGACGTCATTTATATTTTTGATGTTATGTATTTTGTGACGTCATTTATTTTTGTGACGTTATGTATTAATATTTGTGACGTCATTTATTTTTGTGACGTTATGTATTTTGTGACCTCATTTATTTTTGTGACGTTATGTATTTTGTGACGTTATTTATTTTTGTGACGTTATGTATTTTGTGACCTCATTTATTTTTGTGACGTTATGTATTTTGTGACATTATTTATTTTTTGACGTTATGTATTTTGTGACGTCATTTATTTTTGTGACGTCATTTATATTTGTGACGTTATGTATTTTGTGACGTCATTTATTTTTGTGACGTTATGTATTAATATTTGTGACGTCATTTATATTTGTGACGTTATGTATTTTGTGACCTCATTTATTTTTGTGATGTTATGTATTTTGTGACGTCATTTATTTTTTTGACGTTATGTATTTTGTGACGTCATTTATTTTTGTGACGTTATGTATTTTGTGACGTCATTTATTATTGTGACGTCATTTATTTTTGTGACGTTATGTATTTTGTGACGTCATTTATGTTTGTGACGTTATGTATTTTGTGACGTCATTTATTTTTGTGACGTTATGTATTTTGTGACGTCATTTATTTTTGTGACGTTATGTATTTTGTGACGTCATTTATTTTTTTGACGTTATGTATTATGTGACGTCATTTATTTTTGTGACGTTAGGTATTTTTTGACGTAATTAATTTTTGTGACGTCATTTATATTTGTGACGTTATGTATTTTGTGACGTCAATTATTTTTGTGACGTTATGTATTTTGTGACGTCAATTATTTTTGTGAAGTTATGTATTTTGTGACGTCATTTATTTGTGACGTTAGGTATTTTGTGACGTCATTTATTTTTGTGCCGTTATGTATTTTGTGACGTCATTTCTTTTTGTGACGTTATGTATTTTGTGACGTAATTAATTTTTGTGACGTCATTTATTTTTGTGACGTTATGTATTTTGTGACGTCATTTATTTTTGTGACGTTATGTATTTTGTGACGTCATTTATTTTTGTGACGTCATTTATTTTTGTGACGTTATGTATTTTGTGACGTCATTTATTTTTGTGACGATATGTGTTTTGTGACGTTATGTATTTTTTGACGTCATTTATTTTTGTGACGTTATGTATTTTGTGACGTCATTTATTTTTGTGACGTTATGTATTTTGTGACGTTATGTATTTTGTGACGTCATTTATTATTGTGACGTCATTTATTTTTGTGACGTTATGTATTTTGTGACGTCATTTATTTTTGTGACGTTATGTATTTTGTGACGTCATTTATTTTTGTGACGTTATGTATTTTGTGACGTCATTTATTTTTGTGACGTTATGTATTTTGTGACCTCATTTATTTTTGTGACGTTATGTATTTTGTGACGCTATTTATTTTTGTGACGTTATGTATTTTGTGACCTCATTTATTTTTGTGACGTTATGTATTTTGTGACGTTATGTATTTTGTGACGTCATTTATTTTTGTGACGTTATGTATTTTGTGACGTCATTTATTTTTGTGACGTTATGTATTTTGTGACGTCATTTATTTTTGTGACGTTATGTATTTTGTGACGTCATTTATTTTTGTGACGTTATGTATTTTGTGACCTCATTTATTTTTGTGACGTTATGTATTTTGTGACGTTATTTATTTTTGTGACGTTATGTATTTTGTGACCTCATTTATTTTTGTGACGTTATGTATTTTGTGACGTCATTTATTTTTGTGACGTTATGTATTTTGTGACGTCATTTTTTTGTGACGTTTAGTATTTTGTGACGTCATTTATTATTGTGACGTCATTTATTTTTGTGACGTCATGTATTTTGTGACGTCATTTATTTTTTTGACGTTATGTATTTTGTGACGTCATTTATTTTTGTGACGTTATGTATTTTGTGACGTCATTTATTTTTGTGACGTTATGTATTTTGTGACGTCATTTATCATTGTGACGTCATTTATTTTTGTGACGTTATGTATTTTGTGACGTCATTTATTTTTGTAACGTTATGTATTTTGTGACGTCATTTATTTTTGTGACGTTTTGTATTTTGTGACCTCATTTATTTTTGTGACGTTATGTATTTTGTGACGTTATTTATTTTTGTGACGTTATGTATTTTGTGACCGCATTTATTTTTGTGACGTTATGTATTTTGTGACGTCATTTATTTTTGTGACGTCATTTATATTTTTGATGTTATGTATTTTGTGACGTCATTTATTTTTGTGACGTTATGTATTAATATTTGTGACGTCATTTATATTTGTGACGTTATGTATTTTGTGACCTCATTTATTTTTGTGACGTTATGTATTTTGTGACGTCATTTATTTTTGTGACGTCATTTATATTTGTGACGTTATGTATTTTGTGACGTCAATTATTTTTGTGACGTTATGTATTTTGTGACCGCATTTATTTTTGTGACGTTATGTATTTTGTGACGTCATTTATTTTTGTGACGTCATTTATATTTTTGATGTTATGTATTTTGTGACGTCATTTATTTTTGTGACGTTATGTATTAATATTTGTGACGTCATTTATATTTGTGACGTTATGTATTTTGTGACCTCATTTATTTTTGTGACGTTATGTATTTTGTGACGTAAATAATTTTTGTGACGTCATTTATTTTTGTGACGTTATGTATTTTGTGACGTCATTTATTTTTGTGACGTTATGTATTTTGTGACGTCATTTATTTTTGTGACGTCATTTATTTTTGTGACGTTATGTATTTTGTGACGTCATTTTTTTGTGACGTTTAGTATTTTGTGACGTCATTTATTATTGTGACGTCATTTATTTTTGTGACGTTATGTATTTTGTGACGTCATTTATTTTTGTGACGATATGTGTTTTGTGACGTTATGTATTTTTTGACGTCATTTATTTTTGTGACGTTATGTATTTTGTGACGTCATTTATTTTTGTGACGTTATGTATTTTGTGACGTCATTTATTTGTGTGACGTCATTTATTTTTGTGACGTTATGTATTTTGTGACGTCATTTATTTTTTTGACGTTATGTTTTTTGTGACGTTATGTATTTTTGTGACGTCATTTATTTTTGTGACGTTATGTATTTTGTGACGTCATTTATTTTTGTGACGTTATGTATTTTGTGACGTCATTTATTTTTGTGACGTTATGTATTTTGTTACGTCATTTATTTTTGTGACGTTATGAATTTTGTGACGTCATTTATTATTGTGACGTCATTTATTTTTGTGACGTTATGTATTTTGTGACGTCATTTATTTTTTTTACGTTATGTATTTTGTGACGTCATTTATTTTTGTGACGTTATGTATTTTGTGACGTCATTTATTATTGTGACATCATTTATTTTTGTGACGTTATGTATTTTGTGACGTCATTTATTTTTGTGACGTTATGTATTTAGTGACGTCATTTATTTTTGTGACATTATGTATTTTGTGACGTCATTTATTTTTGTGACGTTATGTATTTTGTGACGTCATTTATTTTTTGACGTTATGTATTATGTGACGTCATTTATTTTTGTGACGTTAGGTATTTTGTGACGTAATTAATTTTTGTGACGTCATTTATTTTTGTGACGTTATGTATTTTGTGACGTCATTTATTTTTGTGACGTTATGTTTTTTGTGACGTCATTTGTTTTGGTGACGTTTTTTATTTTGTGACGTCATTTATTTTTGTGACGTTATGTATTTTGTGACGTCATTTATTTTTGTGACGTTATGTATTTTGTGACGTCATTTATTTTTGTGACGTTATGTTTTTTGTGACGTCATTTGTTTTGGTGACGTTTTTTATTTTGTGACGTCATTTATTTTTGTGACGTTATGTATTTTGTGACGTCATTTATTTTTGTGACGTTATGTATTTTGTGACGTCATTTATTTTTGTGACGTTATGTATTTTGTGACGTCAATTATTTTTATGACGTTATGTATTTTGTAACGTTATGTTTTTTGTGGCGTCATTTATTTTTGTGACGTTATGTATTATGTGACCTCATTTATTTTTGTGACGTTATGTATTTTGTGACGTTATTTATTTTTGTGACATTATGTATTTTGTGACGTCATATATTTTTGTGACGTCATTTATATTTGTGACGTTATGTATTTTGTGACGTCATTTATTTTTGTGACGTTATGTATTAATATTTGAAACGTCATTTATATTTGTGACGTTATGTATTTTGTGACCTCATTTATTTTTGTGACGTTATGTATTTTGTGACGTTATTTATTTTTGTGTCGTTATGTATTTTGTGACGTCATTTATTTTTGTGACGTCATTTATATTTGTGACGTTATGTCTTTTGTGACGTCATTTATTTTTGTGACGTTATTTATTTTGTGACGTTATGTATTTTGTGACGTCATTTATTTTTGTGACGTTATGTATTTTGTGACGTCATTTATTATTGTTACGTCATTTATTTTTGTGACGTTATGTATTTTGTGACGTCATTTGTTTTTGTGACGTTTTGTTTTTTGTGACGTCATTTATTTTTGTGACGTTATGTATATTGTGGCGTCATTTATTTTTGTGACGTTATGTATTTTGTGACCTCATTTATTTTTGTGACGTTATGTATTTTGTGACATTATTTATTTTTTTGACGTTATGTATTTTGTGACGTCATTTATTTTTGTGACGTCATTTATATTTGTGACGTTATGTATTTTGTGACGTCATTTATTTTTGTGACGTTATATATTAATATTTGTGACGTCATTTATATTTGTGACGTTATGTATTTTGTGACCTCATTTATTTTTGTGATGTTATGTATTTTGTGACGTCATTTATTTTTTTGACGTTATGTATTTTGTGACGTCATTTATTTTTGTGACGTTATGTATTTTGTGACGTCATTTATTTTTGTGACGTTATGTATTTTGTGACGTCATTTATTTTTGTGACGTTATGTATTTTGTGACGTCATTTATTTTTTTGACGTTATGTATTATGTGACGTCATTTATTTTTGTGACGTTAGGTATTTTTTGACGTAATTAATTTTTGTGACGTCATTTATATTTGTGACGTTATGTATTTTGTGACGTCAATTATTTTTGTGACGTTATGTATTTTGTGACGTCAATTATTTTTGTGAAGTTATGTATTTTGTGACGTCATTTCTTTTTGTGACGTTAGGTATTTTGTGACGTCATTTATTTTTGTGCCGTTATGTATTTTGTGACGTCATTTATTTTTGTGACGTTATGTATTTAGTGACGTAATTATTTTTTGTGACGTCATTTATTTTTGTGACGTTATGTATTTTGTGACGTCATTTATTTTTGTGACGTTATGTATTTTGTGACGTCATTTATTTTTGTGACGTTATGTTTTTTGTGACGTCATTTTTTTTTGACGTTTAGTATTTTGTGACGTCATTTATTATTGTGACGTCATTTATTTTTGTGACGTTATGTATTTTGTGACGTCATTTATTTTTGTGACGATATGTGTTTTGTGACGTTATGTATTTTTTGACGTCATTTATTTTTGTGACGTTATGTATTTTGTGACGTCATTTATTTTTGTGACGTTATGTATTTTGTGACGTCATTTATTTTTGTGACGTTATGTATTTTGTGACGTCATTTATTTTTGTGACGTTATGTTTTTTGTGACGTCATTTTTTTGTGACGTTTGGTATTTTGTGACGTCATTTATTATTGTGACGTCATTTATTTTTGTGACGTTATGTATTTTGTGACGTCATTTATTTTTGTGACGATATGTGTTTTGTGACGTTATGTATTTTGTGACGTCATTTATTTTTGTGACGTTATGTATTTTGTGACGTCATTTATTTTTGTGACGTTATGTATTTTGTGACCTCATTTATTTTTGTGACGTTATGTATTTTGTGACGTTATTTATTTTTGTGACGTTATGTATTTTGTGACCTCATTTATTTTTGTGACGTTATGTATTTTGTGACGTTATGTATTTTGTGACGTCATATTTTTGTGACGTTATGTATTTTGTGACGTCATTTATTTTTGTGACGTTATGTATTTTGTGACGTCATTTATTATTGTGACGTCATTTATTTTTGTGACGTTATGTATTTTGTGACGTCATTTATTTTTGTGTCGTTATGTATTTTGTGACCTCATTTATTTTTGTGACGTTATGTATTTTGTGACGTTATTTATTTTTGTGACGTTATGTATTTTGTGACCTCATTTATTTTTGTGACGTTATGTATTTTGTGACGTCATTTATTTTTGTGACGTTATGTATTTTGTGACGTCATTTTTTTGTGACGTTTAGTATTTTGTGACGTCATTTATTATTGTGACGTCATTTATTTTTGTGACGTTATGTATTTTGTGACGTCATTTATTTTTGTGACGTTATGTATTTTGTGACGTTATTTATTTTTGTGACGTTATGTATTTTGTGACGTCATTTATTTTTGTGACGTCATTTATATTTGTGACGTTATGTATTTTGTGACGTCAATTATTTTTGTGACGTTATGTATTTTGTGACGTCAATTATTTTTGTGAAGTTATGTATTTTGTGACGTCATTTCTTTTTGTGACGTTAGGTATTTTGTGACGTCATTTATTTTTGTGCCGTTATGTATTTTGTGACGTCATTTATTTTTGTGACGTTATGTATTTTGTGACGTAATTAATTTTTGTGACGTCATTTATTTTTGTGACGTTATGTATTTTGTGACGTCATTTATTTTTGTGACGTTATGTATTTTGTGACGTCATTTATTTTTGTGACGTCATTTATTTTTGTGACGTTATGTATTTTGTGACGTCATTTATTTGTGTGACGTCATTTATTTTTGTGACGTTATGTATTTTGTGACGTCATTTATTTTTTTGACGTTATGTTTTTTGTGACGTTATGTATTTTTGTGACGTCATTTATTTTTGTGACGTTATGTATTTTGTGACGTCATTTATTTTTGTGACGTTATGTATTTTGTGACGTCATTTATTTTTGTGACGTTATGTATTTTGTGACGTCATTTATTTTTGTGACGTTATGAATTTTGTGACGTCATTTATTATTGTGATGTCATTTATTTTGTGACGTTATGTATTTTGTGACGTCATTCATTTTGTTGACGTTATGTATTTTGTGACGTCATTTATTTTTGTGACGTTATGTATTTTGTGACGTCATTTATTATTGTGACGTCATTTATTTTTGTGACGTTATGTATTTTGTGACGTCATTTATTTTTGTGACGTTATGTATTTTGTGACGTCATTTATTTTTGTGACATTATGTATTTTGTGACGTCATTTATTTTTGTGACGTTATGTATTTTGTGACGTCATTTATTTTTTTGACGTTATGTATTATGTGACGTCATTTATTTTTGTGACGTTAGGTATTTTGTGACGTAATTAATTTTTGTGACGTCATTTATTTTTGTGACGTTATGTATTTTGTGACGTCATTTATTTTTGTGACGTTATGTTTTTTGTGACGTCATTTGTTTTTGTGACGTTTTTTATTTTGTGACGTCATTTATTTTTGTGACGTTAGGTATTTTGTGACGTAATTAATTTTTGTGACGTCATTTATTTTTGTGACGTTATGTATTTTGTGACGTCATTTATTTTTGTGACGTTATGTTTTTTGTGACGTCATTTGTTTTTGTGACGTTTTTTATTTTGTGACGTCATTTATTTTTGTGACGTTATGTATTTTGTGACGTCATTTATTTTTGTGACGTTATGTTTTTTGTGACGTCATTTGTTTTTGTGACGTTTTTTATTTTGTGACGTCATTTATTTTTGTGACGTTATGTATTTTGTGACTTCATTTATTTTTGTGACGTTATGTATTATGTGACCTCATTTATTTTTGTGACGTTATGTATTTTGTGACGTTATTTATTTTTGTGACGTTATGTATTTTGTGACGTCATTTATTTTTGTGACGTCATTTATATTTGTGACGTTATGTATTTTGTGACCTCATTTATTTTTGTGACGTTATGTATTTTGTGACGTTATTTATTTTTGTGTCGTTATGTATTTTGTGACGTCATTTTTTTTTGTGACGTCATTTATATTTGTGACGTTATGTCTTTTGTGACGTCATTTATTTTTGTGACGTTATTTATTTTGTGACGTTATGTATTTTGTGACGTCATTTATTTTTGTGACGTTATGTATTTTGTGACGTCATTTATTTTTGTGACGTTATGTATTTTGTGACGTCATTTATTATTGTTACGTCATTTATTTTTGTGACGTTATGTATTTTGTGACGTCATTTGTTTTTGTGACGTTTTGTTTTTTGTGACGTCATTTATTTTTGTGACGTTATGTATATTGTGGCGTCATTTATTTTTGTGACGTTATGTATTTTGTGACCTCATTTATTTTTGTGACGTTATGTATTTTGTGACATTATTTATTTTTTGACGTTATGTATTTTGTGACGTCATTTATTTTTGTGACGTCATTTATATTTGTGACGTTATGTATTTTGTGACGTCATTTATTTTTGTGACGTTATGTATTAATATTTGTGACGTCATTTATATTTGTGACGTTATGTATTTTGTGACCTCATTTATTTTTGTGATGTTATGTATTTTGTGACGTCATTTATTTTTTTGACGTTATGTATTTTGTGACGTCATTTATTTTTGTGACGTTATGTATTTTGTGACGTCATTTACTATTGTGACGTCATTTATTTTTGTGACGTTATGTATTTTGTGACGTCATTTATGTTTGTGACGTTATGTATTTTGTGACGTCATTTATTTTTGTGACGTTATGTATTTTGTGACGTCATTTATTTTTGTGACGTTATGTATTTTGTGACGTCATTTATTTTTTTGACGTTATGTATTATGTGACGTCATTTATTTTTGTGACGTTAGGTATTTTTTGACGTAATTAATTTTTGTGACGTCATTTATATTTGTGACGTTATGTATTTTGTGACGTCATATATTTTTGTGACGTTATGTATTTTGTTACGTCATTTATTTTTGTGACGTTATGTATTAATATTTGTGACGTCATTTATATTTGTGACGTTATGTATTTTGTGACCTCATTTATTTTTGTGACGTTATGTATTTTGTGACGTTATTTATTTTTGTGACGTTATGTATTTTATGACGTCATTTATTTTTGTGACGTCATTTTTTTGTGACGTTTAGTATTTTGTGACGTCATTTATTATTGTGACGTCATTTATTTTTGTGACGTTATGTATTTTGTGACGTCATTTATTTTTGTGACGTCATTTATATTTGTGACGTTATGTATTTTGTGACGTCATTTATTTTTGTGACGTTATGTATTAATATTTGAAACGTCATTTATATTTGTGACGTTATGTATTTTGTGACCTCATTTATTTTTGTGACGTTATGTATTTTGTGACGTTATTTATTTTTGTGTCGTTATGTATTTTGTGACGTCATTTATTTTTGTGACGTCATTTATATTAGTGACGTTATGTCTTTTGTGACATCATTTATTTTTGTGACATTATTTATTTTGTGACGTTATGTATTTTGTGACGTCATTTATTTTGTGACGTTATGTATTTTGTGACGTCATTTATTATTGTTACGTCATTTATTTTTGTGACGTTATGTATTTTGTGACGTCATTTGTTTTTGTGACGTTTTGTTTTTTGTGACGTCATTTATTTTTGTGACGTTATGTATATTGTGGCGTCATTTATTTTTGTGACGTTATGTATTTTGTGACCTCATTTATTTTTGTGACGTTATGTATTTTGTGACATTATTTATTTTTTGACGTTATGTATTTTGTGACGTCATTTATTTTTGTGACGTCATTTATATTTGTGACGTTATGTATTTTGTGACGTCATTTATTTTTGTGACGTTATGTATTAATATTTGTGACGTCATTTATATTTGTGACGTTATGTATTTTGTGACCTCATTTATTTTTGTGATGTTATGTATTTTGTGACGTCATATATTTTTTTGACGTTATGTATTTTGTGACGTTATGTATTTTGTGACGTCATTTATGTTTGTGACGTTATGTATTTTGTGACGTCATTTATTTTTGTGACGTTATGTATTTTGTGACGTCATTTATTTTTGTGACGTTATGTATTTTGTGACGTCATTTATTTTTTTGACGTTATGTATTATGTGACGTCATTTATTTTTGTGACGTTAGGTATTTTTTGACGTAATTAATTTTTGTGACGTCATTTATATTTGTGACGTTATGTATTTTGTGACGTCAATTATTTTTGTGACGTTATGTATTTTGTGACGTCAATTATTTTTGTGAAGTTATGTATTTTGTGACGTCATTTCTTTTTGTGACGTTAGGTATTTTGTGACGTCATTTATTTTTGTGCCGTTATGTATTTTGTGACGTCATTTACTTTTGTGACGTTATGTATTTTGTGACGTAATTAATTTTTGTGACGTCATTTATTTTTGTGACGTTATGTATTTTGTGACGTCATTTATTTTTGTGCCGTTATGTATTTTGTGACGTCATTTATTTTTGTGACGTTATGTATTTTGTGACGTCATTAATTTTTGTGACGTCATTTATTTTTGTGACGTTATGTATTTTGTGACGTCATTTTTTTGACGTTTAGTATTTTGTGAAGTCATTTATTATTGTGACGTCATCTATTTTTGTGACGTTATGTATTTTGTGACGTCATTTATTTTTGTGACGTCATTTATATTTGTGATGTTATGTATTTTGTGACGTCATTTATTTTTGTGACGTTATGTATTAATATTTGTGACGTCATTTATATTTGTGACGTTATGTATTTTGTGACCTCATTTATTTTTGTGACGTTATGTATTTTGTGACGTTATTTATTTTTGTGACGTTATGTATTTTGTGACGTCATTTATTTTTGTGACGTCATTTATATTTGTGACGTTATGTATTTTGTGACGTCAATTATTTTTGTGACGTTATGTATTTTGTGACGTCAATTATTTTTGTGAAGTTATGTATTTTGTGACGTCATTTCTTTTTGTGACGTTAGGTATTTTGTGACGTCATTTATTTTTGTGCCGTTATGTATTTTGTGACGTCATTTATTTTTGTGACGTTATGTATTTTGTGACGTCATTTTTTTGTGACGTTTAGTATTTTGTGACGTCATTTATTATTGTGACGTCATTTATTTTTGTGACGTTATGTATTTTGTGACGTCATTTATTTTTGTGACGTCATTTATATTTGTGACGTTATGTATTTTGTGACGTCATTTATTTTTGTGACGTTATGTATTAATATTTTAAACGTCATTTATATTTGTGACGTTATGTATTTTGTGACCTCATTTATTTTTGTGACGTTATGTATTTTGTGACGTTATTTATTTTTGTGTCGTTATGTATTTTGTGACGTCATTTATTTTTGTGACGTCATTTATATTAGTGACGTTATGTCTTTTGTGACGTCATTTATTTTTGTGACGTCATTTATTTTTGTGCCGTTATGTATTTTGTGACGTCATTTATTTTTGTGACGTTATGTATTTTGTGACGTAATTAATTTTTGTGACGTCATTTATTTTTGTGACGTTATGTATTTTGTGACGTCATTTATTTTTGTGACGTTATGTATTTTGTGACGTCATTTATTTTTGTGACGTTATGTATTTTGTGACGTCATTTATTTTTGTGACGTTATGAATTTTGTGACGTCATTTTTTTGTGACGTTTAGTATTTTGTGACGTCATTTATTATTGTGACGTCATTTATTTTTGTGACGTTATGTATTTTGTGACGTCATTTATTTTTGTGACGATATGTGTTTTGTGACGTTATGTATTTTTTGACGTCATTTATTTTTGTGACGTTATGTATTTTGTGACGTCATTTATTTTTGTGACGTTATGTATTTTGTGACGTCATTTATTTGTGTGACGTCATTTATTTTTGTGACGTTATGTATTTTGTGACGTCATTTTTTTTTTGACGTTATGTTTTTTGTGACGTTATGTATTTTTGTGACGTCATTTATTTTTGTGACGTTATGTATTTTGTGACGTCATTTATTTTTGTGACGTTATGTATTTTGTGACGTCATTTATTTTTGTGACGTTATGAATTTTGTGACGTCATTTATTATTGTGACGTCATTTATTTTTGTGACGTTATGTATTTTGTGACGTCATTTATTTTTTTGACGTTATGTATTATGTGACGTCATTTATTTTTGTGACGTTATGTATTTTGTGACGTCATTTATTATTGTGACGTTATGTATTTTGTGACGTTATTTATTTTTGTGTCGTTATGTATTTTGTGACGTCATTTATTTTTGTGACGTCATTTATATTTGTGACGTTATGTCTTTTGTGACGTCATTTATTTTTGTGACGTTATGTATTTTGTGACGTCATTTATTTTTGTGACGTTATGTATTTTGTGACGTCATTTATTTGTGTGACGTCATTTATTTTTGTGACGTTATGTATTTTGTGACGTCATTTATTTTTGTGACGTTATGTATTTTGTGACGTCAATTATTTTTATGACGTTATGTATTTTGTAACGTTATGTTTTTTGTGGCGTCATTTATTTTTGTGACGTTATGTATTATGTGACCTCATTTATTTTTGTGACGTTATGTATTTTGTGACGTTATTTATTTTTGTGACGTTATGTATTTTGTGACGTCATTTATTTTTGTGACGTCATTTATATTTGTGACGTTATGTATTTTGTGACGTCATTTATTTTTGTGACGTTATGTATTAATATTTGAAACGTCATTTATATTTGTGACGTTATGTATTTTGTGACCTCATTTATTTTTGTGACGTTATGTATTTTGTGACGTTATTTATTTTTGTGTCGTTATGTATTTTGTGACGTCATTTATTTTTGTGACGTCATTTATATTTGTGACGTTATGTCTTTTGTGACGTCATTTATTTTTGTGACGTTATTTATTTTGTGACGTTATGTATTTTGTGACGTCATTTATTTTTGTGACGTTATGTATTTTGTGACGTCATTTATTTTTGTGACGTTATGTATTTTGTGACGTCATTTATTATTGTTACGTCATTTATTTTTGTGACGTTATGTATTTTGTGACGTCATTTGTTTTTGTGACGTTTTGTTTTTTGTGACGTCATTTATTTTTGTGACGTTATGTATATTGTGGCGTCATTTATTTTTGTGACGTTATGTATTTTGTGACCTCATTTATTTTTGTGACGTTATGTATTTTGTGACATTATTTATTTTTTGACGTTATGTATTTTGTGACGTCATTTATTTTTGTGACGTCATTTATATTTGTGACGTTATGTATTTTGTGACGTCATTTATTTTTGTGACGTTATGTATTAATATTTGTGACGTCATTTATATTTGTGACGTTATGTATTTTGTGACCTCATTTATTTTTGTGATGTTATGTATTTTGTGACGTCATTTATTTTTTTGACGTTATGTATTTTGTGACGTCATTTATTTTTGTGACGTTATGTATTTTGTGACGTCATTTATTATTGTGACGTCATTTATTTTTGTGACGTTATGTATTTTGTGACGTCATTTATGTTTGTGACGTTATGTATTTTGTGACGTCATTTATTTTTGTGACGTCATTTATTTTTGTGACGTTATGTATTTTGTGACGTCAATTATTTTTGTGAAGTTATGTATTTTGTGACGTCATTTCTTTTTGTGACGTTAGGTATTTTGTGACGTCATTTATTTTTGTGCCGTTATGTATTTTGTGACGTCATTTATTTTTGTGACGTTATGTATTTTGTGACGTCATTTTTTTGTGACGTTTAGTATTTTGTGACGTCATTTATTATTGTGACGTCATTTATTTTTGTGACGTTATGTATTTTGTGACGTCATTTATTTTTGTGACGTCATTTATATTTGTGACGTTATGTATTTTGTGACGTCATTTATTTTTGTGACGTTATGTATTAATATTTTAAACGTCATTTATATTTGTGACGTTATGTATTTTGTGACCTCATTTATTTTTGTGACGTTATGTATTTTGTGACGTTATTTATTTTTGTGTCGTTATGTATTTTGTGACGTCATTTATTTTTGTGATGTCATTTATATTAGTGACGTTATGTATTTTGTGACGTCATTTATTTTTGTGACGTTATGTATTTTGTGACGTCATTTATTTTTGTGACGTCATTTATTTTTGTGATGTTATGTATTTTGTGACGTCATTTATTTTTTTGACGTTATGTATTTTGTGACGTCATTTATTTTTGTGACGTTATGTATTTTGTGACGTCATTTATTATTGTGACGTCATTTATTTTTGTGACGTTATGTATTTTGTGACGTCATTTATGTTTGTGACGTTATGTATTTTGTGACGTCATTTATTTTTGTGACGTCATTTATTTTTGTGACGTTATGTATTTTGTGACGTCAATTATTTTTGTGAAGTTATGTATTTTGTGACGTCATTTCTTTTTGTGACGTTAGGTATTTTGTGACGTCATTTATTTTTGTGCCGTTATGTATTTTGTGACGTCTGACGTTATGTATTTTGTGACGTCATTTTTTTGTGACGTTTAGTATTTTGTGACGTCATTTATTATTGTGACGTCATTTATTTTTGTGACGTTATGTATTTTGTGACGTCATTTATTTTTGTGACGTCATTTATATTTGTGACGTTATGTATTTTGTGACGTCATTTATTTTTGTGACGTCATTTATTTTTGTGTCGTTATGTATTTTGTGACGTCATTTATTTTTGTGACGTTATGTATTTTGTGACGTAATTAATTTTTGTGACGTCATTTATTTTTGTGACGTTATGTATTTTGTGACGTCATTTATTTTTGTGACGTTATGTATTTTGTGACGTCATTTATTTTTGTGACGTCATTTATTTTTGTGACGTTATGTATTTTGTGACGTCATTTTTTTGTGACGTTTAGTATTTTGTGACGTCATTTATTATTGTGACGTCATTTATTTTTGTGACGTTATGTATTTTGTGACGTCATTTATTTTTGTGACGATATGTGTTTTGTGACGTTATGTATTTTTTGACGTCATTTATTTTTGTGACGTTATGTATTTTGTGACGTCATTTATTTTTGTGACGTTATGTATTTTGTGACGTCATTTATTTGTGTGACGTCATTTATTTTTGTGACGTTATGTATTTTGTGACGTCATTTATTTTTTTGACGTTATGTTTTTTGTGACGTTATGTATTTTTGTGACGTCATTTATTTTTGTGACGTTATGTATTTTGTGAAGTCATTTATTTTTGTGACGTTATGTATTTTGTGACGTCATTTATTTTTGTGACGTTATGAATTTTGTGACGTCATTTATTATTGTGACGTTATGTATTTTGTGACGTCATTTATTTTTTTGACGTTATGTATTATGTGACGTCATTTATTTTTGTGACGTTATGTATTTTGTGACGTCATTTATTATTGTGACGTTATGTATTTTGTGACGTTATTTATTTTTGTGTCGTTATGTATTTTGTGACGTCATTTATTTTTGTGACGTCATTTATATTTGTGACGTTATGTCTTTTGTGACGTCATTTATTTTTGTGACGTTATGTATTTTGTGACGTCATTTATTTTTGTGACGTTATGTATTTTGTGACGTCATTTATTTGTGTGACGTCATTTATTTTTGTGACGTTATGTATTTTGTGACGTCATTTATTTTTGTGACGTTATGTATTTTGTGACGTCAATTATTTTTATGACGTTATGTATTTTGTAACGTTATGTTTTTTGTGGCGTCATTTATTTTTGTGACGTTATGTATTATGTGACCTCATTTATTTTTGTGACGTTATGTATTTTGTGACGTTATTTATTTTTGTGACGTTATGTATTTTGTGACGTCATTTATTTTTGTGACGTCATTTATATTTGTGACGTTATGTATTTTGTGACGTCATTTATTTTTGTGACGTTATGTATTAATATTTGAAACGTCATTTATATTTGTGACGTTATGTATTTTGTGACCTCATTTATTTTTGTGACGTTATGTATTTTGTGACGTTATTTATTTTTGTGTCGTTATGTATTTTGTGACGTCATTTATTTTTGTGACGTCATTTATATTTGTGACGTTATGTCTTTTGTGACGTCATTTATTTTTGTGACGTTATTTATTTTGTGACGTTATGTATTTTGTGACGTCATTTATTTTTGTGACGTTATGTATTTTGTGACGTCATTTATTTTTGTGACGTTATGTATTTTGTGACGTCATTTATTATTGTTACGTCATTTATTTTTGTGACGTTATGTATTTTGTGACGTCATTTGTTTTTGTGACGTTTTGTTTTTTGTGACGTCATTTATTTTTGTGACGTTATGTATATTGTGGCGTCATTTATTTTTGTGACGTTATGTATTTTGTGACCTCATTTATTTTTGTGACGTTATGTATTTTGTGACATTATTTATTTTTTGACGTTATGTATTTTGTGACGTCATTTATTTTTGTGACGTCATTTATATTTGTGACGTTATGTATTTTGTGACGTCATTTATTTTTGTGACGTTATGTATTAATATTTGTGACGTCATTTATATTTGTGACGTTATGTATTTTGTGACCTCATTTATTTTTGTGATGTTATGTATTTTGTGACGTCATTTATTTTTTTGACGTTATGTGTTTTGTGACGTCATTTATTTTTGTGACGTTATGTATTTTGTGACGTCATTTATTATTGTGACGTCATTTATTTTTGTGACGTTATGTATTTTGTGACGTCATTTATGTTTGTGACGTTATGTATTTTGTGACGTCATTTATTTTTGTGACGTTATGTATTTTGTGACGTCATTTATTTTTGTGACGTTATGTATTTTGTGACGTCATTTATTTTTTTGACGTTATGTATTATGTGACGTCATTTATTTTTGTGACGTTAGGTATTTTTTGACGTAATTAATTTTTGTGACGTCATTTATATTTGTGACGTTATGTATTTTGTGACGTCAATTATTTTTGTGACGTTATGTATTTTGTGACGTCAATTATTTTTGTGAAGTTATGTATTTTGTGACGTCATTTATTTGTGACGTTAGGTATTTTGTGACGTCATTTATTTTTGTGCCGTTATGTATTTTGTGACGTCATTTTTTTTTGTGACGTTATGTATTTTGTGACGTAATTAATTTTTGTGACGTCATTTATTTTTGTGATGTTATGTATTTTGTGACGTCATTTATTTTTGTGACGTTATGTATTTTGTGACGTCATTTATTTTTGTGACGTCATTTATTTTTGTGACGTTATGTATTTTGCGACGTCATTTTTTTGTGACGTTTAGTATTTTGTGACGTCATTTATTATTGTGACGTCATTTATTTTTGTGACGTTATGTATTTTGTGACGTCATCTATTTTTGTGACGATATGTGTTTTGTGACGTTATGTATTTTTTGACGTCATTTATTTTTGTGACGTTATGTATTTTGTGACGTCATTTATTTTTGTGACGTCATTTATTTTTGTGACGTTCTGTATTTTGTGACGTCATTTATTTTTGTGACGTTATGTATTTTGTGACGTCATTTATTTTTGTGACGTTATGTATTTTGTGACCTCATTTATTTTTGTGACGTTATGTATTTTGTGACGCTATTTATTTTTGTGACGTTATGTATTTTGTGACCTCATTTATTTTTGTGACGTTATGTATTTTGTGACGTTATGTATTTTGTGACGTCATTTATTTTTGTGACGTTATGTATTTTGTGACGTCATTTATTTTTGTGACGTTATGTATTTTGTGACGTCATTTATTTTTGTGACGTTATGTATTTTGTGACGTCATTTATTTTTGTGACGTTATGTATTTTGTGACCTCATTTATTTTTGTGACGTTATGTATTTTGTGACGTTATTTATTTTTGTGACGTTATGTATTTTGTGACCTCATTTATTTTTGTGACGTTATGTATTTTGTGACGTCATTTATTTTTGTGACGTTATGTATTTTGTGACGTCATTTTTTTGTGACGTTTAGTATTTTGTGACGTCATTTATTATTGTGACGTCATTTATTTTTGTGACGTCATGTATTTTGTGACGTCATTTATTTTTGTGACGTTATGTATTTTGTGACGTCATTTATTTTTGTGACGTTATGTATTTTGTGACGTCATTTATTTTTGTGACGTTATGTATTTTGTGACGTCATTTATTATTGTGACGTCATTTATTTTTGTGACGTTATGTATTTTGTGACGTCATTTATTTTTGTAACGTTATGTATTTTGTGACGTCATTTATTTTTGTGACGTTATGTATTTTGTGACCTCATTTATTTTTGTGACGTTATGTATTTTGTGACGTTATTTATTTTTGTGACGTTATGTATTTTGTGACCGCATTTATTTTTGTGACGTTATGTATTTTGTGACGTCATTTATTTTTGTGACGTCATTTATATTTTTGATGTTATGTATTTTGTGACGTCATTTATTTTTGTGACGTTATGTATTAATATTTGTGACGTCATTTATTTTTGTGACGTTATGTATTTTGTGACCTCATTTATTTTTGTGACGTTATGTATTTTGTGACGTTATTTATTTTTGTGACGTTATGTATTTTGTGACCTCATTTATTTTTGTGACGTTATGTATTTTGTGACATTATTTATTTTTTGACGTTATGTATTTTGTGACGTCATTTATTTTTGTGACGTCATTTATATTTGTGACGTTATGTATTTTGTGACGTCATTTATTTTTGTGACGTTATGTATTAATATTTGTGACGTCATTTATATTTGTGACGTTATGTATTTTGTGACCTCATTTATTTTTGTGATGTTATGTATTTTGTGACGTCATTTATTTTTTTGACGTTATGTATTTTGTGACGTCATTTATTTTTGTGACGTTATGTATTTTGTGACGTCATTTATTATTGTGACGTCATTTATTTTTGTGACGTTATGTATTTTGTGACGTCATTTATGTTTGTGACGTTATGTATTTTGTGACGTCATTTATTTTTGTGACGTTATGTATTTTGTGACGTCATTTATTTTTGTGACGTTATGTATTTTGTGACGTCATTTATTTTTTTGACGTTATGTATTATGTGACGTCATTTATTTTTGTGACGTTAGGTATTTTTTGACGTAATTAATTTTTGTGACGTCATTTATATTTGTGACGTTATGTATTTTGTGACGTCAATTATTTTTGTGACGTTATGTATTTTGTGACGTCAATTATTTTTGTGAAGTTATGTATTTTGTGACGTCATTTATTTGTGACGTTAGGTATTTTGTGACGTCATTTATTTTTGTGCCGTTATGTATTTTGTGACGTCATTTCTTTTTGTGACGTTATGTATTTTGTGACGTAATTAATTTTTGTGACGTCATTTATTTTTGTGACGTTATGTATTTTGTGACGTCATTTATTTTTGTGACGTTATGTATTTTGTGACGTTATGAATTTTGTGACGTCATTTATTATTGTGACGTCATTTATTTTTGTGACGTTATGTATTTTGTGACGTCATTTATTTTTTTGACGTTATGTATTATGTGACGTCATTTATTTTTGTGACGTTATGTATTTTGTGACGTCATTTATTATTGTGACGTTATGTATTTTGTGACGTTATTTATTTTTGTGTCGTTATGTATTTTGTGACGTCATTTATTTTTGTGACGTCATTTATATTTGTGACGTTATGTCTTTTGTGACGTCATTTATTTTTGTGACGTTATGTATTTTGTGACGTCATTTATTTTTGTGACGTTATGTATTTTGTGACGTCATTTATTTGTGTGACGTCATTTATTTTTGTGACGTTATGTATTTTGTGACGTCATTTATTTTTGTGACGTTATGTATTTTGTGACGTCAATTATTTTTATGACGTTATGTATTTTGTAACGTTATGTTTTTTGTGGCGTCATTTATTTTTGTGACGTTATGTATTATGTGACCTCATTTATTTTTGTGACGTTATGTATTTTGTGACGTTATTTATTTTTGTGACGTTATGTATTTTGTGACGTCATTTATTTTTGTGACGTCATTTATATTTGTGACGTTATGTATTTTGTGACGTCATTTATTTTTGTGACGTTATGTATTAATATTTGAAACGTCATTTATATTTGTGACGTTATGTATTTTGTGACCTCATTTATTTTTGTGACGTTATGTATTTTGTGACGTTATTTATTTTTGTGTCGTTATGTATTTTGTGACGTCATTTATTTTTGTGACGTCATTTATATTTGTGACGTTATGTCTTTTGTGACGTCATTTATTTTTGTGACGTTATTTATTTTGTGACGTTATGTATTTTGTGACGTCATTTATTTTTGTGACGTTATGTATTTTGTGACGTCATTTATTTTTGTGACGTTATGTATTTTGTGACGTCATTTATTATTGTTACGTCATTTATTTTTGTGACGTTATGTATTTTGTGACGTCATTTGTTTTTGTGACGTTTTGTTTTTTGTGACGTCATTTATTTTTGTGACGTTATGTATATTGTGGCGTCATTTATTTTTGTGACGTTATGTATTTTGTGACCTCATTTATTTTTGTGACGTTATGTATTTTGTGACATTATTTATTTTTTGACGTTATGTATTTTGTGACGTCATTTATTTTTGTGACGTCATTTATATTTGTGACGTTATGTATTTTGTGAGGTCATTTATTTTTGTGACGTTATGTATTAATATTTGTGACGTCATTTATATTTGTGACGTTATGTATTTTGTGACCTCATTTATTTTTGTGATGTTATGTATTTTGTGACGTCATTTATTTTTTTGACGTTATGTATTTTGTGACGTCATTTATTTTTGTGACGTTATGTATTTTGTGACGTCATTTATTATTGTGACGTCATTTATTTTTGTGACGTTATGTATTTTGTGACGTCATTTATGTTTGTGACGTTATGTATTTTGTGACGTCATTTATTTTTGTGACGTTATGTATTTTGTGACGTCATTTATTTTTGTGACGTTATGTATTTTGTGACGTCATTTATTTTTTTGACGTTATGTATTATGTGACGTCATTTATTTTTGTGACGTTAGGTATTTTTTGACGTAATTAATTTTTTTGACGTCATTTATATTTGTGACGTTATGTATTTTGTGACGTCAATTATTTTTGTGACGTTATGTATTTTGTGACGTCAATTATTTTTGTGAAGTTATGTATTTTGTGACGTCATTTATTTGTGACGTTAGGTATTTTGTGACGTCATTTATTTTTGTGCCGTTATGTATTTTGTGACGTCATTTCTTTTTGTGACGTTATGTATTTTGTGACGTAATTAATTTTTGTGACGTCATTTATTTATGTGATGTTATGTATTTTGTGACGTCATTTATTTTTGTGACGTTATGTATTTTGTGACGTCATTTATTTTTGTGACGTCATTTATTTTTGTGACGTTATGTATTTTGCGACGTCATTTTTTTGTGACGTTTAGTATTTTGTGACGTCATTTATTATTGTGACGTCATTTATTTTTGTGACGTTATGTATTTTGTGACGTCAATTATTTTTGTGAAGTTATGTATTTTGTGACGTCATTTCTTTTTGTGACGTTAGGTATTTTGTGACGTCATTTATTTTTGTGCCGTTATGTATTTTGTGACGTCATTTATTTTTGTGACGTTATGTATTTTGTGACGTCATTTTTTTGTGACGTTTAGTATTTTGTGACGTCATTTATTTTTGTGACGTCATTTATTTTTGTGACGTTATGTATTTTGCGACGTCATTTTTTTGTGACGTTTAGTATTTTGTGACGTCATTTATTATTGTGACGTCATTTATTTTTGTGACGTTATGTATTTTGTGACGTCAATTATTTTTGTGAAGTTATGTATTTTGTGACGTCATTTCTTTTTGTGACGTTAGGTATTTTGTGACGTCATTTATTTTTGTGCCGTTATGTATTTTGTGACGTCATTTATTTTTGTGACGTTATGTATTTTGTGACGTCATTTTTTTGTGACGTTTAGTATTTTGTGACGTCATTTATTATTGTGACGTCATTTATTTTTGTGACGTTATGTATTTTGTGACGTCATTTATTTTTGTGACGTCATTTATATTTGTGACGTTATGTATTTTGTGACGTCATTTATTTTTGTGACGTTATGTATTAATATTTTAAACGTCATTTATATTTGTGACGTTATGTATTTTGTGACCTCATTTATTTTTGTGACGTTATGTATTTTGTGACGTTATTTATTTTTGTGTCGTTATGTATTTTGTGACGTCATTTATTTTTGTGACGTCATTTATATTAGTGACGTTATGTCTTTTGTGACGTCATTTATTTTTGTGACGTCATTTATTTTTGTGCCGTTATGTATTTTGTGACGTCATTTATTTTTGTGACGTTATGTATTTTGTGACGTAATTAATTTTTGTGACGTCATTTATTTTTGTGACGTTATGTATTTTGTGACGTCATTTATTTTTGTGACGTTATGTATTTTGTGACGTCATTTATTTTTGTGACGTTATGTATTTTGTGACGTCATTTATTTTTGTGACGTTATGAATTTTGTGACGTCATTTTTTTGTGACGTTTAGTATTTTGTGACGTCATTTATTATTGTGACGTCATTTATTTTTGTGACGTTATGTATTTTGTGACGTCATTTATTTTTGTGACGATATGTGTTTTGTGACGTTATGTATTTTTTGACGTCATTTATTTTTGTGACGTTATGTATTTTGTGACGTCATTTATTTTTGTGACGTTATGTATTTTGTGACGTCATTTATTTGTGTGACGTCATTTATTTTTGTGACGTTATGTATTTTGTGACGTCATTTTTTTTTTGACGTTATGTTTTTTGTGACGTTATGTATTTTTGTGACGTCATTTATTTTTGTGACGTTATGTATTTTGTGACGTCATTTATTTTTGTGACGTTATGTATTTTGTGACGTCATTTATTTTTGTGACGTTATGAATTTTGTGACGTCATTTATTATTGTGACGTCATTTATTTTTGTGACGTTATGTATTTTGTGACGTCATTTATTTTTTTGACGTTATGTATTATGTGACGTCATTTATTTTTGTGACGTTATGTATTTTGTGACGTCATTTATTATTGTGACGTTATGTATTTTGTGACGTTATTTATTTTTGTGTCGTTATGTATTTTGTGACGTCATTTATTTTTGTGACGTCATTTATATTTGTGACGTTATGTCTTTTGTGACGTCATTTATTTTTGTGACGTTATGTATTTTGTGACGTCATTTATTTTTGTGACGTTATGTATTTTGTGACGTCATTTATTTGTGTGACGTCATTTATTTTTGTGACGTTATGTATTTTGTGACGTCATTTATTTTTGTGACGTTATGTATTTTGTGACGTCAATTATTTTTATGACGTTATGTATTTTGTAACGTTATGTTTTTTGTGGCGTCATTTATTTTTGTGACGTTATGTATTATGTGACCTCATTTATTTTTGTGACGTTATGTATTTTGTGACGTTATTTATTTTTGTGACGTTATGTATTTTGTGACGTCATTTATTTTTGTGACGTCATTTATATTTGTGACGTTATGTATTTTGTGACGTCATTTATTTTTGTGACGTTATGTATTAATATTTGAAACGTCATTTATATTTGTGACGTTATGTATTTTGTGACCTCATTTATTTTTGTGACGTTATGTATTTTGTGACGTTATTTATTTTTGTGTCGTTATGTATTTTGTGACGTCATTTATTTTTGTGACGTCATTTATATTTGTGACGTTATGTCTTTTGTGACGTCATTTATTTTTGTGACGTTATTTATTTTGTGACGTTATGTATTTTGTGACGTCATTTATTTTTGTGACGTTATGTATTTTGTGACGTCATTTATTTTTGTGACGTTATGTATTTTGTGACGTCATTTATTATTGTTACGTCATTTATTTTTGTGACGTTATGTATTTTGTGACGTCATTTGTTTTTGTGACGTTTTGTTTTTTGTGACGTCATTTATTTTTGTGACGTTATGTATATTGTGGCGTCATTTATTTTTGTGACGTTATGTATTTTGTGACCTCATTTATTTTTGTGACGTTATGTATTTTGTGACATTATTTATTTTTTGACGTTATGTATTTTGTGACGTCATTTATTTTTGTGACGTCATTTATATTTGTGACGTTATGTATTTTGTGACGTCATTTATTTTTGTGACGTTATGTATTAATATTTGTGACGTCATTTATATTTGTGACGTTATGTATTTTGTGACCTCATTTATTTTTGTGATGTTATGTATTTTGTGACGTCATTTATTTTTTTGACGTTATGTATTTTGTGACGTCATTTATTTTTGTGACGTTATGTATTTTGTGACGTCATTTATTATTGTGACGTCATTTATTTTTGTGACGTTATGTATTTTGTGACGTCATTTATGTTTGTGACGTTATGTATTTTGTGACGTCATTTATTTTTGTGACGTCATTTATTTTTGTGACGTTATGTATTTTGTGACGTCAATTATTTTTGTGAAGTTATGTATTTTGTGACGTCATTTCTTTTTGTGACGTTAGGTATTTTGTGACGTCATTTATTTTTGTGCCGTTATGTATTTTGTGACGTCATTTATTTTTGTGACGTTATGTATTTTGTGACGTCATTTTTTTGTGACGTTTAGTATTTTGTGACGTCATTTATTATTGTGACGTCATTTATTTTTGTGACGTTATGTATTTTGTGACGTCATTTATTTTTGTGACGTCATTTATATTTGTGACGTTATGTATTTTGTGACGTCATTTATTTTTGTGACGTTATGTATTAATATTTTAAACGTCATTTATATTTGTGACGTTATGTATTTTGTGACCTCATTTATTTTTGTGACGTTATGTATTTTGTGACGTTATTTATTTTTGTGTCGTTATGTATTTTGTGACGTCATTTATTTTTGTGACGTCATTTATATTAGTGACGTTATGTATTTTGTGACGTCATTTATTTTTGTGACGTTATGTATTTTGTGACGTCATTTATTTTTGTGACGTCATTTATTTTTGTGATGTTATGTATTTTGTGACGTCATTTATTTTTTTGACGTTATGTATTTTGTGACGTCATTTATTTTTGTGACGTTATGTATTTTGTGACGTCATTTATTATTGTGACGTCATTTATTTTTGTGACGTTATGTATTTTGTGACGTCATTTATGTTTGTGACGTTATGTATTTTGTGACGTCATTTATTTTTGTGACGTCATTTATTTTTGTGACGTTATGTATTTTGTGACGTCAATTATTTTTGTGAAGTTATGTATTTTGTGACGTCATTTCTTTTTGTGACGTTAGGTATTTTGTGACGTCATTTATTTTTGTGCCGTTATGTATTTTGTGACGTCTGACGTTATGTATTTTGTGACGTCATTTTTTTGTGACGTTTAGTATTTTGTGACGTCATTTATTATTGTGACGTCATTTATTTTTGTGACGTTATGTATTTTGTGACGTCATTTATTTTTGTGACGTCATTTATATTTGTGACGTTATGTATTTTGTGACGTCATTTATTTTTGTGACGTCATTTATTTTTGTGCCGTTATGTATTTTGTGACGTCATTTATTTTTGTGACGTTATGTATTTTGTGACGTAATTAATTTTTGTGACGTCATTTATTTTTGTGACGTTATGTATTTTGTGACGTCATTTATTTTTGTGACGTTATGTATTTTGTGACGTCATTTATTTTTGTGACGTCATTTATTTTTGTGACGTTATGTATTTTGTGACGTCATTTTTTTGTGACGTTTAGTATTTTGTGACGTCATTTATTATTGTGACGTCATTTATTTTTGTGACGTTATGTATTTTGTGACGTCATTTATTTTTGTGACGATATGTGTTTTGTGACGTTATGTATTTTTTGACGTCATTTATTTTTGTGACGTTATGTATTTTGTGACGTCATTTATTTTTGTGACGTTATGTATTTTGTGACGTCATTTATTTGTGTGACGTCATTTATTTTTGTGACGTTATGTATTTTGTGACGTCATTTATTTTTTTGACGTTATGTTTTTTGTGACGTTATGTATTTTTGTGACGTCATTTATTTTTGTGACGTTATGTATTTTGTGAAGTCATTTATTTTTGTGACGTTATGTATTTTGTGACGTCATTTATTTTTGTGACGTTATGAATTTTGTGACGTCATTTATTATTGTGACTTCATTTATTTTTGTGACGTTATGTATTTTGTGACGTCATTTATTTTTTTGACGTTATGTATTATGTGACGTCATTTATTTTTGTGACGTTATGTATTTTGTGACGTCATTTATTATTGTGACGTTATGTATTTTGTGACGTTATTTATTTTTGTGTCGTTATGTATTTTGTGACGTCATTTATTTTTGTGACGTCATTTATATTTGTGACGTTATGTCTTTTGTGACGTCATTTATTTTTGTGACGTTATGTATTTTGTGACGTCATTTATTTTTGTGACGTTATGTATTTTGTGACGTCATTTATTTGTGTGACGTCATTTATTTTTGTGACGTTATGTATTTTGTGACGTCATTTATTTTTGTGACGTTATGTATTTTGTGACGTCAATTATTTTTATGACGTTATGTATTTTGTAACGTTATGTTTTTTGTGGCGTCATTTATTTTTGTGACGTTATGTATTATGTGACCTCATTTATTTTTGTGACGTTATGTATTTTGTGACGTTATTTATTTTTGTGACGTTATGTATTTTGTGACGTCATTTATTTTTGTGACGTCATTTATATTTGTGACGTTATGTATTTTGTGACGTCATTTATTTTTGTGACGTTATGTATTAATATTTGAAACGTCATTTATATTTGTGACGTTATGTATTTTGTGACCTCATTTATTTTTGTGACGTTATGTATTTTGTGACGTTATTTATTTTTGTGTCGTTATGTATTTTGTGACGTCATTTATTTTTGTGACGTCATTTATATTTGTGACGTTATGTCTTTTGTGACGTCATTTATTTTTGTGACGTTATTTATTTTGTGACGTTATGTATTTTGTGACGTCATTTATTTTTGTGACGTTATGTATTTTGTGACGTCATTTATTTTTGTGACGTTATGTATTTTGTGACGTCATTTATTATTGTTACGTCATTTATTTTTGTGACGTTATGTATTTTGTGACGTCATTTGTTTTTGTGACGTTTTGTTTTTTGTGACGTCATTTATTTTTGTGACGTTATGTATATTGTGGCGTCATTTATTTTTGTGACGTTATGTATTTTGTGACCTCATTTATTTTTGTGACGTTATGTATTTTGTGACATTATTTATTTTTTGACGTTATGTATTTTGTGACGTCATTTATTTTTGTGACGTCATTTATATTTGTGACGTTATGTATTTTGTGACGTCATTTATTTTTGTGACGTTATGTATTAATATTTGTGACGTCATTTATATTTGTGACGTTATGTATTTTGTGACCTCATTTATTTTTGTGATGTTATGTATTTTGTGACGTCATTTATTTTTTTGACGTTATGTATTTTGTGACGTCATTTATTTTTGTGACGTTATGTATTTTGTGACGTCATTTATTATTGTGACGTCATTTATTTTTGTGACGTTATGTATTTTGTGACGTCATTTATGTTTGTGACGTTATGTATTTTGTGACGTCATTTATTTTTGTGACGTTATGTATTTTGTGACGTCATTTATTTTTGTGACGTTATGTATTTTGTGACGTCATTTATTTTTTTGACGTTATGTATTATGTGACGTCATTTATTTTTGTGACGTTAGGTATTTTTTGACGTAATTAATTTTTGTGACGTCATTTATATTTGTGACGTTATGTATTTTGTGACGTCAATTATTTTTGTGACGTTATGTATTTTGTGACGTCAATTATTTTTGTGAAGTTATGTATTTTGTGACGTCATTTATTTGTGACGTTAGGTATTTTGTGACGTCATTTATTTTTGTGCCGTTATGTATTTTGTGACGTCATTTTTTTTTGTGACGTTATGTATTTTGTGACGTAATTAATTTTTGTGACGTCATTTATTTTTGTGATGTTATGTATTTTGTGACGTCATTTATTTTTGTGACGTTATGTATTTTGTGACGTCATTTATTTTTGTGACGTCATTTATTTTTGTGACGTTATGTATTTTGCGACGTCATTTTTTTGTGACGTTTAGTATTTTGTGACGTCATTTATTATTGTGACGTCATTTATTTTTGTGACGTTATGTATTTTGTGACGTCATCTATTTTTGTGACGATATGTGTTTTGTGACGTTATGTATTTTTTGACGTCATTTATTTTTGTGACGTTATGTATTTTGTGACGTCATTTATTTTTGTGACGTTATGTATTTTGTGACGTTATGTATTTTGTGACGTCATTTATTATTGTGACGTCATTTATTTTTGTGACGTTCTGTATTTTGTGACGTCATTTATTTTTGTGACGTTATGTATTTTGTGACGTCATTTATTTTTGTGACGTTATGTATTTTGTGACCTCATTTATTTTTGTGACGTTATGTATTTTGTGACGCTATTTATTTTTGTGACGTTATGTATTTTGTGACCTCATTTATTTTTGTGACGTTATGTATTTTGTGACGTTATGTATTTTGTGACGTCATTTATTTTTGTGACGTTATGTATTTTGTGACGTCATTTATTTTTGTGACGTTATGTATTTTGTGACGTCATTTATTTTTGTGACGTTATGTATTTTGTGACGTCATTTATTTTTGTGACGTTATGTATTTTGTGACCTCATTTATTTTTGTGACGTTATGTATTTTGTGACGTTATTTATTTTTGTGACGTTATGTATTTTGTGACCTCATTTATTTTTGTGACGTTATGTATTTTGTGACGTCATTTATTTTTGTGACGTTATGTATTTTGTGACGTCATTTTTTTGTGACGTTTAGTATTTTGTGACGTCATTTATTATTGTGACGTCATTTATTTTTGTGACGTCATGTATTTTGTGACGTCATTTATTTTTGTGACGTTATGTATTTTGTGACGTCATTTATTTTTGTGACGTTATGTATTTTGTGACGTCATTTATTTTTGTGACGTTATGTATTTTGTGACGTCATTTATTATTGTGACGTCATTTATTTTTGTGACGTTATGTATTTTGTGACGTCATTTATTTTTGTAACGTTATGTATTTTGTGACGTCATTTATTTTTGTGACGTTATGTATTTTGTGACCTCATTTATTTTTGTGACGTTATGTATTTTGTGACGTTATTTATTTTTGTGACGTTATGTATTTTGTGACCGCATTTATTTTTGTGACGTTATGTATTTTGTGACGTCATTTATTTTTGTGACGTCATTTATATTTTTGATGTTATGTATTTTGTGACGTCATTTATTTTTGTGACGTTATGTATTAATATTTGTGACGTCATTTATTTTTGTGACGTTATGTATTTTGTGACCTCATTTATTTTTGTGACGTTATGTATTTTGTGACGTTATTTATTTTTGTGACGTTATGTATTTTGTGACCTCATTTATTTTTGTGACGTTATGTATTTTGTGACATTATTTATTTTTTGACGTTATGTATTTTGTGACGTCATTTATTTTTGTGACGTCATTTATATTTGTGACGTTATGTATTTTGTGACGTCATTTATTTTTGTGACGTTATGTATTAATATTTGTGACGTCATTTATATTTGTGACGTTATGTATTTTGTGACCTCATTTATTTTTGTGATGTTATGTATTTTGTGACGTCATTTATTTTTTTGACGTTATGTATTTTGTGACGTCATTTATTTTTGTGACGTTATGTATTTTGTGACGTCATTTATTATTGTGACGTCATTTATTTTTGTGACGTTATGTATTTTGTGACGTCATTTATGTTTGTGACGTTATGTATTTTGTGACGTCGTTTATTTTTGTGACGTTATGTATTTTGTTACGTCATTTATTTTTGTGACGTTATGTATTTTGTGACGTCATTTATTTTTTTGACGTTATGTATTATGTGACGTCATTTATTTTTGTGACGTTAGGTATTTTTTGACGTAATTAATTTTTGTGACGTCATTTATATTTGTGACGTTATGTATTTTGTGACGTCAATTATTTTTGTGACGTTATGTATTTTGTGACGTCAATTATTTTTGTGAAGTTATGTATTTTGTGACGTCATTTATTTGTGACGTTAGGTATTTTGTGACGTCATTTATTTTTGTGCCGTTATGTATTTTGTGACGTCATTTCTTTTTGTGACGTTATGTATTTTGTGACGTAATTAATTTTTGTGACGTCATTTATTTTTGTGACGTTATGTATTTTGTGACGTCATTTATTTTTGTGACGTTATGTATTTTGTGACGTTATGAATTTTGTGACGTCATTTATTATTGTGACGTCATTTATTTTTGTGACGTTATGTATTTTGTGACGTCATTTATTTTTTTGACGTTATGTATTATGTGACGTCATTTATTTTTGTGACGTTATGTATTTTGTGACGTCATTTATTATTGTGACGTTATGTATTTTGTGACGTTATTTATTTTTGTGTCGTTATGTATTTTGTGACGTCATTTATTTTTGTGACGTCATTTATATTTGTGACGTTATGTCTTTTGTGACGTCATTTATTTTTGTGACGTTATGTATTTTGTGACGTCATTTATTTTTGTGACGTTATGTATTTTGTGACGTCATTTATTTGTGTGACGTCATTTATTTTTGTGACGTTATGTATTTTGTGACGTCATTTATTTTTGTGACGTTATGTATTTTGTGACGTCAATTATTTTTATGACGTTATGTATTTTGTAACGTTATGTTTTTTGTGGCGTCATTTATTTTTGTGACGTTATGTATTATGTGACCTCATTTATTTTTGTGACGTTATGTATTTTGTGACGTTATTTATTTTTGTGACGTTATGTATTTTGTGACGTCATTTATTTTTGTGACGTCATTTATATTTGTGACGTTATGTATTTTGTGACGTCATTTATTTTTGTGACGTTATGTATTAATATTTGAAACGTCATTTATATTTGTGACGTTATGTATTTTGTGACCTCATTTATTTTTGTGACGTTATGTATTTTGTGACGTTATTTATTTTTGTGTCGTTATGTATTTTGTGACGTCATTTATTTTTGTGACGTCATTTATATTTGTGACGTTATGTCTTTTGTGACGTCATTTATTTTTGTGACGTTATTTATTTTGTGACGTTATGTATTTTGTGACGTCATTTATTTTTGTGACGTTATGTATTTTGTGACGTCATTTATTTTTGTGACGTTATGTATTTTGTGACGTCATTTATTATTGTTACGTCATTTATTTTTGTGACGTTATGTATTTTGTGACGTCATTTGTTTTTGTGACGTTTTGTTTTTTGTGACGTCATTTATTTTTGTGACGTTATGTATATTGTGGCGTCATTTATTTTTGTGACGTTATGTATTTTGTGACCTCATTTATTTTTGTGACGTTATGTATTTTGTGACATTATTTATTTTTTGACGTTATGTATTTTGTGACGTCATTTATTTTTGTGACGTCATTTATATTTGTGACGTTATGTATTTTGTGACGTCATTTATTTTTGTGACGTTATGTATTAATATTTGTGACGTCATTTATATTTGTGACGTTATGTATTTTGTGACCTCATTTATTTTTGTGATGTTATGTATTTTGTGACGTCATTTATTTTTTTGACGTTATGTATTTTGTGACGTCATTTATTTTTGTGACGTTATGTATTTTGTGACGTCATTTATTATTGTGACGTCATTTATTTTTGTGACGTTATGTATTTTGTGACGTCATTTATGTTTGTGACGTTATGTATTTTGTGACGTCATTTATTTTTGTGACGTTATGTATTTTGTGACGTCATTTATTTTTGTGACGTTATGTATTTTGTGACGTCATTTATTTTTTTGACGTTATGTATTTTGTGACGTCATTTATTTTTGTGACGTTAGGTATTTTTTGACGTAATTAATTTTTGTGACGTCATTTATATTTGTGACGTTATGTATTTTGTGACGTCAATTATTTTTGTGACGTTATGTATTTTGTGACGTCAATTATTTTTGTGAAGTTATGTATTTTGTGACGTCATTTATTTGTGACGTTAGGTATTTTGTGACGTCATTTATTTTTGTGCCGTTATGTATTTTGTGACGTCATTTCTTTTTGTGACGTTATGTATTTTGTGACGTAATTAATTTTTGTGACGTCATTTATTTTTGTGATGTTATGTATTTTGTGACGTCATTTATTTTTGTGACGTTATGTATTTTGTGACGTCATTTATTTTTGTGACGTCATTTATTTTTGTGACGTTATGTATTTTGCGACGTCATTTTTTTGTGACGTTTAGTATTTTGTGACGTCATTTATTATTGTGACGTCATTTATTTTTGTGACGTTATGTATTTTGTGACGTCATTTATTTTTGTGACGATATGTGTTTTGTGACGTTATGTATTTTTGTGACGTCATTTATTTTTGTGACGTTATGTATTTTGTGACGTCATTTATTTTTGTGACGTTATGTATTTTGTGACGTTATGTATTTTGTGACGTCATTTATTATTGTGACGTCATTTATTTTTGTGACGTTATGTATTTTGTGACGTCATTTATTTTTGTGACGTTATGTATTTTGTGACGTCATTTATTTTTGTGACGTTATGTATTTTGTGACCTCATTTATTTTTGTGACGTTATGTATTTTGTGACGCTATTTATTTTTGTGACGTTATGTATTTTGTGACCTCATTTATTTTTGTGACGTTATGTATTTTGTGACGTTATGTATTTTGTGACGTCATTTATTTTTGTGACGTTATGTATTTTGTGACGTCATTTATTTTTGTGACGTTATGTATTTTGTGACGTCATTTATTTTTGTGACGTTATGTATTTTTTGACGTCATTTATTTTTGTGACGTTATGTATTTTGTGACCTCATTTATTTTTGTGACGTTATGTATTTTGTGACGTTATTTATTTTTGTGACGTTATGTATTTTGTGACCTCATTTATTTTTGTGACGTTATGTATTTTGTGACGTCATTTATTTTTGTGACGTTATGTATTTTGTGACGTCATTTTTTTGTGACGTTTAGTATTTTGTGACGTCATTTATTATTGTGACGTCATTTATTTTTGTGACGTCATGTATTTTGTGACGTCATTTATTTTTGTGACGTTATGTATTTTGTGACGTCATTTATTTTTGTGACGTTATGTATTTTGTGACGTCATTTATTTTTGTGACGTTATGTATTTTGTGACGTCATTTATTATTGTGACGTCATTTATTTTTGTGACGTTATGTATTTTGTGACGTCATTTATTTTTGTAACGTTATGTATTTTGTGACGTCATTTATTTTTGTGACGTTATGTATTTTGTGACCTCATTTATTTTTGTGACGTTATGTATTTTGTGACGTTATTTATTTTTGTGACGTTATGTATTTTGTGACCGCATTTATTTTTGTGACGTTATGTATTTTGTGACGTCATTTATTTTTTTGACGTCATTTATATTTTTGATGTTATGTATTTTGTGACGTCATTTATTTTTGTGACGTTATGTATTAATATTTGTGACGTCATTTATTTTTGTGACGTTATGTATTTTGTGACCTCATTTATTTTTGTGACGTTATGTATTTTGTGACGTTATTTATTTTTGTGACGTTATGTATTTTGTGACCTCATTTATTTTTGTGACGTTATGTATTTTGTGACATTATTTATTTTTTGACGTTATGTATTTTGTGACGTCATTTATTTTTGTGACGTCATTTATATTTGTGACGTTATGTATTTTGTGACGTCATTTATTTTTGTGACGTTATGTATTAATATTTGTGACGTCATTTATATTTGTGACGTTATGTATTTTGTGACCTCATTTATTTTTGTGATGTTATGTATTTTGTGACGTCATTTATTTTTTTGACGTTATGTATTTTGTGACGTCATTTATTTTTGTGACGTTATGTATTTTGTGACGTCATTTATTATTGTGACGTCATTTATTTTTGTGACGTTATGTATTTTGTGACGTCATTTATGTTTGTGACGTTATGTATTTTGTGACGTCATTTATTTTTGTGACGTTATGTATTTTGTGACGTCATTTATTTTTGTGACGTTATGTATTTTGTGACGTCATTTATTTTTTTGACGTTATGTATTATGTGACGTCATTTATTTTTGTGACGTTAGGTATTTTTTGACGTAATTAATTTTTGTGACGTCATTTATATTTGTGACGTTATCAGTTTTGTGACGTCAATTATTTTTGTGACGTTATGTATTTTGTGACGTCAATTATTTTTGTGAAGTTATGTATTTTGTGACGTCATTTATTTGTGACGTTAGGTATTTTTTGACGTCATTTATTTTTGTGCCGTTATGTATTTTGTGACGTCATTTCTTTTTGTGACGTTATGTATTTTGTGACGTAATTAATTTTTGTGACGTCATTTATTTTTGTGACGTTATGTATTTTGTGACGTCATTTATTTTTGTGACGTTATGTATTTTGTGACGTCATTTATTTTTGTGACGTCATTTATTTTTGTGACGTTATGTATTTTGTGACGTCATTTTTTTGTGACGTTTAGTATTTTGTGACGTCATTTATTATTGTGACGTCATTTATATTTGTGACGTTATGTATTTTGTGACGTCATTTATTTTTGTGACGATATGTGTTTTGTGACGTTATGTATTTTTTGACGTCATTTATTTTTGTGACGTTATGTATTTTGTGACGTCATTTATTTTTGTGACGTTATGTATTTTGTGACGTTATGTATTTTGTGACGTCATTTATTATTGTGACGTCATTTATTTTTGTGACGTTATGTATTTTGTGACGTCATTTATTTTTGTGACGTTATGTATTTTGTGACGTCATTTATTTTTGTGACGTTATGTATTTTGTGACCTCATTTATTTTTGTGACGTTATGTATTTTGTGACGCTATTTATTTTTGTGACGTTATGTATTTTGTGACCTCATTTATTTTTGTGACGTTATGTATTTTGTGACGTTATGTATTTTGTGACGTCATTTATTTTTGTGACATTATGTATTTTGTGACGTCATTTATTTTTGTGACGTTATGTATTTTGTGACGTCATTTATTTTTGTGACGTTATGTATTTTGTGACGTCATTTATTTTTGTGACGTTATGTATTTTGTGACCTCATTTATTTTTGTGACGTTATGTATTTTGTGACGTTATTTATTTTTGTGACGTTATGTATTTTGTGACCTCATTTATTTTTGTGACGTTATGTATTTTGTGACGTCATTTATTTTTGTGACGTTATGTATTTTGTGACGTCATTTTTTGTGACGTTTAGTATTTTGTGACGTCATTTATTATTGTGACGTCATTTATTTTCGTGACGTCATGTATTTTGTGACGTCATTTATTTTTGTGACGTTATGTATTTTGTGACGTCATTTATTTTTGTGACGTTATGTATTTTGTGACGTCATTTATTTTTGTGACGTTATGTATTTTGTGACGTCATTTATTATTGTGACGTCATTTATTTTTGTGACGTTATGTATTTTGTGACGTCATTTATTTTTGTAACGTTATGTATTTTGTGACGTCATTTATTTTTGTGACGTTATGTATTTTGTGACGTCATTTATTTTTGTGACGTTATGTATTTTGTGACCTCATTTATTTTTGTGACGTTATGTATTTTGTGACGTTATTTATTTTTGTGACGTTATGTATTTTGTGACCGCATTTATTTTTGTGACGTTATGTATTTTGTGACGTCATTTATTTTTGTGACGTCATTTATATTTTTGATGTTATGTATTTTGTGACGTCATTTATTTTTGTGACGTTATGTATTAATATTTGTGACGTCATTTATATTTGTGACGTTATGTATTTTGTGACCTCATTTATTTTTGTGACGTTATGTATTTTGTGACGTCATTTATTTTTGTGACGTCATTTATATTTGTGACGTTATGTATTTTGAGACGTCATTTATTTTTGTGACGTTATGTATTTTGTGACGTCATTTATTTTTGTGACGTCATTTATTTTTGTGACGTTATGTATTTTGTGACGTCATTTTTTTGTGACGTTTAGTATTTTGTGACGTCATTTATTATTGTGACGTCATTTATTTTTGTGACGTTATGTATTTTGTGACGTCATTTATTTTTGTGACGATATGTGTTTTTTGACGTTATGTATTTTTTGACGTCATTTATTTTTGTGACGTTATGTATTTTGTGACGTCATTTATTTTTGTGACGTTATGTATTTTGTGACGTCATTTATTTGTGTGACGTCATTTATTTTTGTGACGTTATGTATTTTGTGACGTCATTTATTTTTTTGACGTTATGTTTTTTGTGACGTTATGTATTTTTGTGACGTCATTTATTTTTGTGACGTTATGTATTTTGTGACGTCATTTATTTTTGTGACGTTATGTATTTTGTGACGTCATTTATTTTTGTGACGTTATGTATTTTGTTACGTCATTTATTTTTGTGACGTTATGAATTTTGTGACGTCATTTATTATTGTGACGTCATTTATTTTTGTGACGTTATGTATTTTGTGACGTCATTTATTTTTTTTACGTTATGTATTTTGTGACGTAATTTATTTTTGTGACGTTATGTATTTTGTGACGTCATTTATTATTGTGACGTCATTTATTTTTGTGACGTTATGTATTTTGTGACGTCATTTATTTTTGTGACGTTATGTATTTAGTGACGTCATTTATTTTTGTGACATTATGTATTTTGTGACGTCATTTATTTTTGTGACGTTATGTATTTTGTGACGTCATTTATTTTTTGACGTTATGTATTATGTGACGTCATTTATTTTTGTGACGTTAGGTATTTTGTGACGTAATTAATTTTTGTGACGTCATTTATTTTTGTGACGTTATGTATTTTGTGACGTCATTTATTTTTGTGACGTTATGTTTTTTGTGACGTCATTTGTTTTGGTGACGTTTTTTATTTTGTGACGTCATTTATTTTTGTGACGTTATGTATTTTGTGACGTCATTTATTTTTGTGACGTTATGTATTTTGTGACGTCATTTATTTTTGTGACGTTATGTTTTTTGTGACGTCATTTGTTTTGGTGACGTTTTTTATTTTGTGACGTCATTTATTTTTGTGACGTTATGTATTTTGTGACGTCATTTATTTTTGTGACGTTATGTATTTTGTGACGTCATTTATTTTTGTGACGTTATGTATTTTGTGACGTCAATTATTTTTATGACGTTATGTATTTTGTAACATTATGTTTTTTGTGGCGTCATTTATTTTTGTGACGTTACGTATTATGTGACCTCATTTATTTTTGTGACGTTATGTATTTTGTGACGTTATTTATTTTTGTGACGTTATGTATTTTGTGACGTCATATATTTTTGTGACGTCATTTATATTTGTGACGTTATGTATTTTGTGACGTCATTTATTTTTGTGACGTTATGTATTAATATTTGAAACGTCATTTATATTTGTGACGTTATGTATTTTGTGACCTCATTTATTTTTGTGACGTTATGTATTTTGTGACGTTATTTATTTTTGTGTCGTTATGTATTTTGTGACGTCATTTATTTTTGTGACGTCATTTATATTTGTGACGTTATGTCTTTTGTGACGTCATTTATTTTTGTGACGTTATTTATTTTGTGACGTTATGTATTTTGTGACGTCATTTATTTTTGTGACGTTATGTATTTTGTGACGTCATTTATTATTGTTACGTCATTTATTTTTGTGACGTTATGTATTTTGTGACGTCATTTGTTTTTGTGACGTTTTGTTTTTTTTGACGTCATTTATTTTTGTGACGTTATGTATATTGTGGCGTCATTTATTTTTGTGACGTTATGTATTTTGTGACATTATTTATTTTTGTGACGTTATGTATTTTGTGACGTCATTTATTTTTGTGACGTCATTTATATTTGTGACGTTATGTATTTTGTGACGTCATTTATTTTTGTGACGTTATATATTAATATTTGTGACGTCATTTATATTTGTGACGTTATGTATTTTGTGACCTCATTTATTTTTATGATGTTATGTATTTTGTGACGTCATTTATTTTTTTGACGTTATGTATTTTGTGACGTCATTTATTTTTGTGACGTTATGTATTTTGTGACGTCATTTATTTTTGTGACGTTATGTATTTTGTGACGTCATTTATTTTTGTGACGTTATGTATTTTGTGACGTCATTTATTTTTTTGACGTTATGTATTATGTGACGTCATTTATTTTTGTGACGTTAGGTATTTTTTGACGTAATTAATTTTTGTGACGTCATTTATATTTGTGACGTTATGTATTTTGTGACGTCAATTATTTTTGTGACGTTATGTATTTTGTGACGTCAATTATTTTTGTGAAGTTATGTATTTTGTGACGTCATTTCTTTTTGTGACGTTAGGTATTTTGTGACGTCATTTATTTTTGTGCCGTTATGTATTTTGTGACGTCATTTATTTTTGTGACGTTATGTATTTAGTGACGTAATTATTTTTTGTGACGTCATTTATTTTTGTGACGTTATGTATTTTGTGACGTCATTTATTTTTGTGACGTTATGTATTTTGTGACGTCATTTATTTTTGTGACGTTATGTTTTTTGTGACGTCATTTTTTGTGACGTTTAGTATTTTGTGACGTCATTTATTATTGTGACGTCATTTATTTTTGTGACGTTATGTATTTTGTGACGTCATTTGTTTTTGTGACGTTTTGTTTTTTTTGACGTCATTTATTTTTCTGACGTTATGTATATTGTGGCGTCATTTATTTTTGTGACGTTATGTATTTTGTGACCTCATTTATTTTTGTGACGTTATGTATTTTGTGACATTATTTATTTTTGTGACGTTATGTATTTTGTGACGTCATTTATTTTTGTGACGTCATTTATATTTGTGACGTTATGTATTTTGTGACGTCATTTATTTTTGTGACGTTATATATTAATATTTGTGACGTCATTTATATTTGTGACGTTATGTATTTTGTGACCTCATTTATTTTTGTGATGTTATGTATTTTGTGACGTCATTTATTTTTTTGACGTTATGTATTTTGTGACGTCATTTATTTTTGTGACGTTATGTATTTTGTGACGTCATTTATTTTTGTGACGTTATGTATTTTGTGACGTCATTTATTTTTGTGACGTTATGTATTTTGTGACGTCATTTATTTTTTTGACGTTATGTATTATGTGACGTCATTTATTTTTGTGACGTTAGGTATTTTTTGACGTAATTAATTTTTGTGACGTCATTTATATTTGTGACGTTATGTATTTTGTGACGTCAATTATTTTTGTGACGTTATGTATTTTGTGACGTCAATTATTTTTGTGAAGTTATGTATTTTGTGACGTCATTTCTTTTTGTGACGTTAGGTATTTTGTGACGTCATTTATTTTTGTGCCGTTATGTATTTTGTGACGTCATTTATTTTTGTGACGTTATGTATTTAGTGACGTAATTATTTTTTGTGACGTCATTTATTTTTGTGACGTTATGTATTTTGTGACGTCATTTATTTTTGTGACGTTATGTATTTTGTGACGTCATTTATTTTTGTGACGTTATGTTTTTTGTGACGTCATTTTTTTGTGACGTTTAGTATTTTGTGACGTCATTTATTATTGTGACGTCATTTATTTTTGTGACGTTATGTATTTTGTGACGTCATTTATTTTTGTGACGATATGTGTTTTGTGACGTTATGTATTTTTTGACGTCATTTATTTTTGTGACGTTATGTATTTTGTGACGTCATTTATTATTGTGACGTTATGTATTTTGTGACGTCATTTATTTTTGTGACGTTATGTATTTTGTGACGTCATTTATTTTTGTGACGTTATGTTTTTTGTGACGTCATTTTTTTGTGACGTTTGGTATTTTGTGACGTCATTTATTATTGTGACGTCATTTATTTTTGTGACGTTATGTATTTTGTGACGTCATTTATTTTTGTGACGATATGTGTTTTGTGACGTTATGTATTTTGTGACGTCATTTATTTTTGTGACGTTATGTATTTTGTGACGTCATTTATTTTTGTGACGTTATGTATTTTGTGACCTCATTTATTTTTGTGACGTTATGTATTTTGTGACGTTATTTATTTTTGTGAGGTTATGTATTTTGTGACCTCATTTATTTTTGTGACGTTATGTATTTTGTGACGTTATGTATTTTGTGACGTCATATTTTTGTGACGTTATGTATTTTGTGACGTCATTTATTTTTGTGACGTTATGTATTTTGTGACGTCATTTATTATTGTGACGTCATTTATTTTTGTGACGTTATGTATTTTGTGACGTCATTTATATTTGTGACGTTATGTATTTTGTGACGTCAATTATTTTTGCGACGTTATGTATTTTGTGACGTCAATTATTTTTGTGAAGTTATGTATTTTGTGACGTCATTTCTTTTTGTGACGTTAGGTATTTTGTGACGTCATTTATTTTTGTGCCGTTATGTATTTTGTGACGTCATTTATTTTTGTGACGTTATGTATTTTGTGACGTAATTAATTTTTGTGACGTCATTTATTTTTGTGACGTTATGTATTTTGTGACGTCATTTATTTTTGTGACGTTATGTATTTTGTGACGTCATTTATTTTTGTGACGTCATTTATTTTTGTGACGTTATGTATTTTGTGACGTCATTTTTTTGTGACGTTTAGTATTTTGTGACGTCATTTATTATTGTGACGTCATTTATTTTTGTGACGTTATGTATTTTGTGACGTCATTTATTTTTGTGACGATATGTGTTTTGTGACGTTATGTATTTTTTGACGTCATTTATTTTTGTGACGTTATGTATTTTGTTACGTCATTTATTTTTGTGACGTTATGTATTTTGTGACGTCATTTATTTGTGTGACGTCATTTATTTTTGTGACGTTATGTATTTTGTGACGTCATTTATTTTTTTGACGTTATGTTTTTTGTGACGTTATGTATTTTTGTGACGTCATTTATTTTTGTGACGTTATGTATTTTGTGACGTCATTTATTTTTGTGACGTTATGTATTTTGTGACGTCATTTATTTTTGTGACGTTATGTATTTTGTGACGTCATTTATTTTTGTGACGTTATGAATTTTGTGACGTCATTTATTATTGTGATGTCATTTATTTTGTGACGTTATGTATTTTGTGACGTCATTTATTTTGTTGACGTTATGTATTTTGTGACGTCATTTATTTTTGTGACGTTATGTATTTTGTGACGTCATTTATTATTGTGACGTCATTTATTTTTGTGACGTTATGTATTTTGTGACGTCATTTATTTTTGTGACGTTATGTATTTTGTGACGTCATTTATTTTTGTGACATTATGTATTTTGTGACGTCATTTATTTTTGTGACGTTATGTATTTTGTGACGTCATTTATTTTTTTGACGTTATGTATTATGTGACGTCATTTATTTTTGTGACGTTAGGTATTTTGTGACGTAATTAATTTTTGTGACGTCATTTATTTTTGTGACGTTATGTATTTTGTGACGTCATTTATTTTTGTGACGTTATGTTTTTTGTGACGTCATTTGTTTTTGTGACGTTTTTTATTTTGTGACGTCATTTATTTTTGTGACGTTAGGTATTTTGTGACGTAATTAATTTTTGTGACGTCATTTATTTTTGTGACGTTATGTATTTTGTGACGTCATTTATTTTTGTGACGTTATGTTTTTTGTGACGTCATTTGTTTTTGTGACGTTTTTTATTTTGTGACGTCATTTATTTTTGTGACGTTATGTATTTTGTGACGTCATTTATTTTTGTGACGTTATGTTTTTTGTGACGTCATTTGTTTTTGTGACGTTTTTTATTTTGTGACGTCATTTATTTTTGTGACGTTATGTATTTTGTGACCTCATTTATTTTTGTGACGTTATGTATTTTGTGACGTTATTTATTTTTGTGTCGTTATGTATTTTGTGACGTCATTTATTTTTGTGACGTCATTTATATTTGTGACGTTATGTCTTTTGTGACGTCATTTATTTTTGTGACGTTATTTATTTTGTGACGTCAATTATTTTTATGACGTTATGTATTTTGTAACGTTATGTTTTTTGTGGCGTCATTTATTTTTGTGACGTTATGTATTATGTGACCTCATTTATTTTTGTGACGTTATGTATTTTGTGACGTTATTTATTTTTGTGACGTTATGTATTTTGTGACGTCATTTATTTTTGTGACGTCATTTATATTTGTGACGTTATGTATTTTGTGACGTCATTTATTTTTGTGACGTTATGTATTAATATTTGAAACGTCATTTATATTTGTGACGTTATGTATTTTGTGACCTCATTTATTTTTGTGACGTTATGTATTTTGTGACGTTATTTATTTTTGTGTCGTTATGTATTTTGTGACGTCATTTATTTTTGTGACGTCATTTATATTTGTGACGTTATGTCTTTTGTGACGTCATTTATTTTTGTGACGTTATTTATTTTGTGACGTTATGTATTTTGTGACGTCATTTATTTTTGTGACGTTATGTATTTTGTGACGTCATTTATTATTGTTACGTCATTTATTTTTGTGACGTTATGTATTTTGTGACGTCATTTGTTTTTGTGACGTTTTGTTTTTTGTGACGTCATTTATTTTTGTGACGTTATGTATATTGTGGCGTCATTTATTTTTGTGACGTTATGTATTTTGTGACCTCATTTATTTTTGTGACGTTATGTATTTTGTGACATTATTTATTTTTTGACGTTATGTATTTTGTGACGTCATTTATTTTTGTGAAGTTATGTATTTTGTGACGTCATTTCTTTTTGTGACGTTAGGTATTTTGTGACGTCATTTATTTTTGTGTCGTTATGTATTTTGTGACGTCATTTATTTTTGTGACGTTATGTATTTTGTGACGTCATTTATTTTTGTGACGTAATGTATTTTGTGACGTCATTTATTTTTGTGACGTTATGTATTTTGTGACGTCATTTATTTTTTTGACGTTATGTATTATGTGACGTCATTTATTTTTGTGACGTTAGGTATTTTTTGACGTAATTAATTTTTGTGACGTCATTTATATTTGTGACGTTATGTATTTTGTGACGTCAATTATTTTTGTGACGTTATGTATTTTGTGACATCAATTATTTTTGTGAAGTTATGTATTTTGTGACGTCATTTTTTGTGACGTTTAGTATTTTGTGACGTCATTTATTATTGTGACGTCATTTATTTTTGTGACGTTATGTATTTTGTGACGTCATTTATTTTTTTGACGTTATGTATTATGTGACGTCATTTATTTTTGTGACGTTAGGTATTTTTTGACGTAATTAATTTTTGTGACGTCATTTATATTTGTGACGTTAGGTATTTTGTGACGTCATTTATTTTTGTGCCGTTATGTATTTTGTGACGTCATTTATTATTGTGACGTCATTTATTTTTGTGACGTTATGTATTTTGTGACGTCATTTATTTTTGTGACGATATGTGTTTTGTGACGTTATGTATTTTTTGACGTCATTTATTTTTGTGACGTTATGTATTTTGTGACGTCATTTATTTTTGTGACGTTATGTATTATGTGACCTCATTTATTTTTGTGACGTTATGTATTTTGTGACGTTATTTATTTTTGTGACGTTATGTATTTTGTGACGTCATTTATTTTTGTGACGTCATTTATATTTGTGACGTTATGTATTTTGTGACGTCATTTATTTTTGTGACGTTATGTATTAATATTTGAAACGTCATTTATATTTGTGACGTTATGTATTTTGTGACCTCATTTATTTTTGTGACGTTATGTATTTTGTGACGTTATTTATTTTTGTGTCGTTATGTATTTTGTGACGTCATTTATTTTTGTGACGTCATTTATATTTGTGACGTTATGTCTTTTGTGACGTCATTTATTTTTGTGACGTCATTTATTTTTGTGACGTTATGTATTTAGTGACGTAATTATTTTTTGTGACGTCATTTATATTTGTGACGTTATGTCTTTTGTGACGTCATTTATTTTTGTGACGTTATTTATTTTGTGACGTTATGTATTTTGTGACGTCATTTCTTTTTGTGACGTTAGGTATTTTGTGACGTCATTTATTTTTGTGACGTTATGTATTTTGTGACGTCATTTGTTTTTGTGACGTTTTGTTTTTTGTGACGTCATTTATTTTTGTGACGTTATGTATATTGTGGCGTCATTTATTTTTGTGACGTTATGTATTTTGTGACCTCATTTATTTTTGTGACGTTATGTATTTTGTGACATTATTTATTTTTGTGACGTTATGTATTTTGTGACGTCATTTATTTTAGTGACGTCATTTATATTTGTGACGTTATGTATTTTGTGACGTCATTTATTTTTGTGACGTTATATATTAATATTTGTGACGTCATTTATATTTGTGACGTTATGTATTTTGTGACCTCATTTATTTTTGTGATGTTATGTATTTTGTGACGTCATTTATTTTTTTGACGTTATGTATTTTGTGACGTCATTTATTTTTGTGACGTTATGTATTTTGTGACGTCATTTATTTTTGTGACGTTATGTATTTTGTGACGTCATTTATTTTTGTGACGTTATGTATTTTGTGACGTCATTTATTTTTTTGACGTTATGTATTATGTGACGTCATTTATTTTTGTGACGTTAGGTATTTTTTGACGTAATTAATTTTTGTGACGTCATTTATATTTGTGACGTTATGTATTTTGTGACGTCAATTATTTTTGTGACGTTATGTATTTTGTGACGTCAATTATTTTTGTGAAGTTATGTATTTTGTGACGTCATTTCTTTTTGTGACGTTAGGTATTTTGTGACGTCATTTATTTTTGTGCCGTTATGTATTTTGTGACGTCATTTATTTTTGTGACGTTATGTATTTAGTGACGTAATTATTTTTTGTGACGTCATTTATTTTTGTGACGTTATGTATTTTGTGACGTCATTTATTTTTGTGACGTTATGTATTTTGTGACGTCATTTATTTTTGTGACGTTATGTTTTTTGTGACGTCATTTTTTTGTGACGTTTAGTATTTTGTGACGTCATTTATTATTGTGACGTCATTTATTTTTGTGACGTTATGTATTTTGTGACGTCATTTATTTTTGTGACGATATGTGTTTTGTGACGTTATGTATTTTTTGACGTCATTTATTTTTGTGACGTTATGTATTTTGTGACGTCATTTATTTTTGTGACGTTATGTATTTTGTGACGTCATTTATTTTTGTGACGTTATGTATTTTGTGACGTCATTTATTTTTGTGACGTTATGTTTTTTGTGACGTCATTTTTTTGTGACGTTTAGTATTTTGTGACGTCATTTGTTATTGTGACGTCATTTATTTTTGTGACGTTATGTATTTTGTGACGTTATTTATTTTTGTGACGTTATGTATTTTGTGACCTCATTTATTTTTGTGACGTTATGTATTTTGTGACGTCATTTATTTTTGTGACGTTATGTATTTTGTGACGTCATATTTTTGTGACGTTATGTATTTTGTGACGTCATTTATTTTTGTGACGTTATGTATTTTGTGACGTCATATTTTTGTGACGTTATGTATTTTGTGACGTCATTTATTTTTGTGACGTTATGTATTTTGTGACCTCATTTATTTTTGTGACGTTATGTATTTTGTGACATTATTTATTTTTGTGACGTTATGTATTTTGTGACGTCATTTATTTTTGTGACGTCATTTATATTTGTGACGTTATGTATTTTGTGACGTCATTTATTTTTGTGACGTTATATATTAATATTTGTGACGTCATTTATATTTGTGACGTTATGTATTTTGTGACCTCATTTATTTTTGTGATGTTATGTATTTTGTGACGTCATTTATTTTTTTGACGTTATGTATTTTGTGACGTCATTTATTTTTGTGACGTTATGTATTTTGTGACGTCATTTATTTTTGTGACGTTATGTATTTTGTGACGTCATTTATTTTTGTGACGTTATGTATTTTGTGACGTCATTTATTTTTTTGACGTTATGTATTATGTGACGTCATTTATTTTTGTGACGTTAGGTATTTTTTGACGTAATTAATTTTTGTGACGTCATTTATATTTGTGACGTTATGTATTTTGTGACGTCAATTATTTTTGTGACGTTATGTATTTTGTGACGTCAATTATTTTTGTGAAGTTATGTATTTTGTGACGTCATTTCTTTTTGTGACGTTAGGTATTTTGTGACGTCATTTATTTTTGTGCCGTTATGTATTTTGTGACGTCATTTATTTTTGTGACGTTATGTATTTAGTGACGTAATTATTTTTTGTGACGTCATTTATTTTTGTGACGTTATGTATTTTGTGACGTCATTTATTTTTGTGACGTTATGTATTTTGTGACGTCATTTATTTTTGTGACGTTATGTTTTTTGTGACGTCATTTTTTTGTGACGTTTAGTATTTTGTGACGTCATTTATTATTGTGACGTCATTTATTTTTGTGACGTTATGTATTTTGTGACGTCATTTATTTTTGTGACGATATGTGTTTTGTGACGTTATGTATTTTTTGACGTCATTTATTTTTGTGACGTTATGTATTTTGTGACGTCATTTATTTTTGTGACGTTATGTATTTTGTGACGTCATTTATTTTTGTGACGTTATGTATTTTGTGACGTCATTTATTTTTGTGACGTTATGTTTTTTGTGACGTCATTTTTTTGTGACGTTTAGTATTTTGTGACGTCATTTGTTATTGTGACGTCATTTATTTTTGTGACGTTATGTATTTTGTGACGTTATTTATTTTTGTGACGTTATGTATTTTGTGACCTCATTTATTTTTGTGACGTTATGTATTTTGTGACGTTATGTATTTTGTGACGTCATATTTTTGTGACGTTATGTATTTTGTGACGTCATTTATTTTTGTGACGTTATGTATTTTGTGACGTCATTTATTATTGTGACGTCATTTATTTTTTTGACGTTATGTATTTTGTGACGTCATTTATTTTTGTGTCGTTATGTATTTTGTGACCTCATTTATTTTTGTGACGTTATGTATTTTGTGACGTTATTTATTTTTGTGACGTTATGTATTTTGTGACCTCATTTATTTTTGTGACGTTATGTATTTTGTGACGTCATTTATTTTTGTGACGTTATGTATTTTGTGACGTCTTTTTTTGTGACGTTTAGTATTTTGTGACGTCATTTATTATTGTGACGTCATTTATTTTTGTGACGTTATGTATTTTGTGACGTCATTTATTTTTGTGACGTTATGTATTTTGTGACGTTATTTATTTTTGTGACGTTATGTATTTTGTGACGTCATTTATTTTTGTGACGTCATTTATATTTGTGACGTTATGTATTTTGTGACGTCAATTATTTTTGTGACGTTATGTATTTTGTGACATTAATTATTTTTGTGAAGTTATGTATTTTGTGACGTCATTTCTTTTTGTGACGTTAGGTATTTTGTGACGTCATTTATTTTTGTGCCGTTATGTATTTTGTGACGTCATTTATTTTTGTGACGTTATGTATTTTGTGACGTAATTAATTTTTGTGACGTCATTTATTTTTGTGACGTTATGTATTTTGTGACGTCATTTATTTTTGTGACGTTATGTATTTTGTGACGTCATTTATTTTTGTGACGTCATTTATTTTTGTGACGTTATGTATTTTGTGACGTCATTTTTTTGTGACGTTTAGTATTTTGTGACGTCATTTATTATTGTGACGTCATTTATTTTTGTGACGTTATGTATTTTGTGACGTCATTTATTTTTGTGACGATATGTGTTTTGTGACGTTATGTATTTTTTGACGTCATTTATTTTTGTGACGTTATGTATTTTGTGACGTCATTTATTTTTGTGACGTTATGTATTTTGTGACGTCATTTATTTGTGTGACGTCATTTATTTTTGTGACGTTATGTATTTTGTGACGTCATTTATTTTTTGACGTTATGTTTTTTGTGACGTTATGTATTTTTGTGACGTCATTTATTTTTGTGACGTTATGTATTTTGTGACGTCATTTATTTTTGTGACGTTATGTATTTTGTGACGTCATTTATTTTTGTGACGTTATGTATTTTGTGACGTCATTTATTTTTGTGACGTTATTAATTTTGTGACGTCATTTATTATTGTGATGTCATTTATTTTGTGACGTTATGTATTTTGTGACGTCATTTATTTTGTTGACGTTATGTATTTTGTGACGTCATTTATTTTTGTGACGTTATGTATTTTGTGACGTCATTTATTATTGTGACGTCATTTATTTTTGTGACGTTATGTATTTTGTGACGTCATTTATTTTTGTGACGTTATGTATTTTGTGACGTCATTTATTTTTGTGACATTATGTATTTTGTGACGTCATTTATATTTGTGACGTTATGTATTTTGTGACGTCAATTATTTTTGTGACGTTATGTATTTTGTGACGTCAATTATTTTTGTGAAGTTATGTATTTTGTGACGTCATTTCTTTTTGTGACGTTAGGTATTTTGTGACGTCATTTATTTTTGTGCCGTTATGTATTTTGTGACGTCATTTATTTTTGTGACGTTATGTATTTAGTGACGTAATTATTTTTTGTGACGTCATTTATTTTTGTGACGTTATGTATTTTGTGACGTCATTTATTTTTGTGACGTTATGTATTTTGTGACGTCATTTATTTTTGTGACGTTATGTTTTTTGTGACGTCATTTTTTTGTGACGTTTAGTATTTTGTGACGTCATTTATTATTGTGACGTCATTTATTTTTGTGACGTTATGTATTTTGTGACGTCATTTATTTTTGTGACGATATGTGTTTTGTGACGTTATGTATTTTTTGACGTCATTTATTTTTGTGACGTTATGTATTTTGTGACGTCATTTATTTTTGTGACGTTATGTATTTTGTGACGTCATTTATTTTTGTGACGTTATGTATTTTGTGACGTCATTTATTTTTGTGACGTTATGTTTTTTGTGACGTCATTTTTTTGTGACGTTTAGTATTTTGTGACGTCATTTGTTATTGTGACGTCATTTATTTTTGTGACGTTATGTATTTTGTGACGTTATTTATTTTTGTGACGTTATGTATTTTGTGACCTCATTTATTTTTGTGACGTTATGTATTTTGTGACGTCATTTATTTTTGTGACGTTATGTATTTTGTGACGTCATATTTTTGTGACGTTATGTATTTTGTGACGTCATTTATTTTTGTGACGTTATGTATTTTGTGACGTCATATTTTTGTGACGTTATGTATTTTGTGACGTCATTTATTTTTGTGACGTTATGTATTTTGTGACCTCATTTATTTTTGTGACGTTATGTATTTTGTGACATTATTTATTTTTGTGACGTTATGTATTTTGTGACGTCATTTATTTTTGTGACGTCATTTATATTTGTGACGTTATGTATTTTGTGACGTCATTTATTTTTGTGACGTTATATATTAATATTTGTGACGTCATTTATATTTGTGACGTTATGTATTTTGTGACCTCATTTATTTTTGTGATGTTATGTATTTTGTGACGTCATTTATTTTTTTGACGTTATGTATTTTGTGACGTCATTTATTTTTGTGACGTTATGTATTTTGTGACGTCATTTATTTTTGTGACGTTATGTATTTTGTGACGTCATTTATTTTTGTGACGTTATGTATTTTGTGACGTCATTTATTTTTTTGACGTTATGTATTATGTGACGTCATTTATTTTTGTGACGTTAGGTATTTTTTGACGTAATTAATTTTTGTGACGTCATTTATATTTGTGACGTTATGTATTTTGTGACGTCAATTATTTTTGTGACGTTATGTATTTTGTGACGTCAATTATTTTTGTGAAGTTATGTATTTTGTGACGTCATTTCTTTTTGTGACGTTAGGTATTTTGTGACGTCATTTATTTTTGTGCCGTTATGTATTTTGTGACGTCATTTATTTTTGTGACGTTATGTATTTAGTGACGTAATTATTTTTTGTGACGTCATTTATTTTTGTGACGTTATGTATTTTGTGACGTCATTTATTTTTGTGACGTTATGTATTTTGTGACGTCATTTATTTTTGTGACGTTATGTTTTTTGTGACGTCATTTTTTTGTGACGTTTAGTATTTTGTGACGTCATTTATTATTGTGACGTCATTTATTTTTGTGACGTTATGTATTTTGTGACGTCATTTATTTTTGTGACGATATGTGTTTTGTGACGTTATGTATTTTTTGACGTCATTTATTTTTGTGACGTTATGTATTTTGTGACGTCATTTATTTTTGTGACGTTATGTATTTTGTGACGTCATTTATTTTTGTGACGTTATGTATTTTGTGACGTCATTTATTTTTGTGACGTTATGTTTTTTGTGACGTCATTTTTTTGTGACGTTTAGTATTTTGTGACGTCATTTGTTATTGTGACGTCATTTATTTTTGTGACGTTATGTATTTTGTGACGTTATTTATTTTTGTGACGTTATGTATTTTGTGACCTCATTTATTTTTGTGACGTTATGTATTTTGTGACGTTATGTATTTTGTGACGTCATATTTTTGTGACGTTATGTATTTTGTGACGTCATTTATTTTTGTGACGTTATGTATTTTGTGACGTCATTTATTATTGTGACGTCATTTATTTTTTTGACGTTATGTATTTTGTGACGTCATTTATTTTTGTGTCGTTATGTATTTTGTGACCTCATTTATTTTTGTGACGTTATGTATTTTGTGACGTTATTTATTTTTGTGACGTTATGTATTTTGTGACCTCATTTATTTTTGTGACGTTATGTATTTTGTGACGTCATTTATTTTTGTGACGTTATGTATTTTGTGACGTCTTTTTTTGTGACGTTTAGTATTTTGTGACGTCATTTATTATTGTGACGTCATTTATTTTTGTGACGTTATGTATTTTGTGACGTCATTTATTTTTGTGACGTTATGTATTTTGTGACGTTATTTATTTTTGTGACGTTATGTATTTTGTGACGTCATTTATTTTTGTGACGTCATTTATATTTGTGACGTTATGTATTTTGTGACGTCAATTATTTTTGTGACGTTATGTATTTTGTGACATTAATTATTTTTGTGAAGTTATGTATTTTGTGACGTCATTTCTTTTTGTGACGTTAGGTATTTTGTGACGTCATTTATTTTTGTGCCGTTATGTATTTTGTGACGTCATTTATTTTTGTGACGTTATGTATTTTGTGACGTAATTAATTTTTGTGACGTCATTTATTTTTGTGACGTTATGTATTTTGTGACGTCATTTATTTTTGTGACGTTATGTATTTTGTGACGTCATTTATTTTTGTGACGTCATTTATTTTTGTGACGTTATGTATTTTGTGACGTCATTTTTTTGTGACGTTTAGTATTTTGTGACGTCATTTATTATTGTGACGTCATTTATTTTTGTGACGTTATGTATTTTGTGACGTCATTTATTTTTGTGACGATATGTGTTTTGTGACGTTATGTATTTTTTGACGTCATTTATTTTTGTGACGTTATGTATTTTGTGACGTCATTTATTTTTGTGACGTTATGTATTTTGTGACGTCATTTATTTGTGTGACGTCATTTATTTTTGTGACGTTATGTATTTTGTGACGTCATTTATTTTTTGACGTTATGTTTTTTGTGACGTTATGTATTTTTGTGACGTCATTTATTTTTGTGACGTTATGTATTTTGTGACGTCATTTATTTTTGTGACGTTATGTATTTTGTGACGTCATTTATTTTTGTGACGTTATGTATTTTGTGACGTCATTTATTTTTGTGACGTTATTAATTTTGTGACGTCATTTATTATTGTGATGTCATTTATTTTGTGACGTTATGTATTTTGTGACGTCATTTATTTTGTTGACGTTATGTATTTTGTGACGTCATTTATTTTTGTGACGTTATGTATTTTGTGACGTCATTTATTATTGTGACGTCATTTATTTTTGTGACGTTATGTATTTTGTGACGTCATTTATTTTTGTGACGTTATGTATTTTGTGACGTCATTTATTTTTGTGACATTATGTATTTTGTGACGTCATTTATTTTTGTGACGTTATGTATTTTGTGACGTCATTTATTTTTTTGACGTTATGTATTATGTGACGTCATTTATTTTTGTGACGTTAGGTATTTTGTGACGTAATTAATTTTTGTGACGTCATTTATTTTTGTGACGTTATGTATTTTGTGACGTCATTTATTTTTGTGACGTTATGTTTTTTGTGACGTCATTTGTTTTTGTGACGTTTTTTATTTTGTGACGTCATTTATTTTTGTGACGTTATGTATTTTGTGACGTCATTTATTTTTGTGACGTTATGTATTAATATTTGAAACGTCATTTATATATGTGACGTTATGTATTTTGTGACCTCATTTATTTTTGTGACGTTATGTATTTTGTGACGTTATTTATTTTTGTGTCGTTATGTATTTTGTGACGTCATTTATTTTTGTGACGTCATTTATTTTTGTGACGTTATTTATTTTGTGACGTCAATTATTTTTATGACGTTATGTATTTTGTAACGTTATGTTTTTTGTGGCGTCATTTATTTTTGTGACGTTATGTATTATGTGACCTCATTTATTTTTGTGACGTTATGTATTTTGTGACGTTATTTATTTTTGTGACGTTATGTATTTTGTGACGTCATTTATTTTTGTGACGTCATTTATATTTGTGACGTTATGTATTTTGTGACGTCATTTATTTTTGTGACGTTATGTATTAATATTTGAAACGTCATTTATATTTGTGACGTTATGTATTTTGTGACCTCATTTATTTTTGTGACGTTATGTATTTTGTGACGTTATTTATTTTTGTGTCGTTATGTATTTTGTGACGTCATTTATTTTTGTGACGTCATTTATATTTGTGACGTTATGTCTTTTGTGACGTCATTTATTTTTGTGACGTTATTTATTTTGTGACGTTATGTATTTTGTGACGTCATTTATTATTGTGATGTCATTTATTTTGTGACGTTATGTATTTTGTGACGTCATTTATTTTGTTGACGTTATGTATTTTGTGACGTCATTTATTTTTGTGACGTTATGTATTTTGTGACGTCATTTATTATTGTGACGTCATTTATTTTTGTGACGTTATGTATTTTGTGACGTCATTTATTTTTGTGACGTTATGTACTTTGTGACGTCATTTATTTTTGTGACATTATGTATTTTGTGACGTCATTTATTTTTGTGACGTTATGTATTTTGTGACGTCATTTATTTTTTTGACGTTATGTATTATGTGACGTCATTTATTTTTGTGACGTTAGGTATTTTGTGACGTAATTAATTTTTGTGACGTCATTTATTTTTGTGACGTTATGTATTTTCTGACGTCATTTATTTTTGTGACGTTATGTTTTTTGTGACGTCATTTGTTTTTGTGACGTTTTTTATTTTGTGACGTCATTTATTTTTGTGACGTTATGTATTTTGTGACGTCATTTATTTTTGTGACGTTATGTATTAATATTTGAAACGTCATTTATATATGTGACGTTATGTATTTTGTGACCTCATTTATTTTTGTGACGTTATGTATTTTGTGACGTTATTTATTTTTGTGTCGTTATGTATTTTGTGACGTCATTTATTTTTGTGACGTCATTTATTTTTGTGACGTTATTTATTTTGTGACGTCAATTATTTTTATGACGTTATGTATTTTGTAACGTTATGTTTTTTGTGGCGTCATTTATTTTTGTGACGTTATGTATTATGTGACCTCATTTATTTTTGTGACGTTATGTATTTTGTGACGTTATTTATTTTTGTGACGTTATGTATTTTGTGACGTCATTTATTTTTGTGACGTCATTTATATTTGTGACGTTATGTATTTTGTGACGTCATTTATTTTTGTGACGTTATGTATTAATATTTGAAACGTCATTTATATTTGTGACGTTATGTATTTTGTGACCTCATTTATTTTTGTGACGTTATGTATTTTGTGACGTCATTTATTTTTGTGTCGTTATGTATTTTGTGACGTCATTTATTTTTGTGACGTCATTTATATTTGTGACAATATGTCTTTTGTGACGTCATTTATTTTTGTGACGTTATTAATTTTGTGACGTTATGTATTTTGTGACGTCATTTATTTTTGTGACGTTATGTATTTTGTGACGTCATTTATTATTGTTACGTCATTTATTTTTGTGACGTTATGTATTTTGTGACGTCATTTGTTTTTGTGACGTTTTGTTTTTTGTGACGTCATTTATTTTTGTGACGTTATGTATATTGTGGCGTCATTTATTTTTGTGACGTTATGTATTTTGTGACCTCATTTATTTTTGTGACGTTATGTATTTTGTGACATTATTTATTTTTTGACGTTATGTATTTTGTGACGTCATTTATTTTTGTGACGTCATTTATATTTGTGACGTTATGTATTTTGTGACGTCATTTATTTTTGTGACGTTATGTATTAATATTTGTGACGTCATTTATATTTGTGACGTTATGTATTTTGTGACCTCATTTATTTTTGTGATGTTATGTATTTTGTGACGTCATTTATTTTTTTGACGTTATGTATTTTGTGACGTCATTTATTTTTGTGACGTTATGTATTTTGTGACGTCATTTATTATTGTGACGTCATTTATTTTTGTGACGTTATGTATTTTGTGACGTCATTTATGTTTGTGACGTTATGTATTTTGTGACGTTATTTATTTTTGTGACGTTATGTATTTTGTGACGTCATTTATTTTTGTGACGTTATGTATTTTGTGACGTCATTTATTTTTTTGACGTTATGTATTATGTGACGTCATTTATTTTTGTGACGTTAGGTATTTTTTGACGTAATTAATTTTTGTGATGTCATTTATATTTGTGACGTTATGTATTTTGTGACGTCAATTATTTTTGTGACGTTATGTATTTTGTGACATCAATTATTTTTGTGAAGTTATGTATTTTGTGACGTCATTTCTTTTTGTGACGTTAGGTATTTTGTGACGTCATTTATTTTTGTGCCGTTATGTATTTTGTGACGTCATTTATTTTTGTGACGTTATGTATTTTGTGACGTAATTAATTTTTGTGACGTCATTTATTTTTGTGACGTTATGTATTTTGTGACGTCATTTATTTTTGTGACGTTATGTATTTTGTGACGTCATTTATTTTTGTGAAGTCATTTATTTTTGTGACGTTATGTATTTTGTGACGTCATTTTTTTGTGACGTTTAGTATTTTGTGACGTCATTTATTATTGTGACGTCATTTATTTTTGTGACGTTATGTATTTTGTGACGTCATTTATTTTTGTGACGATATGTGTTTTGTGACGTTATGTATTTTTTGACGTCATTTATTTTTGTGACGTTATGTATTTTGTGACGTCATTTATTTTTGTGACGTTATGTATTTTGTGACGTTATGTATTTTGTGACGTCATTTATTATTGTGACGTCATTTATTTTTGTGACGTTATGTATTTTGTGACGTCATTTATTTTTGTGACGTTATGTATTTTGTGACGTCATTTATTTTTGTGACGTTATGTATTTTGTGACCTCATTTATTTTTGTGACGTTATGTATTTTGTGACGTTATTTATTTTTGTGACGTTATGTATTTTGTGACCTCATTTATTTTTGTTACGTTATGTATTTTGTGACGTTATGTATTTTGTGACGTCATTTATTTTTGTGACGTTATGTATTTTGTGACGTCATTTATTTTTGTGACGTTATGTATTTTGTGACGTCATTTATTTTTGTGACGTTATGTATTTTGTGACGTCATTTATTTTTGTGACGTTATGTATTTTGTGACCTCATTTATTTTTGTGACGTTATGTATTTTGTGACGTTATTTATTTTTGTGACGTTATGTATTTTGTGACGTCATTTATTTTTGTGACGTCATTTATATTTGTGACGTTATGTATTTTGTGACGTCAATTATTTTTGTGACGTTATGTATTTTGTGACGTCAATTATTTTTGTGAAGTTATGTATTTTGTGACGTCATTTCTTTTTGTGACGTTAGGTATTTTGTGACGTCATTTATTTTTGTGCCGTTATGTATTTTGTGACGTCATTTATTTTTGTGACGTTATGTATTTTGTGACGTCATTTTTTTGTGACGTTTAGTATTTTGTGACGTCATTTATTATTGTGACGTCATTTATTTTTGTGACGTTATGTATTTTAAGACGTCATTTATTTTTGTGACGTCATTTATATTTGTGACGTTATGTATTTTGTGACGTCATTTATTTTTGTGACGTTATGTATTAATATTTTAAACGTCATTTATATTTGTGACGTTATGTATTTTGTGACCTCATTTATTTTTGTGACGTTATGTATTTTGTGACGTTATTTATTTTTGTGTCGTTATGTATTTTGTGACGTCATTTATTTTTGTGACGTCATTTATATTAGTGACGTTATGTCTTTTGTGACGTCATTTATTTTTGTGACGTCATTTATTTTTGTGCCGTTATGTATTTTGTGACGTCATTTATTTTTGTGACGTTATGTATTTTGTGACGTAATTAATTTTTGTGACGTCATTTATTTTTGTGACGTTATGTATTTTGTGACGTCATTTATTTTTGTGACGTTATGTATTTTGTGACGTCATTTATTTTTGTGACGTCATTTATTTTTGTGACGTTATGTATTTTGTGACGTCATTTTTTTGTGACGTTTAGTATTTTGTGACGTCATTTATTATTGTGACGTCATTTATTTTTGTGACGTTATGTATTTTGTGACGTCATTTATTTTTGTGACGATATGTGTTTTGTGACGTTATGTATTTTTTGACGTCATTTATTTTTGTGACGTTATGTATTTTGTGACGTAATTTATTTTTGTGACGTTATGTATTTTGTGACGTCATTTATTTGTGTGACGTCATTTATTTTTGTGACGTTATGTATTTTGTGACGTCATTTATTTTTTTGACGTTATTTTTTTTGTGACGTTATGTATTTTTGTGACGTCATTTATTTTTGTGACGTTATGTATTTTGTGACGTCATTTATTTTTGTGACGTTATGTATTTTGTGACGTCATTTATTTTTGTGACGTTATGAATTTTGTGACGTCATTTATTATTGTGACGTCATTTATTTTTGTGACGTTATGTATTTTGTGACGTCATTTATTTTTTTGACGTTATGTATTATGTGACGTCATTTATTTTTGTGACGTTATGTATTTTGTGACGTCATTTATTATTGTGACGTTATGTATTTTGTGACGTTATTTATTTTTGTGTCGTTATGTATTTTGTGACGTCATTTATTTTTGTGACGTCATTTATATTTGTGACGTTATGTCTTTTGTGACGTCATTTATTTTTGTGACGTTATGTATTTTGTGACGTCATTTATTTTTGTGACGTTATGTATTTTGTGACGTCATTTATTTGTGTGACGTCATTTATTTTTGTGACGTTATGTATTTTGTGACGTCATTTATTTTTGTGACGTTATGTATTTTGTGACGTCAATTATTTTTATGACGTTATGTATTTTGTAACGTTATGTTTTTTGTGGCGTCATTTATTTTTGTGACGTTATGTATTATGTGACCTCATTTATTTTTGTGACGTTATGTATTTTGTGACGTTATTTATTTTTGTGACGTTATGTATTTTGTGACGTCATTTATTTTTTCGACGTCATTTATATTTGTGACGTTATGTATTTTGTGACGTCATTTATTTTTGTGACGTTATGTATTAATATTTGAAACGTCATTTATATTTGTGACGTTATGTATTTTGTGACCTCATTTATTTTTGTGACGTTATGTATTTTGTGACGTTATTTATTTTTGTGTCGTTATGTATTTTGTGACGTCATTTATTTTTGTGACGTCATTTATATTTGTGACGTTATGTCTTTTGTGACGTCATTTATTTTTGTGACGTTATTTATTTTGTGACGTTATGTATTTTGTGACGTCATTTATTTTTGTGACGTTATGTATTTTGTGACGTCATTTATTTTTGTGACGTTATGTATTTTGTGACGTCATTTATTATTGTTACGTCATTTATTTTTGTGACGTTATGTATTTTGTGACGTCATTTGTTTTTGTGACGTTTTGTTTTTTGTGACGTCATTTATTTTTGTGACGTTATGTATATTGTGACGTCATTTATTTTTGTGACGTTATGTATTTTGTGACCTCATTTATTTTTGTGACGTTATGTATTTTGTGACATTATTTATTTTTTGACGTTATGTATTTTGTGACGTCATTTATTTTTGTGACGTCATTTATATTTGTGACGTTATGTATTTTGTGACGTCATTTATTTTTGTGACGTTATGTATTAATATTTGTGACGTCATTTATATTTGTGACGTTATGTATTTTGTGACCTCATTTATTTTTGTGATGTTATGTATTTTGTGACGTCATTTATTTTTTTGACGTTATGTATTTTGTGACGTCATTTATTTTTGTGACGTTATGTATTTTGTGACGTCATTTATTATTGTGACGTCATTTATTTTTGTGACGTTATGTATTTTGTGAAGTCATTTATGTTTGTGACGTTATGTATTTTGTGACGTCATTTATTTTTGTGACGTTATGTATTTTGTGACGTCATTTATTTTTGTGACGTTATGTATTTTGTGACGTCATTTATTTTTTTGACGTTATGTATTATGTGACGTCATTTATTTTTGTGACGTTAGGTATTTTTTGACGTAATTAATTTTTGTGACGTCATTTATATTTGTGACGTTATGTATTTTGTGACGTCAATTATTTTTGTGACGTTATGTATTTTGTGACGTCAATTATTTTTGTGAAGTTATGTATTTTGTGACGTCATTTATTTGTGACGTTAGGTATTTTGTGACGTCATTTATTTTTGTGCCGTTATGTATTTTGTGACGTCATTTCTTTTTGTGACGTTATGTATTTTGTGACGTAATTAATTTTTGTGACGTCATTTATTTTTGTGATGTTATGTATTTTGTGACGTCATTTATTTTTGTGAAGTTATGTATTTTGTGACGTCATTTATTTTTGTGACGTCATTTATATTTGTGACGTTATGTATTTTGCGACGTCATTTTTTTGTGACGTTTAGTATTTTGTGACGTCATTTATTATTGTGACGTCATTTATTTTTGTGACGTTATGTATTTTGTGACGTCATTTATTTTTGTGACGATATGTGTTTTGTGACGTTATGTATTTTTTGACGTCATTTATTTTTGTGACGTTATGTATTTTGTGACGTCATTTATTTTTGTGACGTTATGTATTTTGTGACGTTATGTATTTTGTGACGTCATTTATTATTGTGACGTCATTTATTTTTGTGACGTTATGTATTTTGTGACGTCATTTATTTTTGTGACGTTATGTATTTTGTGACGTCATTTATTTTTGTGACGTTATGTATTTTGTGACCTCATTTATTTTTGTGACGTTATGTATTTTGTGACGCTATTTATTTTTATGACGTTATGTATTTTGTGACCTCATTTATTTTTGTGACGTTATGTATTTTGTGACGTTATGTATTTTGTGACGTCATTTATTTTTGTGACGTTATGTATTTTGTGACGTCATTTATTTTTGTGACATTATGTATTTTGTGACGTCATTTATTTTTGTGACGTTATGTATTTTGTGACGTCATTTATTTTTGTGACGTTATGTATTTTGTGACCTCATTTATTTTTGTGACGTTATGTATTTTGTGACGTTATTTATTTTTGTGACGTTATGTATTTTGTGACCTCATTTATTTTTGTGACGTTATGTATTTTGTGACGTCATTTATTTTTGTGACGTTATGTATTTTGTGACGTCATTTTTTGTGACGTTTAGTATTTTGTGACGTCATTTATTATTGTGACGTCATTTATTTTTGTGACGTCATGTATTTTGTGACGTCATTTATTTTTGTGACGTTATGTATTTTGTGACGTCATTTATTTTTGTGACGTTATGTATTTTGTGACGTCATTTATTTTTGTGACGTTATGTATTTTGTGACGTCATTTATTATTGTGACGTCATTTATTTTTGTGACGTTATGTATTTTGTGACGTCATTTATTTTTGTAACGTTATGTATTTTGTGACGTCATTTATTTTTGTGACGTTATGTATTTTGTGACCTCATTTATTTTTGTGACGTTATGTATTTTGTGACGTTATTTATTTTTGTGACGTTATGTATTTTGTGACCGCATTTATTTTTGTGACGTTATGTATTTTGTGACGTCATTTATTTTTGTGACGTCATTTATATTTTTGATGTTATGTATTTTGTGACGTCATTTATTTTTGTGACGTTATGTATTAATATTTGTGACGTCATTTATTTTTGTGACGTTATGTATTTTGTGACCTCATTTATTTTTGTGACGTTATGTATTTTGTGACGTTATTTATTTTTGTGACGTTATGTATTTTGTGACCTCATTTATTTTTGTGACGTTATGTATTTTGTGACATTATTTATTTTTTGACGTTATGTATTTTGTGACGTCATTTATTTTTGTGACGTCATTTATATTTGTGACGTTATGTATTTTGTGACGTCATTTATTTTTGTGACGTTATGTATTAATATTTGTGACGTCATTTATATTTGTGACGTTATGTATTTTGTGACCTCATTTATTTTTGTGATGTTATGTATTTTGTGACGTCATTTATTTTTTTGACGTTATGTATTTTGTGACGTCATTTATTTTTGTGACGTTATGTATTTTGTGACGTCATTTATTATTGTGACGTCATTTATTTTTGTGACGTTATGTATTTTGTGACGTCATTTATGTTTGTGACGTTATGTATTTTGTGACGTCATTTATTTTTGTGACGTTATGTATTTTGTGACGTCATTTATTTTTGTGACGTTATGTATTTTGTGACGTCATTTATTTTTTTGACGTTATGTATTATGTGACGTCATTTATTTTTGTGACGTTAGGTATTTTTTGACGTAATTAATTTTTGTGACGTCATTTATATTTGTGACGTTATGTATTTTGTGACGTCAATTATTTTTGTGACGTTATGTATTTTGTGACGTCAATTATTTTTGTGAAGTTATGTATTTTGTGACGTCATTTATTTGTGACGTTAGGTATTTTGTGACGTCATTTATTTTTGTGCCGTTATGTATTTTGTGACGTCATTTCTTTTTGTGACGTTATGTATTTTGTGACGTAATTAATTTTTGTGACGTCATTTATTTTTGTGATGTTATGTATTTTGTGACGTCATTTATTTTTGTGACGTTATGTATTTTGTGACGTTATGTATTTTGTGACGTCATTTATTATTGTGACGTCATTTATTTTTGTGACGTTATGTATTTTGTGACGTCATTTATTTTTGTGACGTTATGTATTTTGTGACGTCATTTATTTTTGTGACGTTATGTATTTTGTGACCTCATTTATTTTTGTGACGTTATGTATTTTGTGACGCTATTTATTTTTGTGACGTTATGTATTTTGTGACCTCATTTATTTTTGTGACGTTATGTATTTTGTGACGTTATGTATTTTGTGACGTCATTTATTTTTGTGACGTTATGTATTTTGTGACGTCATTTATTTTTGTGACGTTATGTATTTTGTGACGTCATTTATTTTTGTGACGTTGTGTATTTTGTGACGTCATTTATTTTTGTGACGTTATGTATTTTGTGACCTCATTTATTTTTGTGACGTTATGTATTTTGTGACGTTATTTATTTTTGTGACGTTATGTATTTTGTGACCTCATTTATTTTTGTGACGTTATGTATTTTGTGACGTCATTTATTTTTGTGACGTTATGTATTTTGTGACGTCATTTTTTTGTGACGTTTAGTATTTTGTGACGTCATTTATTATTGTGACGTCATTTATTTTTGTGACGATATGTGTTTTGTGACGTTATGTATTTTTTGACGTCATTTATTTTTGTGACGTTATGTATTTTGTGACGTCATTTATTTTTGTGACGTTATGTATTTTGTGACGTTATGTATTTTGTGACGTCATTTATTATTGTGACGTCATTTATTTTTGTGACGTTATGTATTTTGTGACGTCATTTATTTTTGTGACGTTATGTATTTTGTGACGTCATTTATTTTTGTGACGTTATGTATTTTGTGACCTCATTTATTTTTGTGACGTTATGTATTTTGTGACGCTATTTATTTTTGTGACGTTATGTATTTTGTGACCTCATTTATTTTTGTGACGTTATGTATTTTGTGACGTTATGTATTTTGTGACGTCATTTATTTTTGTGACGTTATGTATTTTGTGACGTCATTTATTTTTGTGACGTTATGTATTTTGTGACGTCATTTATTTTTGTGACGTTGTGTATTTTGTGACGTCATTTATTTTTGTGACGTTATGTATTTTGTGACCTCATTTATTTTTGTGACGTTATGTATTTTGTGACGTTATTTATTTTTGTGACGTTATGTATTTTGTGACCTCATTTATTTTTGTGACGTTATGTATTTTGTGACGTCATTTATTTTTGTGACGTTATGTATTTTGTGACGTCATTTTTTTGTGACGTTTAGTATTTTGTGACGTCATTTATTATTGTGACGTCATTTATTTTTGTGACGTCATGTATTTTGTGACGTCATTTATTTTTGTGACGTTATGTATTTTGTGACGTCATTTATTTTTGTGACGTTATGTATTTTGTGACGTCATTTATTTTTGTGACGTTATGTATTTTGTGACGTCATTTATTATTGTGACGTCATTTATTTTTGTGACGTTATGTATTTTGTGACGTCATTTATTTTTGTAACGTTATGTATTTTGTGACGTCATTTATTTTTGTGACGTTATGTATTTTGTGACCTCATTTATTTTTGTGACGTTATGTATTTTGTGACGTTATTTATTTTTGTGACGTTATGTATTTTGTGACCGCATTTATTTTTGTGACGTTATGTATTTTGTGACGTCATTTATTTTTGTGACGTCATTTATATTTTTGATGTTATGTATTTTGTGACGTCATTTATTTTTGTGACGTTATGTATTAATATTTGTGACGTCATTTATATTTGTGACGTTATGTATTTTGTGACCTCATTTATTTTTGTGACGTTATGTATTTTGTGACGTCATTTATTTTTGTGACGTCATTTATATTTGTGACGTTATGTATTTTGTGACGTCAATTATTTTTGTGACGTTATGTATTTTGTGACGTCAATTATTTTTGTGAAGTTATGTATTTTGTGACGTCATTTCTTTTTGTGACGTTAGGTATTTTGTGACGTCATTTATTTTTGAGCCGTAATGTATTTTGTGACGTCATTTATTTTTGTGACGTTATGTATTTTGTGACGTAAATAATTTTTGTGACGTCATTTATTTTTGTGACGTTATGTATTTTGTGACGTCATTTATTTTTGTGACGTTATGTATTTTGTGACGTCATTTATTTTTGTGACGTCATTTATTTTTGTGACGTTATGTATTTTGTGACGTCATTTTTTTGTGACGTTTAGTATTTTGTGACGTCATTTATTATTGTGACGTCATTTATTTTTGTGACGTTATGTATTTTGTGACGTCATTTATTTTTGTGACGATATGTGTTTTTTGACGTTATGTATTTTTTTACGTCATTTATTTTTGTGACGTTATGTATTTTGTGACGTCATTTATTTTTGTGACGTTATGTATTTTGTGACGTCATTTATTTGTGTGACGTCATTTATTTTTGTGACGTTATGTATTTTGTGACGTCATTTATTTTTTTGACGTTATGTTTTTTGTGACGTTATGTATTTTTGTGACGTCATTTATTTTTGTGACGTTATGTATTTTGTGACGTCATTTATTTTTGTGACGTTATGTATTTTGTGACGTCATTTATTTTTGTGACGTTATGTATTTTGTTACGTCATTTATTTTTGTGACGTTATGAATTTTGTGACGTCATTTATTATTGTGACGTCATTTATTTTTGTGACGTTATGTATTTTGTGACGTCATTTATTTTTTTTACGTTATGTATTTTGTGACGTAATTTATTTTTGTGACGTTATGTATTTTGTGACGTCATTTATTATTGTGACGTCATTTATTTTTGTGACGTTATGTATTTTGTGACGTCATTTATTTTTGTGACGTTATGTATTTAGTGACGTCATTTATTTTTGTGACATTATGTATTTTGTGACGTCATTTATTTTTGTGACGTTATGTATTTTGTGACGTCATTTATTTTTTGACGTTATGTATTATGTGACGTCATTTATTTTTGTGACGTTAGGTATTTTGTGACGTAATTAATTTTTGTGACGTCATTTATTTTTGTGACGTTATGTATTTTGTGACGTCATTTATTTTTGTGACGTTATGTTTTTTGTGACGTCATTTGTTTTGGTGACGTTTTTTATTTTGTGACGTCATTTATTTTTGTGACGTTATGTATTTTGTGACGTCATTTATTTTTGTGACGTTATGTATTTTGTGACGTCATTTATTTTTGTGACGTTATGTTTTTTGTGACGTCATTTGTTTTGGTGACGTTTTTTATTTTGTGACGTCATTTATTTTTGTGACGTTATGTATTTTGTGACGTCATTTATTTTTGTGACGTTATGTATTTTGTGACGTCATTTATTTTTGTGACGTTATGTATTTTGTGACGTCAATTATTTTTATGACGTTATGTATTTTGTAACGTTATGTTTTTTGTGGCGTCATTTATTTTTGTGACAATATGTATTATGTGACCTCATTTATTTTTGTGACGTTATGTATTTTGTGACGTTATTTATTTTTGTGACGTTATGTATTTTGTGACGTCATATATTTTTGTGACGTCATTTATATTTGTGACGTTATGTATTTTGTGACGTCATTTATTTTTGTGACGTTATGTAATAATATTTGAAACGTCATTTATATTTGTGACGTTATGTATTTTGTGACCTCATTTATTTTTGTGACGTTATGTATTTTGTAACGTTATTTATTTTTGTGTCGTTATGTATTTTGTGACGTCATTTATTTTTGTGACGTCATTTATATTTGTGACGTTATGTCTTTTGTGACGTCATTTATTTTTGTGACGTTATTTATTTTGTGACGTTATGTATTTTGTGACGTCATTTATTTTTGTGACGTTATGTATTTTGTGACGTCATTTATTATTGTTACGTCATTTATTTTTGTGACGTTATGTATTTTGTGACGTCATTTGTTTTTGTGACGTTTTGTTTTTTGTGACGTCATTTATTTTTGTGACGTTATGTATATTGTGGCGTCATTTATTTTTGTGACGTTATGTATTTTGTGACCTCATTTATTTTTGTGACGTTATGTATTTTGTGACATTATTTATTTTTGTGACGTTATGTATTTTGTGACGTCATTTATTTTTGTGACGTCATTTATATTTGTGACGTTATGTATTTTGTGACGTCATTTATTTTTGTGACGTTATATATTAATATTTGTGACGTCATTTATATTTGTGACGTTATGTATTTTGTGACCTCATTTATTTTTGTGATGTTATGTATTTTGTGACGTCATTTATTTTTTTGACGTTATGTATTTTGTGACGTCATTTATTTTTGTGACGTTATGTATTTTGTGACGTCATTTATTTTTGTGACGTTATGTATTTTGTGACGTCATTTATTTTTGTGACGTTATGTATTTTGTGACGTCATTTATTTTTTTGACGTTATGTATTATGTGACGTCATTTATTTTTGTGACGTTAGGTATTTTTTGACGTAATTAATTTTTGTGACGTCATTTATATTTGTGACGTTATGTATTTTGTGACGTCAATTATTTTTGTGACGTTATGTATTTTGTGACGTCAATTATTTTTGTGAAGTTATGTATTTTGTGACGTCATTTCTTTTTGTGACGTTAGGTATTTTGTGACGTCATTTATTTTTGTGCCGTTATGTATTTTGTGACGTCATTTATTTTTGTGACGTTATGTATTTAGTGACGTAATTATTTTTTGTGACGTCATTTATTTTTGTGACGTTATGTATTTTGTGACGTCATTTATTTTTGTGACGTTATGTATTTTGTGACGTCATTTATTTTTGTGACGTCATTTATATTTGTGACGTTATGTATTTTGTGACGTCATTTATTTTTGTGACGTTATATATTAATATTTGTGACGTCATTTATATTTGTGACGTTATGTATTTTGTGACCTCATTTATTTTTGTGATGTTATGTATTTTGTGACGTCATTTATTTTTTTGACGTTATGTATTTTGTGACGTCATTTATTTTTGTGACGTTATGTATTTTGTGACGTCATTTATTTTTGTGACGTTATGTATTTTGTGACGTCATTTATTTTTGTGACGTTATGTATTTTGTGACGTCATTTATTTTTTTGACGTTATGTATTATGTGACGTCATTTATTTTTGTGACGTTAGGTATTTTTTGACGTAATTAATTTTTGTGACGTCATTTATATTTGTGACGTTATGTATTTTGTGACGTCAATTATTTTTGTGACGTTATGTATTTTGTGACGTCAATTATTTTTGTGAAGTTATGTATTTTGTGACGTCATTTCTTTTTGTGACGTTAGGTATTTTGTGACGTCATTTATTTTTGTGCCGTTATGTATTTTGTGACGTCATTTATTTTTGTGACGTTATGTATTTAGTGACGTAATTATTTTTTGTGACGTCATTTATTTTTGTGACGTTATGTATTTTGTGACGTCATTTATTTTTGTGACGTTATGTATTTTGTGACGTCATTTATTTTTGTGACGTTATGTTTTTTGTGACGTCATTTTTTGTGACGTTTAGTATTTTGTGACGTCATTTATTATTGTGACGTCATTTATTTTTGTGACGTTATGTATTTTGTGACGTCATTTATTTTTGTGACGATATGTGTTTTGTGACGTTATGTATTTTTTGACGTCATTTATTTTTGTGACGTTATGTATTTTGTGACGTCATTTATTTTTGTGACGTTATGTATTTTGTGACGTCATTTATTTTTGTGACGTTATGTATTTTGTGACGTCATTTATTTTTGTGACGTTATGTTTTTTGTGACGTCATTTTTTTGTGACGTTTGGTATTTTGTGACGTCATTTATTATTGTGACGTCATTTATTTTTGTGACGTTATGTATTTTGTGACGTCATTTATTTTTGTGACGATATGTGTTTTGTGACGTTATGTATTTTGTGACGTCATTTATTTTTGTGACGTTATGTATTTTGTGACGTCATTTATTTTTGTGACGTTATGTATTTTGTGACCTCATTTATTTTTGTGACGTTATGTATTTTGTGACGTTATTTATTTTTGTGACGTTATGTATTTTGTGACCTCATTTATTTTTGTGACGTTATGTATTTTGTGACGTTATGTATTTTGTGACGTCATATTTTTGTGACGTTATGTATTTTGTGACGTCATTTATTTTTGTGACGTTATGTATTTTGTGACGTCATTTATTATTGTGACGTCATTTATTTTTGTGACGTTATGTATTTTGTGACGTCATTTATTTTTGTGTCGTTATGTATTTTGTGACCTCATTTATTTTTGTGACGTTATGTATTTTGTGACGTTATTTATTTTTGTGACGTTATGTATTTTGTGACCTCATTTATTTTTGTGACGTTATGTATTTTGTGACGTCATTTATTTTTGTGACGTTATGTATTTTGTGACGTCATTTTTTTGTGACGTTTAGTATTTTGTGACGTCATTTATTATTGTGACGTCATTTATTTTTGTGACGTTATGTATTTTGTGACGTCATTTATTTTTGTGACGTTATGTATTTTGTGACGTTATTTATTTTTGTGACGTTATGTATTTTGTGACGTCATTTATTTTTGTGACGTCATTTATATTTGTGACGTTATGAATTTTGTGACGTCAATTATTTTTGTGACGTTATGTATTTTGTGACGTCAATTATTTTTGTGAAGTTATGTATTTTGTGACGTCATTTCTTTTTGTGACGTTAGGTATTTTGTGACGTCATTTATTTTTGTGCCGTTATGTATTTTGTGACGTCATTTATTTTTGTGACGTTATGTATTTTGTGACGTAATTAATTTTTGTGACGTCATTTATTTTTGTGACGTTATGTATTTTGTGACGTCATTTATTTTTGTGACGTTATGTATTTTGTGACGTCATTTATTTTTGTGACGTCATTTATTTTTGTGACGTTATGTATTTTGTGACGTCATTTTTTTGTGACGTTTAGTATTTTGTGACGTCATTTATTATTGTGACGTCATTTATTTTTGTGACGTTATGTATTTTGTGACGTCATTTATTTTTGTGACGATATGTGTTTTGTGACGTTATGTATTTTTTGACGTCATTTATTTTTGTGACGTTATGTATTTTGTTACGTCATTTATTTTTGTGACGTTATGTATTTTGTGACGTCATTTATTTGTGTGACGTCATTTATTTTTGTGACGTTATGTATTTTGTGACGTTATGTATTTTTGTGACGTCATTTATTTTTGTGACGTTATGTATTTTGTGACGTCATTTATTTTTGTGACGTTATGTATTTTGTGACGTCATTTATTTTTGTGACGTTATGTATTTTGTGACGTCATTTATTTTTGTGACGTTATGAATTTTGTGACGTCATTTATTATTGTGATGTCATTTATTTTGTGACGTTATGTATTTTGTGACGTCATTTATTTTGTTGACGTTATGTATTTTGTGACGTCATTTATTTTTGTGACGTTATGTATTTTGTGACGTCATTTATTATTGTGACGTCATTTATTTTTGTGACGTTATGTATTTTGTGACGTCATTTATTTTTGTGACGTTATGTATTTTGTGACGTCATTTATTTTTGTGACATTATGTATTTTGTGACGTCATTTATTTTTGTGACGTTATGTATTTTGTGACGTCATTTATTTTTTTGACGTTATGTATTATGTGACGTCATTTATTTTTGTGACGTTAGGTATTTTGTGACGTAATTAATTTTTGTGACGTCATTTATTTTTGTGACGTTATGTATTTTGTGACGTCATTTATTTTCGTGACGTTATGTTTTTTGTGACGTCATTTGTTTTTGTGACGTTTTTTACTTTGTGACGTCATTTATTTTTGTGACGTTAGGTATTTTGTGACGTAATTAATTTTTGTGACGTCATTTATTTTTGTGACGTTATGTATTTTGTGACGTCATTTATTTTTGTGACGTTATGTTTTTTGTGACGTCATTTGTTTTTGTGACGTTTTTTATTTTGTGACGTCATTTATTTTTGTGACGTTATGTATTTTGTGACGTCATTTATTTTTGTGACGTTATGTTTTTTGTGACGTCATTTGTTTTTGTGACGTTTTTTATTTTGTGACGTCATTTATTTTTGTGACGTTATGTATTTTGTGACCTCATTTATTTTTGTGACGTTATGTATTTTGTGACGTTATTTATTTTTGTGTCGTTATGAATTTGTGACGTCATTATTTTTGTGACGTCATTTATATTTGTGACGTTATGTCTTTTGTGACGTCATTTATTTTTGTGACGTTATTTATTTTGTGACGTCAATTATTTTTATGACGTTATGTATTTTGTAACGTTATGTTTTTTGTGGCGTCATTTATTTTTGTGACGTTATGTATTATGTGACCTCATTTATTTTTGTGACGTTATGTATTTTGTGACGTTATTTATTTTTGTGACGTTATGTATTTTGTGACGTCATTTATTTTTGTGACGTCATTTATATTTGTGACGTTATGTATTTTGTGACGTCATTTATTTTTGTGACGTTATGTATTAATATTTGAAACGTCATTTATATTTGTGACGTTATGTATTTTGTGACCTCATTTATTTTTGTGACGTTATGTATTTTGTGACGTTATCTATTTTTGTGTCGTTATGTATTTTGTGACGTCATTTATTTTTGTGACGTCATTTATATTTGTGACGTTATGTCTTTTGTGACGTCATTTATTTTTGTGACGTTATTTATTTTGTGACGTTATATATTTTGTGACGTCATTTATTTTTGTGACGTTATGTATTTTGTGACGTCATTTATTATTGTTACGTCATTTATTTTTGTGACGTTATGTATTTTGTGACGTCATTTGTTTTTGTGACGTTTTGTTTTTTGTGACGTCATTTATTTTTGTGACGTTATGTATATTGTGGCGTCATTTATTTTTGTGACGTTATGTATTTTGTGACCTCATTTATTTTTGTGACGTTATGTATTTTGTGACATTATTTATTTTTTGACGTTATGTATTTTGTGACGTCATTTATTTTTGTGAAGTTATGTATTTTGTGACGTCATTTCTTTTTGTGACGTTAGGTATTTTGTGACGTCATTTATTTTTGTGTCGTTATGTATTTTGTGACGTCATTTATTTTTGTGACGTTATGTATTTTGTGACGTCATTTATTTTTGTGACGTAATGTATTTTGTGACGTCATTTATTTTTGTGACGTTATGTATTTTGTGACGTCATTTATTTTTTTGACGTTATGTATTATGTGACGTCATTTATTTTTGTGACGTTAGGTATTTTTTGACGTAATTAATTTTTGTGACGTCATTTATATTTGTGACGTTATGTATTTTGTGACGTCAATTATTTTTGTGACGTTATGTATTTTGTGACATCAATTATTTTTGTGAAGTTATGTATTTTGTGACGTCATTTTTTTGTGACGTTTAGTATTTTGTGACGTCATTTATTATTGTGACGTCATTTATTTTTGTGACGTTATGTATTTTGTGACGTCATTTATTTTTTTGACGTTATGTATTATGTGACGTCATTTATTTTTGTGACGTTAGGTATTTTTTGACGTAATTAATTTTTGTGACGTCATTTATATTTGTGACGTTAGGTATTTTGTGACGTCATTTATTTTTGTGCCGTTATGTATTTTGTGACGTCATTTATTATTGTGACGTCATTTATTTTTGTGACGTTATGTATTTTGTGACGTCATTTATTTTTGTGACGATATGTGTTTTGTGACGTTACGTATTTTTTGACGTCATTTATTTTTGTGACGTCATGTATTTTGTGACGTCATTTATTTTTGTGACGTTATGTATTTTGTGACGTTATGTATTTTGTGACGTCATTTATTATTGTGACGTCATTTATTTTTGTGACGTTATGTATTATGTGACCTCATTTATTTTTGTGACGTTATGTATTTTGTGACGTTATTTATTTTTGTGACGTTATGTATTTTGTGACGTCATTTATTTTTGTGACGTCATTTATATTTGTGACGTTATGTATTTTGTGACGTCATTTATTTTTGTGACGTTATGTATTAATATTTGAAACGTCATTTATATTTGTGACGTTATGTATTTTGTGACCTCATTTATTTTTGTGACGTTATGTATTTTGTGACGTTATTTATTTTTGTGTCGTTATGTATTTTGTGACGTCATTTATTTTTGTGACGTCATTTATATTTGTGACGTTATGTCTTTTGTGACGTCATTTATTTTTGTGACGTCATTTATTTTTGTGACGTTATGTATTTAGTGACGTAATTATTTTTTGTGACGTCATTTATATTTGTGACGTTATGTCTTTTGTGACGTCATTTATTTTTGTGACGTTATTTATTTTGTGACGTTATGTATTTTGTGACGTCATTTCTTTTTGTGACGTTAGGTATTTTGTGACGTCATTTATTTTTGTGACGTTATGTATTTTGTGACGTCATTTGTTTTTGTGACGTTTTGTTTTTTGTGACGTCATTTATTTTTGTGACGTTATGTATATTGTGGCGTCATTTATTTTTGTGACGTTATGTATTTTGTGACCTCATTTATTTTTGTGACGATATGTATTTTGTGACATTATTTATTTTTGTGACGTTATGTATTTTGTGACGTCATTTATTTTTGTGACGTCATTTATATTTGTGACGTTATGTATTTTGTGACGTCATTTATTTTTGTGACGTTATATATTAATATTTGTGACGTCATTTATATTTGTGACGTTATGTATTTTGTGACCTCATTTATTTTTGTGATGTTATGTATTTTGTGACGTCATTTATTTTTTTGACGTTATGTATTTTGTGACGTCATTTATTTTTGTGACGTTATGTATTTTGTGACGTCATTTATTTTTGTGACGTTATGTATTTTGTGACGTCATTTATTTTTGTGACGTTATGTATTTTGTGACGTCATTTATTTTTTTGACGTTATGTATTATGTGACGTCATTTATTTTTGTGACGTTAGGTATTTTTTGACGTAATTAATTTTTGTGACGTCATTTATATTTGTGACGTTATGTATTTTATGACGTCAATTATTTTTGTGACGTTATGTATTTTGTGACGTCAATTATTTTTGTGAAGTTATGTATTTTGTGACGTCATTTCTTTTTGTGACGTTAGGTATTTTGTGACGTCATTTATTTTTGTGCCGTTATGTATTTTGTGACGTCATTTATTTTTGTGACGTTATGTATTTAGTGACGTAATTATTTTTTGTGACGTCATTTATTTTTGTGACGTTATGTATTTTGTGACGTCATTTATTTTTGTGACGTTATGTATTTTGTGACGTCATTTATTTTTGTGACGTTATGTTTTTTGTGACGTCATTTTTTTGTGACGTTTAGTATTTTGTGACGTCATTTATTATTGTGACGTCATTTATTTTTGTGACGTTATGTATTTTGTGACGTCATTTATTTTTGTGACGATATGTGTTTTGTGACGTTATGTATTTTTTGACGTCATTTATTTTTGTGACGTTATGTATTTTGTGACGTCATTTATTTTTGTGACGTTATGTATTTTGTGACGTCATTTATTTTTGTGACGTTATGTATTTTGTGACGTCATTTATTTTTGTGACGTTATGTTTTTTGTGACGTCATTTTTTTGTGACGTTTAGTATTTTGTGACGTCATTTGTTATTGTGACGTCATTTATTTTTGTGACGTTATGTATTTTGTGACGTTATTTATTTTTGTGACGTTATGTATTTTGTGACCTCATTTATTTTTGTGACGTTATGTATTTTGTGACGTTATGTATTTTGTGACGTCATATTTTTGTGACGTTATGTATTTTGTGACGTCATTTATTTTTGTGACGTTATGTATTTTGTGACGTCATTTATGATTGTGACGTCATTTATTTTTTTGACGTTATGTATTTTGTGACGTCATTTATTTTTGTGTCGTTATGTATTTTGTGACCTCATTTATTTTTGTGACGTTATGTATTTTGTGACGTTATTTATTTTTGTGACGTTATGTATTTTGTGACCTCATTTATTTTTGTGACGTTATGTATTTTGTGACGTCATTTATTTTTGTGACGTTATGTATTTTGTGACGTCTTTTTTTGTGACGTTTAGTATTTTGTGACGTCATTTATTATTGTGACGTCATTTATTTTTGTGACGTTATGTATTTTGTGACGTCATTTATTTTTGTGACGTTATGTATTTTGTGACGTTATTTATTTTTGTGACGTTATGTATTTTGTGACGTCATTTATTTTTGTGACGTCATTTATATTTGTGACGTTATGTATTTTGTGACGTCAATTATTTTTGTGACGTTATGTATTTTGTGACATCAATTATTTTTGTGAAGTTATGTATTTTGTGACGTCATTTCTTTTTGTGACGTTAGGTATTTTGTGACGTCATTTATTTTTGTGCCGTTATGTATTTTGTGACGTCATTTATTTTTGTGACGTTATGTATTTTGTGACGTAATTAATTTTTGTGACGTCATTTATTTTTGTGACGTTATGTATTTTGTGACGTCATTTATTTTTGTGACGTTATGTATTTTGTGACGTCATTTATTTTTGTGACGTCATTTATTTTTGTGACGTTATGTATTTTGTGACGTCATTTTTTTGTGACGTTTAGTATTTTGTGACGTCATTTATTATTGTGACGTCATTTATTTTTGTGACGTTATGTATTTTGTGACGTCATTTATTTTTGTGACGATATGTGTTTTGTGACGTTATGTATTTTTTGACGTCATTTATTTTTGTGACGTTATGTATTTTGTGACGTCATTTATTTTTGTGACGTTATGTATTTTGTGACGTCATTTATTTGTGTGACGTCATTTATTTTTGTGACGTTATGTATTTTGTGACGTCATTTATTTTTTGACGTTATGTTTTTTGTGACGTTATGTATTTTTGTGACGTCATTTATTTTTGTGACGTTATGTATTTTGTGACGTCATTTATTTTTGTGACGTTATGTATTTTGTGACGTCATTTATTTTTGTGACGTTATGTATTTTGTGACGTCATTTATTTTTGTGACGTTATGAATTTTGTGACGTCATTTATTATTGTGATGTCATTTATTTTGTGACGTTATGTATTTTGTGACGTCATTTATTTTGTTGACGTTATGTATTTTGTGACGTCATTTATTTTTGTGACGTTATGTATTTTGTGACGTCATTTATTATTGTGACGTCATTTATTTTTGTGACGTTATGTATTTTGTGACGTCATTTATTTTTGTGACGTTATGTATTTTGTGACGTCATTTATTTTTGTGACATTATGTATTTTGTGACGTCATTTATTTTTGTGACGTTATGTATTTTGTGACGTCATTTATTTTTTTGACGTTATGTATTATGTGACGTCATTTATTTTTGTGACGTTAGGTATTTTGTGACGTAATTAATTTTTGTGACGTCATTTATTTTTGTGACGTTATGTATTTTGTGACGTCATTTATTTTTGTGACGTTATGTTTTTTGTGACGTCATTTGTTTTTGTGACGTTTTTTATTTTGTGACGTCATTTATTTTTGTGACGTTATGTATTTTGTGACGTCATTTATTTTTGTGACGTTATGTATTAATATTTGAAACGTCATTTATATATGTGACGTTATGTATTTTGTGACCTCATTTATTTTTGTGACGTTATGTATTTTGTGACGTTATTTATTTTTGTGTCGTTATGTATTTTGTGACGTCATTTATTTTTGTGACGTCATTTATTTTTGTGACGTTATTTATTTTGTGACGTCAATTATTTTTATGACGTTATGTATTTTGTAACGTTATGTTTTTTGTGGCGTCATTTATTTTTGTGACGTTATGTATTATGTGACCTCATTTATTTTTGTGACGTTATGTATTTTGTGACGTTATTTTTTTTTGTGACGTTATGTATTTTGTGACGTCATTTATTTTTGTGACGTCATTTATATTTGTGACGTTATGTATTTTGTGACGTCATTTATTTTTGTGACGTTATGTATTAATATTTGAAACGTCATTTATATTTGTGACGTTATGTATTTTGTGACCTCATTTATTTTTGTGACGTTATGTATTTTGTGACGTTATTTATTTTTGTGTCGTTATGTATTTTGTGACGTCATTTATTTTTGTGACGTCATTTATATTTGTGACGTTATGTCTTTTGTGACGTCATTTATTTTTGTGACGTTATGTTTTTTGTGACGTCATTTGTTTTTGTGACGTTTTTTATTTTGTGACGTCATTTATTTTTGTGACGTTATGTATTTTGTGACGTCATTTATTTTTGTGACATTATGTATTTTGTGACGTCATTTATTTTGTTGACGTTATGTATTTTGTGACGTCATTTATTTTTGTGACGTTATGTATTTTGTGACGTCATTTATTATTGTGACGTCATTTATTTTTGTGACGTTATGTATTTTGTGACGTCATTTATTTTTGTGACGTTATGTATTTTGTGACGTCATTTATTTTTGTGACATTATGTATTTTGTGACGTCATTTATTTTTGTGACGTTATGTATTTTGTGACGTCATTTTTTTTTTTGACGTTATGTATTATGTGACGTCATTTATTTTTGTGACGTTAGGTATTTTGTGACGTAATTAATTTTTGTGACGTCATTTATTTTTGTGACGTTATGTATTTTGTGACGTCATTTATTTTTGTGACGTTATGTTTTTTGTGACGTCATTTGTTTTTGTGACGTTTTTTATTTTGTGACGTCATTTATTTTTGTGACGTTATGTATTTTGTGACGTCATTTATTTTTGTGACGTTATGTATTAATATTTGAAACGTCATTTATATATGTGACGTTATGTATTTTGTGACCTCATTTATTTTTGTGACGTTATGTATTTTGTGACGTTATTTATTTTTGTGTCGTTATGTATTTTGTGACGTCATTTATTTTTGTGACGTTATTTATTTTTGTGACGTTATTTATTTTGTGACGTCAATTATTTTTATGACGTTATGTATTTTGTAACGTTATGTTTTTTGTGGCGTCATTTATTTTTGTGACGTTATGTATTATGTGACCTCATTTATTTTTGTGACGTTATGTATTTTGTGACGTTATTTATTTTTGTGACGTTATGTATTTTGTGACGTCATTTATTTTTGTGACGTCATTTATATTTGTGACGTTATGTATTTTGTGACGTCATTTATTTTTGTGACGTTATGTATTAATATTTGAAACGTCATTTATATTTGTGACGTTATGTATTTTGTGACCTCATTTATTTTTGTGCCGTTATGTATTTTGTGACGTTATTTATTTTTGTGTCGTTATGTATTTTGTGACGTCATTTATTTTTGTGACGTCATTTATATTTGTGACGTTATGTCTTTTGTGACGTCATTTATTTTTGTGACGTTATTTATTTTGTGACGTTATGTATTTTGTGACGTCATTTATTTTTGTGACGTTATGTATTTTGTGACGTCATTTATTATTGTTACGTCATTTATTTTTGTGACGTTATGTATTTTGTGACGTCATTTGTTTTTGTGACGTTTTGTTTTTTGTGACGTCATTTATTTTTGTGACGTTATGTATATTGTGGCGTCATTTATTTTTGTGACGTTATGTATTTTGTGACCTCATTTATTTTTGTGACGTTATGTATTTTGTGACATTATTTATTTTTTGACGTTATGTATTTTGTGACGTCATTTATTTTTGTGAAGTTATGTATTTTGTGACGTCATTTCTTTTTGTGACGTTAGGTATTTTGTGACGTCATTTATTTTTGTGTCGTTATGTATTTTGTGACGTCATTTATGTTTGTGACGTTATGTATTTTGTGACGTCATTTATTTTTGTGACGTAATGTATTTTGTGACGTCATTTATTTTTGTGACGTTATGTATTTGGTGACGTCATTTATTTTTTTGACGTTATGTATTATGTGACGTCATTTATTTTTGTGACGTTAGGTATTTTTTGACGTAATTAATTTTTGTGACGTCATTTATATTTGTGACGTTATGTATTTTGTGACGTCAATTATTTTTGTGACGTTATGTATTTTGTGACATCAATTATTTTTGTGAAGTTATGTATTTTGTGACGTCATTTTTTTGTGACGTTTAGTATTTTGTGACGTCATTTATTATTGTGACGTCATTTATTTTTGTGACGTTATGTATTTTGTGACGTCATTTATTTTTTTGACGTTATGTATTATGTGACGTCATTTATTTTTGTGACGTTAGGTATTTTTTGACGTAATTAATTTTTGTGACGTCATTTATATTTGTGACGTTAGGTATTTTGTGACGTCATTTATTTTTGTGCCGTTATGTATTTTGTGACGTCATTTATTATTGTGACGTCATTTATTTTTGTGACGTTATGTATTTTGTGACGTCATTTATTTTTGTGACGATATGTGTTTTGTGACGTTATGTATTTTTTGACGTCATTTATTTTTGTGACGTTATGTATTTTGTGACGTCATTTATTTTTGTGACGTTATGTATTTTGTGACGTTATGTATTTTGTGACGTCATTTATTATTGTGACGTCATTTATTTTTGTGACGTTATGTATTATGTGACCTCATTTATTTTTGTGACGTTATGTATTTTGTGACGTTATTTATTTTTGTGACGTTATGTATTTTGTGACGTCATTTATTTTTGTGACGTCATTTATATTTGTGACGTTATGTATTTTGTGACGTCATTTATTTTTGTGACGTTATGTATTAATATTTGAAACGTCATTTATATTTGTGACGTTATGTATTTTATGACCTCATTTATTTTTGTGACGTTATGTATTTTGTGACGTTATTTATTTTTGTGTCGTTATGTATTTTGTGACGTCATTTATTTTTGTGACGTCATTTATATTTGTGACGTTATGTCTTTTGTGACGTCATTTATTTTTGTGACGTTATTAATTTTGTGACGTTATGTATTTTGTGACGTCATTTATTTTTGTGACGTTATGTATTTTGTGACGTCATTTATTATTGTTACGTCATTTATTTTTGTGACGTTATGTATTTTGTGACGTCATTTGTTTTTGTGACGTTTTGTTTTTTGTGACGTCATTTATTTTTGTGACGTTATGTATATTGTGGCGTCATTTATTTTTGTGACGTTATGTATTTTGTGACCTCATTTATTTTTGTGACGTTATGTATTTTGTGACATTATTTATTTTTTGACGTTATGTATTTTGTGACGTCATTTATTTTTGTGACGTCATTTATATTTGTGACGTTATGTATTTTGTGACGTCATTTATTTTTGTGACGTTATGTATTAATATTTGTGACGTCATTTATATTTGTGACGTTATGTATTCTGTGACCTCATTTATTTTTGTGATGTTATGTATTTTGTGACGTCATTTATTTTTATGACGTTATGTATTTTGTGACGTCATTTATTTTTGTGACGTTATGTATTTTGTGACGTCATTTATTATTGTGACGTCATTTATTTTTGTGACGTTATGTATTTTGTGACGTCATTTATGTTTGTGACGTTATTTATTTTGTGACGTTATTTATTTTTGTGACGTTATGTATTTTGTGACGTCATTTATTTTTGTGACGTTATGTATTTTGTGACGTCATTTATTTTTTTGACGTTATGTATTATGTGACGTCATTTATTTTTGTGACGTTAGGTATTTTTTGACGTAATTAATTTTTGTGACGTCATTTATATTTGTGACGTTATGTATTTTGTGACGTCAATTATTTTTGTGACGTTATGTATTTTGTGACATCAATTATTTTTGTGAAGTTATGTATTTTGTGACGTCATTTCTTTTTGTGACGTTAGGTATTTTGTGACGTCATTTATTTTTGTGCCGTTATGTATTTTGTGACGTCATTTATTATTGTGACGTTATGTATTTTGTGACGTAATTAATTTTTGTGACGTCATTTATTTTTGTGACGTTATGTATTTTGTGACGTCATTTATTTTTGTGACGTTATGTATTTTGTGACGTCATTTATTTTTGTGAAGTCATTTATTTTTGTGACGTTATGTATTTTGTGACGTCATTTTTTTGTGACGTTTAGTATTTTGTGACGTCATTTATTATTGTGACGTCATTTATTTTTGTGACGTTATGTATTTTGTGACGTCATTTATTTTTGTGACGATATGTGTTTTGTGACGTTATGTATTTTTTGACGTCATTTATTTTTGTGACGTTATGTATTTTGTGACGTCATTTATTTTTGTGACGTTATGTATTTTGTGACGTTATGTATTTTGTGAAGTCATTTATTATTGTGACGTCATTTATTTTTGTGACGTTATGTATTTTGTGACGTCATTTATTTTTGTGACGTTATGTATTTTGTGACGTCATTTATTTTTGTGACGTTATGTATTTTGTGACCTCATTTATTTTTGTGACGTTATGTATTTTGTGACGTTATTTATTTTTGTGACGTTATGTATTTTGTGACCTCATTTATTTTTGTTACGTTATGTATTTTGTGACGTTATGTATTTTGTGACGTCATTTATTTTTGTGACGTTATGTATTTTGTGACGTCATTTATTTTTGTGACGTTATGTATTTTGTGACGTCATTTATTTTTGTGACGTTATGTATTTTGTGACGTCATTTATTTTTGTGACGTTATGTATTTTGTGACCTCATTTATTTTTGTGACGTTATGTATTTTGTGACGTTATTTATTTTTGTGACGTTATGTATTTTGTGACCTCATTTATTTTTGTGACGTTATGTATTTTGTGACGTCATTTATATTTGTGACGTTATGTATTTTGTGACGTCATTTTTTTGTGTCGTTTAGTATTTTGTGACGTCATTTATTATTGTGACGTCATTTATTTTTGTGACGTTATGTATTTTGTGACGTCATTTATTTTTGTGACGTTATGTACTTTGTGACGTCATTTATTTTTGTGACGTTATGTATTTTGTGACGTCATTTATTTTTGTGACGTTATGTATTTTGTGACGTCATTTATTTTTTTGACGTTATGTATTTTGTGACGTCATTTATTTTTGTGACGTTAAGTATTTTGTGACCTCATTTATTTTTGTGACGTTATGTATTTTGTGACGTTATTTATTTTTGTGACGTTATGTATTTTGTGACCTCATTTATTTTTGTGACGTTATGTATTTTGTGACGTCATTTATTTTTGTGACGTCATTTATATTTTTGATGTTATGTATTTTGTGACGTCATTTATTTTTGTGACGTTATGTATTAATATTTGTGACGTCATTTATATTTGTGACGTTATGTATTTTGTGACCTCATTTATTTTTGTGACGTTATGTATTTTGTGACGTTATTTATTTTTGTGACGTTATGTATTTTGTGACGTCATTTATTTTTGTGACGTCATTTATATTTGTGACGTTATGTATTTTGTGACGTCAATTATTTTTGTGACGTTATGTATTTTGTGACGTCAATTATTTTTGTGAAGTTATGTATTTTGTGACGTCATTTCTTTTTGTGACGTTAGGTATTTTGTGACGTCATTTATTTTTGTGCCGTTATGTATTTTTTGACGTCATTTATTTTTGTGACGTTATGTATTTTGTGACGTCATTTTTTTGTGACTTTTAGTATTTTGTGACGTCATTTATTATTGTGACGTCATTTATTTTTGTGACGTTATGTATTTTGTGACGTCATTTATTTTTGTGACGTTATGTATTTTGTGACGTTATTTATTTTTGTGACGTTATGTATTTTGTTACGTCATTTCTTTTTGTGACGTTAGGTATTTTGTGACGTCATTTATTTTTGTGCCGTTATGTATTTTGTGACGTCATTTATTTTTGTGACGTTATGTATTTTGTGACGTAATTAATTTTTGTGACGTCATTTATTTTTGTGACGTTATGTATTTTGTGACGTCATTTATTTTTGTGACGTTATGTATTTTGTGACGTCATTTATTTTTGTGACGTCATTTATTTTTTTGACGTTATGTATTTTGTGACGTCATTTTTTTGTGACGTTTAGTATTTTGTGACGTCATTTATTATTGTGACGTCATTTATTTTTGTGACGTTATGTATTTTTTGACGTCATTTATTTTTGTGACGTTATGTATTTTGTGACGTCATTTATTTTGTGACGTTATGTATTTTGTGACGTCATTTATTTGTGTGACGTCATTTATTTTTGTGACGTTATGTATTTTGTGACGTCATTTATTTTTTTGACGTTATGTTTTTTGTGACGTTATGTATTTTTGTGACGTCATTTATTTTTGTGACGTTATGTATTTTGTGACGTCATTTATTTTTGTGACGTTATGTATTTTGTGACGTCATTTATTTTTGTGACGTTATGTATTTTGTGACGTCATTTATATTTGTGACGTTATGAATTTGTGACGTCATTTATTATTGTGACGTCATTTATTTTTGTGACGTTATGTATTTTGTGACGTCATTTATTTTTTTGACGTTATGTATTTTGTGACGTCATTTATTTTTGTGACGTTATGTATTTTGTGACGTCATTTATTTTTTTGACGTTATGTATTATGTGACGTCATTTATTTTTGTGACGTTAGGTATTTTGTGACGTAATTAATTTTTGTGACGTCATTTATTTTTGTGACGTTATGTATTTTGTGACGTCATTTATTTTTGTGACGTTATGTTTTTTGTGACGTCATTTGTTTTTGTGACGTTTTTTATTTTGTGACGTCATTTATTTTTGTGACGTTATGTATTTTGTGACGTCATTTATTTTTGTGACGTTATGTTTTTTGTGACGTTATTTATTTTTGTGTCGTTATGTATTTTGTGACGTCATTTATTTTTGTGACGTCATTTATATTTGTGACGTTATGTCTTTTGTTTCGTCATTTATTTTTGTGACGTTATTTATTTTGTGACGTTATGTATTTTGTGACGTCATTTATTTTTGTGACGTTATGTATTTTGTGACGTCATTTATTATTGTTACGTCATTTATTTTTGTGACGTTATGTATTTTGTGACGTCATTTGTTTTTGTGACGTTTTGTTTTTTGTGACGTCATTTATTTTTGTGACGTTATGTATATTGTGGCGTCATTTATTTTTGTGACGTTATGTATTTTGTGACGTCATTTATTTTTGTGAAGTTATGTATTTTGTGACGTCATTTATTTTTGTGACGTCATTTATATTTGTGACGTTATGTATTTTGTGACGTCATTTATTTTTGTGACGTTATGTGTTAATATTTGTGACGTCATTTATATTTGTGACGTTATGTATTTTGTGACCTCATTTATTTTTGTGATGTTATGTATTTTGTGACGTCATTTATTTTTTTGACGTTATGTATTTTGTGACGTCATTTATTTTTGTGACGTTATGTATTTTGTGACGTCATTTATTATTGTGACGTCATTTATTTTTGTGACGTTATGTATTTTGTGACGTCATTTATGTTTGTGACGTTATGTATTTTGTGACGTCATTTATTTTTGTGACGTTATGTATTTTGTGACGTCATTTATTTTTGTGACGTTATGTATTTTGTGACGTCATTTATTTTTTTGACGTTATGTATTATGTGACGTCATTTATTTTTGTGACGTTATGTATTTTGTGACATCAATTATTTTTGTGAAGTTATGTATTTTGTGACGTCATTTCTTTTTGTGACGTTAGGTATTTTGTGACGTCATTTAATTTTGTGCCGTTATGTATTTTGTGACGTCATTTATTTTTGTGACGTTATGTATTTTGTGACGTAATTAATTTTTGTGACGTCATTTATTTTTGTGACGTTATGTATTTTGTGACGTCATTTATTTTTGTGACGTTATGTATTTTGTGACGTCATTTATTTTTGTGACGTCATTTATTTTTGTAACGTTATGTATTTTGTGACGTCATTTTTTTGTGACGTTAAGTATTTTGTGACGTCATTTATTATTGTGACGTCATTTATTTTTGTGACGTTATGTATTTTGTGACGTCATTTATTTTTGTGACGATATGTGTTTTGTGACGTTATGTATTTTTTGACGTCATTTATTTTTGTGACGTTATGTATTTTGTGACGTCATTTATTTTTGTGACGTTATGTATTTTGTGACGTTATGTATTTTGTGACGTCATTTATTTTTGTGACGTTATGTATTTTGTGACGTCATTTATTTTTGTGACGTTATGTATTTTGTGACCTCATTTATTTTTGTGACGTTATGTATTTTGTGACGTTATTTATTTTTGTGACGTTATGTATTTTGTGACCTCATTTATTTTTGTGACGTTATGTATTTTGTGACGTTATGTATTTTGTGACGTCATTTATTTTTGTGACGTTATGTATTTTGTGACGTCAATTATTTTTGTGACGTTATGTATTTTGTGACGTCAATTATTTTTGTGAAGTTATGTATTTTGTGACGTCATTTCTTTTTGTGACGTTAGGTATTTTGTGACGTCATTTATTTTTGTGCCGTTATGTATTTTGTGACGTCATTTATTTTTGTGACGTTATGTATTTTGTGACGTCATTTATTTTTTTGACGTTATGTATTATGTGACGTCATTTATTTTTGTGACGTTAGGTATTTTGTGACGTAATTAATTTTTGTGACGTCATTTATTTTTGTGACGTTATGTATTTTGTGACGTCATTTATTTTTGTGACGTTATGTTTTTTGTGACGTCTTTTATTTTTGTGACGTTATGTATTTTGTGACGTCAATTATTTTTGTGACGTTATGTATTTTGTGACGTCAATTATTTTTGTGAAGTTATGTATTTTGTGACGTCATTTCTTTTTGTGACGTTAGGTATTTTGTGACGTCATTTATTTTTGTGCCGTTATGTATTTTGTGACGTCATTTATTTTTGTGACGTTATGTATTTTGTGAGGTAAATAATTTTTGTGACGTCATTTATTTTTGTGACGTTATGTATTTTGTGACGTCATTTATTTTTGTGACGTTATGTATTTTGTGACGTCATTTATTTTTGTGACGTCATTTATTTTTGTGACGTTATGTATTTTGTGACGTCATTTATTTTTGTGACGTTATGTATTAATATTTGTGACGTCATTTATATTTGTGACGTTATGTATTTTGTGACCTCATTTATTTTTGTGATGTTATGTATTTTGTGACGTCATTTATTTTTTTGACGTTATGTATTTTGTGACGTCATTTATTTTTGTGACGTTATGTATTTTGTGACGTCATTTATTATTGTTACGTCATTTATTTTTGTGACGTTATGTATTTTGTGACGTCATTTGTTTTTGTGACGTTTTGTTTTTTGTGACGTCATTTATTTTTGTGACGTTATGTATATTGTGGCGTCATTTATTTTTGTGACGTTATGTATTTTGTGACGTCATTTATTTTTGTGACGTTATGTATTTTGTGACATTATTTATTTTTTGACGTTATGTATTTTGTGACGTCAATTATTTTTGTGACGTTATGTATTTTGTGACGTCAATTATTTTTGTGAAGTTATGTATTTTGTGACGTCATTTCTTTTTGTGACGTTAGGTATTTTGTGACGTCATTTATTTTTGTGCCGTTATGTATTTTGTGACGTCATTTATTTTTGTGACGTTATGTATTTTGTGACGTAAATAATTTTTGTGACGTCATTTATTTTTGTGACGTTATGTATTTTGTGACGTCATTTATTTTTGTGACGTTATGTATTTTGTGACGTCATTTATTTTTGTGATGTCATTTATTTTTGTGACGTTATGTATTTTGTGACGTCATTTATTTTTGTGACGTTATGTATTAATATTTGTGACGTCATTTATATTTGTGACGTTATGTATTTTGTGACCTCATTTATTTTTGTGATGTTATGTATTTTGTGACGTCATTTATTTTTTTGACGTTATGTATTTTGTGACGTCATTTATTTTTGTGACGTTATGTATTTTGTGACGTCATTTATTATTGTTACGTCATTTATTTTTGTGACGTTATGTATTTTGTGACGTCATTTGTTTTTGTGACGTTTTGTTTTTTGTGACGTCATTTATTTTTGTGACGTTATGTATATTGTGGCGTCATTTATTTTTGTGACGTTATGTATTTTGTGACGTCATTTATTTTTGTGACGTTATGTATTTTGTGACATTATTTATTTTTTGACGTTATGTATTTTGTGACGTCATTTATTTTTGTGACGTCATTTATATTTGTGACGTTATGTATTTTGTGACGTCATTTATTTTTGTGACGTTATGTATTAATATTTGTGACGTCATTTATATTTGTGACGTTATGTATTTTGTGACCTCATTTATTTTTGTGATGTTATGTATTTTGTGACGTCATTTATTTTTTTGACGTTATGTATTTTGTGACGTCATTTATTTTTGTGACGTTATGTATTTTGTGACGTCATTTATTATTGTGACGTCATTTATTTTTGTGACGTTATGTATTTTGTGACGTCATTTATGTTTGTGACGTTATGTATTTTGTGACGTCATTTATTTTTGTGACGTTATGTATTTTGTGACGTCATTTATTTTTGTGACGTTATGTATTTTGTGACGTCATTTATTTTTTTGACGTTATGTATTATGTGACGTCATTTATTTTTGTGACGTTATGTATTTTGTGACATCAATTATTTTTGTGAAGTTATGTATTTTGTGACGTCATTTCTTTTTGTGACGTTAGGTATTTTGTGACGTCATTTAATTTTGTGCCGTTATGTATTTTGTGACGTCATTTATTTTTGTGACGTTATGTATTTTGTGACGTAATTAATTTTTGTGACGTCATTTATTTTTGTGACGTTATGTATTTTGTGACGTCATTTATTTTTGTGACGTTATGTATTTTGTGACGTCATTTATTTTTGTGACGTCATTTATTTTTGTAACGTTATGTATTTTGTGACGTCATTTTTTTGTGACGTTAAGTATTTTGTGACGTCATTTATTATTGTGACGTCATTTATTTTTGTGACGTTATGTATTTTGTGACGTCATTTATTTTTGTGACGATATGTGTTTTGTGACGTTATGTATTTTTTGACGTCATTTATTTTTGTGACGTTATGTATTTTGTGACGTCATTTATTTTTGTGACGTTATGTATTTTGTGACGTTATGTATTTTGTGACGTCATTTATTTTTGTGACGTTATGTATTTTGTGACGTCATTTATTTTTGTGACGTTATGTATTTTGTGACCTCATTTATTTTTGTGACGTTATGTATTTTGTGACGTTATTTATTTTTGTGACGTTATGTATTTTGTGACCTCATTTATTTTTGTGACGTTATGTATTTTGTGACGTTATGTATTTTGTGACGTCATTTATTTTTGTGACGTTATGTATTTTGTGACGTCAATTATTTTTGTGACGTTATGTATTTTGTGACGTCAATTATTTTTGTGAAGTTATGTATTTTGTGACGTCATTTCTTTTTGTGACGTTAGGTATTTTGTGACGTCATTTATTTTTGTGCCGTTATGTATTTTGTGACGTCATTTATTTTTGTGACGTTATGTATTTTGTGACGTAAATAATTTTTGTGACGTCATTTATTTTTGTGACGTTATGTATTTTGTGACGTCATTTATTTTTGTGACGTTATGTATTTTGTGACGTCATTTATTTTTGTGACGTCATTTATTTTTGTGACGTTATGTATTTTGTGACGTCATTTATTTTTGTGACGTTATGTATTAATATTTGTGACGTCATTTATATTTGTGACGTTATGTATTTTGTGACCTCATTTATTTTTGTGATGTTATGTATTTTGTGACGTCATTTATTTTTTTGACGTTATGTATTTTGTGACGTCATTTATTTTTGTGACGTTATGTATTTTGTGACGTCATTTATTATTGTTACGTCATTTATTTTTGTGACGTTATGTATTTTGTGACGTCATTTGTTTTTGTGACGTTTTGTTTTTTGTGACGTCATTTATTTTTGTGACGTTATGTATATTGTGGCGTCATTTATTTTTGTGACGTTATGTATTTTGTGACGTCATTTATTTTTGTGACGTTATGTATTTTGTGACATTATTTATTTTTTGACGTTATGTATTTTGTGACGTCATTTTTTTTTGTGACGTCATTTATATTTGTGACGTTATGTATTTTGTGACGTCATTTATTTTTGTGACGTTATGTATTAATATTTGTGACGTCATTTATATTTGTGACGTTATGTATTTTGTGACCTCATTTATTTTTGTGATGTTATGTATTTTGTGACGTCATTTATTTTTGTGACGTTATGTATTTTGTGACGTCATTTATTTTTGTGACGTTATGTATTTTGTGACCTCATTTATTTTTGTGACGTTATGTATTTTGTGACGTTATTTATTTTTGTGACGTTATGTATTTTGTGACCTCATTTATTTTTGTGACGTTATGTATTTTGTGACGTTATGTATTTTGTGACGTCATTTATTTTTGTGACGTTATGTATTTTGTGACGTCAATTATTTTTGTGACGTTATGTATTTTGTGACGTCAATTATTTTTGTGAAGTTATGTATTTTGTGACGTCATTTCTTTTTGTGACGTTAGGTATTTTGTGACGTCATTTATTTTTGTGCCGTTATGTATTTTGTGACGTCATTTATTTTTGTGACGTTATGTATTTTGTGACGTAAATAATTTTTGTGACGTCATTTATTTTTGTGACGTTATGTATTTTGTGACGTCATTTATTTTTGTGACGTTATGTATTTTGTGACGTCATTTATTTTTGTGACGTCATTTATTTTTGTGACGTCATTTATTTTTGTGACGTTATGTATTTTGTGACGTCATTTATTTTTGTGACGTTATGTATTAATATTTGTGACGTCATTTATATTTGTGACGTTATGTATTTTGTGACCTCATTTATTTTTGTGATGTTATGTATTTTGTGACGTCATTTATTTTTTTGACGTTATGTATTTTGTGACGTCATTTATTTTTGTGACGTTATGTATTTTGTGACGTCATTTATTATTGTTACGTCATTTATTTTTGTGACGTTATGTATTTTGTGACGTCATTTGTTTTTGTGACGTTTTGTTTTTTGTGACGTCATTTATTTTTGTGACGTTATGTATATTGTGGCGTCATTTATTTTTGTGACGTTATGTATTTTGTGACGTCATTTATTTTTGTGACGTTATGTATTTTGTGACATTATTTATTTTTTGACGTTATGTATTTTGTGACGTCATTTATTTTTGTGACGTCATTTATATTTGTGACGTTATGTATTTTGTGACGTCATTTATTTTTGTGACGTTATGTATTAATATTTGTGACGTCATTTATATTTGTGACGTTATGTATTTTGTGACCTCATTTATTTTTGTGATGTTATGTATTTTGTGACGTCATTTATTTTTTTGACGTTATGTATTTTGTGACGTCATTTATTTTTGTGACGTTATGTATTTTGTGACGTCATTTATTATTGTGACGTCATTTATTTTTGTGACGTTATGTATTTTGTGACGTCATTTATGTTTGTGACGTTATGTATTTTGTGACGTCATTTATTTTTGTGACGTTATGTATTTTGTGACGTCATTTATTTTTGTGACGTTATGTATTTTGTGACGTCATTTATTTTTTTGACGTTATGTATTATGTGACGTCATTTATTTTTGTGACGTTAGGTATTTTTTGACGTAATTAATTTTTGTGACGTCATTTATATTTGTGACGTTATGTATTTTGTGACGTCAATTATTTTTGTGACGTTATGTATTTTGTGACATCAATTATTTTTGTGAAGTTATGTATTTTGTGACGTCATTTCTTTTTGTGACGTTAGGTATTTTGTGACGTCATTTATTTTTGTGCCGTTATGTATTTTGTGACGTCATTTATTTTTGTGACGTTATGTATTTTGTGACGTAATTAATTTTTGTGACGTCATTTATTTTTGTGACGTTATGTATTTTGTGACGTCATTTATTTTTGTGACGTTATGTATTTTGTGACGTCATTTATTTTTGTGACGTCATTTATTTTTGTAACGTTATGTATTTTGTGACGTCATTTTTTTGTGACGTTTAGTATTTTGTGACGTCATTTATTATTGTGACGTAATTTATTTTTGTGACGTTATGTATTTTGTGACGTCATTTATTTTTGTGACGATATGTGTTTTGTGACGTTATGTATTTTTTGACGTCATTTATTTTTGTGACGTTATGTATTTTGTGACGTCATTTATTTTTGTGACGTTATGTATTTTGTGACGTTATGTATTTTGTGACGTCATTTATTATTGTGACGTCATTTATTTTTGTGACGTTATGTATTTTGTGACGTCATTTATTTTTGTGACGTTATGTATTTTGTGACGTCATTTATTTTTGTGACGTTATGTATTTTGTGACCTCATTTATTTTTGTGACGTTATGTATTTTGTGACGTTATTTATTTTTGTGACGTTATGTATTTTGTGACCTCATTTATTTTTGTGACGTTATGTATTTTGTGACGTTATGTATTTTGTGACGTCATTTATTTTTGTGACGTTATGTATTTTGTGACGTCATTTATTTTTGTGACGTTATGTATTTTGTGACGTCATTTATTTTTGTGACGTTATGTATTTTGTGACGTCATTTATTTTTGTGACGTTATGTATTTTGTGACCTCATTTATTTTTGTGACGTTATGTATTTTGTGACGTTATTTATTTTTGTGACGTTATGTATTTTGTGACCTCATTTATTTTTGTGACGTTATGTATTTTGTGACGTCATTTATTTTTGTGACGTTATGTATTTTGTGACGTCATTTTTTTGTGACGTTTAGTATTTTGTGACGTCATTTATTATTGTGACGTCATTTATTTTTGTGACGTTATGTATTTTGTGACGTCATTTATTTTTGTGACGTTATGTATTTTGTGACGTCATTTATTTTTGTGACGTTATGTATTTTGTGACGTCATTTATTTTTGTGACGCTATGTATTTTGTGACGTCATTTATTATTGTGACGTCATTTATTTTTGTGACGTTATGTATTTTGTGACGTCATTTATTTTTGTGACGTTATGTATTTTGTGACGTCATTTATTTTTGTGACGTTATGTATTTTGTGACCTCATTTATTTTTGTGACGTTATGTATTTTGTGACGTTATTTATTTTTGTGACGTTATGTATTTTGTGACCTCATTTATTTTTGTGACGTTATGTATTTTGTGACGTCATTTATTTTTGTGACGTCATTTATATTTTTGATGTTATGTATTTTGTGACGTCATTTATTTTTGTGACGTTATGTATTAATATTTGTGACGTCATTTATATTTGTGACGTTATGTATTTTGTGACCTCATTTATTTTTGTGACGTTATGTATTTTGTGACGTTATTTATTTTTGTGACGTTATGTATTTTGTGACGTCATTTATTTTTGTGACGTCATTTATATTTGTGACGTTATGTATTTTGTGACGTCAATTATTTTTGTGACGTTATGTATTTTGTGACGTCAATTATTTTTGTGAAGTTATGTATTTTGTGACGTCATTTTTTTTTGTGACGTTAGGTATTTTGTGACGTCATTTATTTTTGTGCCGTTATGTATTTTGTGACGTCAATTATTTTTGTGACGTTATGTATTTTGTGACGTCATTTATTTTTGTGACGATATGTGTTTTGTGACGTCATTTATTTTTGTGACGATATGTGTTTTGTGACGTTATGTATTTTTTGACGTCATTTATTTTTGTGACGTTTAGTATTTTGTGACGTCATTTATTATTGAGACGTCATTTATTTTTGTGACGTTATGTATTTTGTGACGTCATTTATTTTTGTGACGATATGTGTTTTGTGACGTAATTAATTTTTGTGACGTCATTTATTTTTGTGACGTTATGTATTTTGTGACGTCATTTATTTTTGTGACGTTATGTATTTTGTGACGTCATTTATTTGTGTGACGTCATTTATTTTTGTGACGTTATGTATTTTGTGACGTCATTTATTTTTTTGACGTTATGTTTTTTGTGATGTTATGTATTTTTGTGACGTCATTTATTTTTGTGACGTTATGTATTTTGTGACGTCATTTATTTTTGTGACGTTATGTATTTTGTGACGTCATTTATTTTTGTGACGTTATGTATTTTGTGACGTCATTTATTTTTGTGACGTTATGAATTTTGTGACGTCATTTATTATTGTGACGTCATTTATTTTTGTGACGTTATGTATTTTGTGACGTCATTTATTTTTGTGACGTTAGGTATTTTGTGACGTCATTTATTTTTGTGCCGTTATGTATTTTGTGACGTCATTTATTTTTGTGACGTTATGTATTTTGTGACGTAATTAATTTTTGTGACGTCATTTATTTTTGTGACGTTATGTATTTTGTGACGTCATTTATTTTTGTGACGTTATGTATTTTGTGACGTCATTTATTTTTGTGACGTCATTTATTTTTGTAACGTTATGTATTTTGTGACGTCATTTTTTTGTGACGTTTAGTATTTTGTGACGTCATTTATTATTGTGACGTAATTTATTTTTGTGACGTTATGTATTTTGTGACGTCATTTATTTTTGTGACGATATGTGTTTTGTGACGTTATGTATTTTATGACGTCATTTATTTTTGTGACGTTATGTATTTTGTGACGTCATTTATTTTTGTGACGTTATGTATTTTGTGACGTTATGTATTTTGTGACGTCATTTATTATTGTGACGTCATTTATTTTTGTGACGTTATGTATTTTGTGACGTCATTTATTTTTGTGACGTTATGTATTTTGTGACGTCATTTATTTTTGTGACGTTATGTATTTTGTGACCTCATTTATTTTTGTGACGTTATGTATTTTGTGACGTTATTTATTTTTGTGACGTTATGTATTTTGTGACCTCATTTATTTTTGTGACGTTATGTATTTTGTGACGTTATGTATTTTGTGACGTCATTTATTTTTGTGACGTTATGTATTTTGTGACGTCATTTATTTTTGTGACGTTATGTATTTTGTGACGTCATTTATTTTTGTGACGTTATGTATTTTGTGACGTCATTTATTTTTGTGACGTTATGTATTTTGTGACCTCATTTATTTTTGTGACGTTATGTATTTTGTGACGTTATTTATTTTTGTGACGTTATGTATTTTGTGACCTCATTTATTTTTGTGACGTTATGTATTTTGTGACGTCATTTATTTTTGTGACGTTATGTATTTTGTGACGTCATTTTTTTGTGACGTTTAGTATTTTGTGACGTCATTTATTATTGTGATGTCATTTATTTTTGTGACGTTATGTATTTTGTGACGTCATTTATTTTTGTGACGTTATGTATTTTGTGACGTCATTTATTTTTGTGACGTTATGTATTTTGTGACGTCATTTATTTTTGTGACGCTATGTATTTTGTGACGTCATTTATTATTGTGACGTCATTTATTTTTGTGACGTTATGTATTTTGTGACGTCATTTATTTTTGTGACGTTATGTATTTTGTGACGTCATTTATTTTTGTGACGTTATGTATTTTGTGACCTCATTTATTTTTGTGACGTTATGTATTTTGTGACGTTATTTATTTTTGTGACGTTATGTATTTTGTGACCTCATTTATTTTTGTGACGTTATGTATTTTGTGACGTCATTTATTTTTGTGACGTCATTTATATTTTTGATGTTATGTATTTTGTGACGTCATTTATTTTTGTGACGTTATGTATTAATATTTGTGACGTCATTTATATTTGTGACGTTATGTATTTTGTGACCTCATTTATTTTTGTGACGTTATGTATTTTGTGACGTCATTTATTTTTGTGACGTCATTTATATTTGTGACGTTATGTATTTTGTGACGTCAATTATTTTTGTGACGTTAGGTATTTTGTGACGTCATTTATTTTTGTGCCGTTATGTATTTTGTGACGTCAATTATTTTTGTGACGTTATGTATTTTGTGACGTCATTTATTTTTGTGACGATATGTGTTTTGTGACGTCATTTATTTTTGTGACGATATGTGTTTTGTGACGTTATGTATTTTTTGACGTCATTTATTTTTGTGACGTTTAGTATTTTGTGACGTCATTTATTATTGAGACGTCATTTATTTTTGTGACGTTATGTATTTTGTGACGTCATTTATTTTTGTGACGATATGTGTTTTGTGACGTTATGTATTTTTTGACGTCATTTATTTTTGTGACGTTATGTATTTTGTGACGTCATTTATTTTTGTGACGTTATGTATTTTGTGACGTCATTTATTTGTGTGACGTCATTTATTTTTGTGACGTTATGTATTTTGTGACGTCATTTATTTTTTTGACGTTATGTTTTTTGTGATGTTATGTATTTTTGTGACGTCATTTATTTTTGTGACGTTATGTATTTTGTGACGTCATTTATTTTTGTGACGTTATGTATTTTGTGACGTCATTTATTTTTGTGACGTTATGTATTTTGTGACGTCATTTATTTTTGTGACGTTATGAATTTTGTGACGTCATTTATTATTGTGACGTCATTTATTTTTGTGACGTTATGTATTATGTGACGTCATTTATTTTTGTGACGTTAGGTATTTTTTGACGTAATTAATTTTTGTGACGTCATTTATATTTGTGACGTTATGTATTTTGTGACGTCAATTATTTTTGTGACGTTATGTATTTTGTGACATCAATTATTTTTGTGAAGTTATGTATTTTGTGACGTCATTTCTTTTTTTGACGTTAGGTATTTTGTGACGTCATTTATTTTTGTGCCGTTATGTATTTTGTGACGTCATTTATTTTTGTGACGTTATGTATTTTGTGACGTAATTAATTTTTGTGACGACATTTATTTTTGTGACGTTATGTATTTTGTGACGTCATTTATTTTTGTGACGTTATGTATTTTGTGACGTCATTTATTTTTGTGACGTCATTTATTTTTGTAACGTTATGTATTTTGTGACGTCATTTTTTGTGACGTTTAGTATTTTGTGACGTCATTTATTATTGTGACGTAATTTATTTTTGTGACGTTATGTATTTTGTGACGTCATTTATTTTTGTGACGATATGTGTTTTGTGACGTTATGTATTTTGTGACGTCATTTATTATTGTGACGTCATTTATTTTTGTGACGTTATGTATTTTGTGACGTCATTTATTTTTGTGACGTTATGTATTTTGTGACGTCATTTATTTTTGTGACGTTATGTATTTTGTGACCTCATTTATTTTTGTGACGTTATGTATTTTGTGACGTTATTTATTTTTGTGACGTTATGTATTTTGTGACCTCATTTATTTTTGTGACGTTATGTATTTTGTGACGTTATGTATTTTGTGACGTCATTTATTTTTGTGATGTTATGTATTTTGTGACGTCATTTATTTTTGTGACGTTATGTATTTTGTGACGTCATTTATTTTTGTGACGTTATGTATTTTGTGACGTCATTTATTTTTGTGACGTTATGTATTTTGTGACCTCATTTATTTTTGTGACGTTATGTATTTTGTGACGTTATTTATTTTTGTGACGTTATGTATTTTGTGACCTCATTTATTTTTGTGACGTTATGTATTTTGTGACGTCATTTATTTTTGTGACGTTATGTATTTTGTGACGTCATTTTTTTGTGACGTTTAGTATTTTGTGACGTCATTTATTATTGTGACGTCATTTATTTTTGTGACGTTATGTATTTTGTGACGTCATTTATTTTTGTGACGTTATGTATTTTGTGACGTCATTTATTTTTGTGACGTTATGTATTTTGTGACGTCATTTATTTTTGTGACGCTATGTATTTTGTGACGTCATTTATTATTGTGACGTCATTTATTTTTGTGACGTTATGTATTTTGTGACGTCATTTATTTTTGTGACGTTATGTATTTTGTGACCTCATTTATTTTTGTGACGTTATGTATTTTGTGACGTTATTTATTTTTGTGACGTTATGTATTTTGTGACCTCATTTATTTTTGTGACGTTATGTATTTTGTGACGTCATTTATTTTTGTGACGTCATTTATATTTTTGATGTTATGTATTTTGTGACGTCATTTATTTTTGTGACGTTATGTATTAATATTTGTGACGTCATTTATATTTGTGACGTTATGTATTTTGTGACCTCATTTATTTTTGTGACGTTATGTATTTTGTGACGTTATTTATTTTTGTGACGTTATGTATTTTGTGACGTCATTTATTTTTGTGACGTCATTTATATTTGTGACGTTATGTATTTTGTGACGTCAATTATTTTTGTGACGTTATGTATTTTGTGACGTCAATTATTTTTGTGAAGTTATGTATTTTGTGACGTCATTTTTTTTTGTGACGTTAGGTATTTTGTGACGTCATTTATTTTTGTGCCGTTATGTATTTTGTGACGTCAATTATTTTTGTGACGTTATGTATTTTGTGACGTCATTTATTTTTGTGACGATATGTGTTTTGTGACGTCATTTATTTTTGTGACGATATGTGTTTTGTGACGTTATGTATTTTTTGACGTCATTTATTTTTGTGACGTTTAGTATTTTGTGACGTCATTTATTATTGAGACGTCATTTATTTTTGTGACGTTATGTATTTTGTGACGTCATTTATTTTTGTGACGATATGTGTTTTGTGACGTTATGTATTTTTTGACGTCATTTATTTTTGTGACGTTATGTATTTTGTGACGTCATTTATTTTTGTGACGTTATGTATTTTGTGACGTCATTTATTTGTGTGACGTCATTTATTTTTGTGACGTTATGTATTTTGTGACGTCATTTATTTTTTTGACGTTATGTTTTTTGTGATGTTATGTATTTTTGTGACGTCATTTAATTTTGTGACGTTATGTATTTTGTGACGTCATTTATTTTTGTGACGTTATGTATTTTGTGACGTCATTTATTTTTGTGACGTTATGTATTTTGTGACGTCATTTATTTTTGTGACGTTATGAATTTTGTGACGTCATTTATTATTGTGACGTCATTTATTTTTGTGACGTTATGTATTTTGTGACGTCATTTATTTTTTTTACGTTATGTATTTTGTGACGTCATTTATTTTTGTGACGTTATGTATTTTGTGACGTCATTTATTTTTGTGACATTATGTATTTTGTGACGTCATTTATTTTTGTGACATTATGTATTTTGTGACGTCATTTAATTTTTGACGTTATGTATTATGTGACGTCATTTATTTTTGTGACGTTAGGTATTTTGTGACGTAATTAATTTTTGTGACGTCATTTATTTTTGTGACGTTATGTATTTTGTGACGTCATTTATTTTTGTGACGTTATTTTTTTTGTGACGTCATTTGTTTTTGTGACGTTTTTTATTTTGTGACGTCATTTATTTTTGTGAAGTTATGTATTTTGTGACGTCATTTTTTTTTGTGACGTTAGGTATTTTGTGACGTCATTTATTTTTGTGCCGTTATGTATTTTGTGACGTCAATTATTTTTGTGACGTTATGTATTTTGTGACGTCATTTATTTTTGTGACGATATGTGTTTTGTGACGTCATTTATTTTTGTGACGTTATGTATTATGTGACGTCATTTATTTTTGTGACGTTAGGTATTTTGTGACGTAATTAATTTTTGTGACGTCATTTATTTTTGTGACGTTATGTATTTTGTGACGTAATTAATTTTTGTGACGACATTTATTTTTGTGACGTTATGTATTTTGTGACGTCATTTATTTTTGTGACGTTATGTATTTTGTGACGTCATTTATTTTTGTGACGTCATTTATTTTTGTAACGTTATGTATTTTGTGACGTCATTTTTTGTGACGTTTAGTATTTTGTGACGTCATTTATTATTGTGACGTAATTTATTTTTGTGACGTTATGTATTTTGTGACGTCATTTATTTTTGTGACGATATGTGTTTTGTGACGTTATGTATTTTGTGACGTCATTTATTATTGTGACGTCATTTATTTTTGTGACGTTATGTATTTTGTGACGTCATTTATTTTTGTGACGTTATGTATTTTGTGACGTCATTTATTTTTGTGACGTTATGTATTTTGTGACCTCATTTATTTTTGTGACGTTATGTATTTTGTGACGTTATTTATTTTTGTGACGTTATGTATTTTGTGACCTCATTTATTTTTGTGACGTTATGTATTTTGTGACGTTATGTATTTTGTGACGTCATTTATTTTTGTGACGTTATGTATTTTGTGACGTCATTTATTTTTGTGACGTTATGTATTTTGTGACGTCATTTATTTTTGTGACGTTATGTATTTTCTGACGTCATTTATTTTTGTGACGTTATGTATTTTGTGACCTCATTTATTTTTGTGACGTTATGTATTTTGTGACGTTATTTATTTTTGTGACGTTATGTATTTTGTGACCTCATTTATTTTTGTGACGTTATGTATTTTGTGACGTCATTTATTTTTGTGACGTTATGTATTTTGTGACGTCATTTTTTTGTGACGTTTAGTATTTTGTGACGTCATTTATTATTGTGACGTCATTTATTTTTGTGACGTTATGTATTTTGTGACGTCATTTATTTTTGTGACGTTATGTATTTTGTGACGTCATTTATTTTTGTGACGTTATGTATTTTGTGACGTCATTTATTTTTGTGACGCTATGTATTTTGTGACGTCATTTATTATTGTGACGTCATTTATTTTTGTGACGTTATGTATTTTGTGACGTCATTTATTTTTGTGACGTTATGTATTTTGTGACGTCATTTATTTTTGTGACGTTATGTATTTTGTGACCTCATTTATTTTTGTGACGTTATGTATTTTGTGACGTTATTTATTTTTGTGACGTTATGTATTTTGTGACCTCATTTATTTTTGTGACGTTATGTATTTTGTGACGTCATTTATTTTTGTGACGTCATTTATATTTTTGATGTTATGTATTTTGTGACGTCATTTATTTTTGTGACGTTATGTATTAATATTTGTGACGTCATTTATATTTGTGACGTTATGTATTTTGTGACCTCATTTATTTTTGTGACGTTATGTATTTTGTGACGTTATTTATTTTTGTGACGTTATGTATTTTGTGACGTCATTTATTTTTGTGACGTCATTTATATTTGTGACGTTATGTATTTTGTGACGTCAATTATTTTTGTGACGTTATGTATTTTGTGACGTCAATTATTTTTGTGAAGTTATGTATTTTGTGACGTCATTTTTTTTTGTGACGTTAGGTATTTTGTGACGTCATTTATTTTTGTGCCGTTATGTATTTTGTGACGTCAATTATTTTTGTGACGTTATGTATTTTGTGACGTCATTTATTTTTGTGACGATATGTGTTTTGTGACGTCATTTATTTTTGTGACGATATGTGTTTTGTGACGTTATGTATTTTTTGACGTCATTTATTTTTGTGACGTTTAGTATTTTGTGACGTCATTTATTATTGAGACGTCATTTATTTTTGTGACGTTATGTATTTTGTGACGTCATTTATTTTTGTGACGATATGTGTTTTGTGACGTTATGTATTTTTTGACGTCATTTATTTTTGTGACGTTATGTATTTTGTGACGTCATTTATTTTTGTGACGTTATGTATTTTGTGACGTCATTTATTTGTGTGACGTCATTTATTTTTGTGACGTTATGTATTTTGTGACGGCATTTATTTTTTTGACGTTATGTTTTTTGTGATGTTATGTATTTTTGTGACGTCATTTATTTTTGTGACGTTATGTATTTTGTGACGTCATTTATTTTTGTGACGTTATGTATTTTGTGACGTCATTTATTTTTGTGACGTTATGTATTTTGTGACGTCATTTATTTTTGTGACGTTATGAATTTTGTGACGTCATTTATTATTGTGACGTCATTTATTTTTGTGACGTTATGTATTTTGTGACGTCATTTATTTTTTTTACGTTATGTATTTTGTGACGTCATTTATTTTTGTGACGTTATGTATTTTGTGACGTCATTTATTTTTGTGACATTATGTATTTTGTGACGTCATTTATTTTTGTGACATTATGTATTTTGTGACGTCATTTAATTTTTGACGTTATGTATTATGTGACGTCATTTATTTTTGTGACGTTAGGTATTTTGTGACGTAATTAATTTTTGTGACGTCATTTATTTTTGTGACGTTATGTATTTTGTGACGTCATTTATTTTTGTGACGTTATTTTTTTTGTGACGTCATTTGTTTTTGTGACGTTTTTTATTTTGTGACGTCATTTATTTTTGTGACGTTATGTATTTTGTGACGTCATTTATTTTTGTGACGTTGTGTATTTTGTGACGTCATTTATTTTTGTGACGTTATGTATTTTGTGACGTCAATTATTTTTATGACGTTATGTATTTTGTAACGTTATGTTTTTTGTGGCGTCATTTATTTTTGTGACGTTATGTATTATGTGACCTCATTTATTTTTGTGACGTTATGTATTTTGTGACGTTATTTATTTTTGTGACGTTATGTATTTTGTGACGTCATATATTTTTGTGACGTCATTTATATTTGTGACGTTATGTATTTTGTGACGTCATTTATTTTTGTGACGTTATGTATTAATATTTGAAACGTCATTTATATTTGTGACGTTATGTATTTTGTGACCTCATTTATTTTTGTGACGTTATGTATTTTGTGACGTTATTTATTTTTGTGTCGTTATGTATTTTGTGACGTCATTTATTTTTGTGACGTCATTTATATTTGTGACGTTATGTCTTTTGTGACGTCATTTATTTTTGTGACGTTATTTATTTTGTGACGTTATGTATTTTGTGACGTCATTTATTTTTGTGACGTTATGTATTTTGTGACGTCATTTATTATTGTTACGTCAATTATTTTTGTGACGTTATGTATTTTGTGACGTTATTTGTTTTTGTGACGTTTTGTTTTTTGTGACGTCATTTATTTTTGTGACGTTATGTATATTGTGGCGTCATTTATTTTTGTGACGTTATGTATTTTGTGACCTCATTTATTTTTGTGACGTTATGTATTTTGTGACATTATTTATTTTTGTGACGTTATGTATTTTGTGACGTCATTTATTTTTGTGACGTCATTTATATTTGTGACGTTATGTATTTTGTGACGTCATTTATTTTTGTGACGTTATGTATTAATATTTGTGACGTCATTTATATTTGTGACGTTATGTATTTTGTGACCTCATTTATTTTTGTGATGTTATGTATTTTGTGACGTCATTTATTTTTTTGACGTTATGTATTTTGTGACGTCATTTATTTTTGTGACGTTATGTATTTTGTGACGTCATTTATTATTGTGACGTCATTTATTTTTGTGACGTTATGTATTTTATGACGTCATTTATGTTTGTGACGTTATGTATTTTGTGACGTCATTTATTTTTGTGACGTTATGTATTTTGTGACGTCATTAATTTTTGTGACGTTATGTATTTTGTGACGTCATTTATTTTTCTGACGTTATGTATTATGTGACGTCATTTATTTTTGTGACGTTAGGTATTTTTTGACGTAATTAATTTTTGTGACGTTATGTATTTTGTGACGTCAATTATTTTTGTGACGTTATGTATTTTGTGACGTCAATTATTTTTGTGAAGTTATGTATTTTGTGACGTCATTTCTTTTTGTGACGTTAGGTATTTTGTGACGTCATTTATTTTTGTGCCGTTATGTATTTTGTGACGTCATTTATTTTTGTGACGTTATGTATTTTGTGACGTAATTAATTTTTGTGACGTCATTTATTTTTGTGACGTTATGTATTTTGTGACGTCATTTATTTTTGTGACGTTATGTATTTTGTGACGTCATTTATTTTTGTGACGTCATTTATTTTTGAGACGTTATGTTTTTTGTGACGTCATTTTTTGTGACGTTTAGTATTTTGTGACGTCATTTATTATTGTGACGTCATTTATTTTTGTGACGTTATGTATTTTGTGACGTCATTTATTTTTGTGACGATATGTGTTTTGTGACGTTATGTATTTTTTGACGTCATTTATTTTTGTGACGTTATGTATTTTGTGACGTCATTTATTTTTGTGACGTTATGTATTTTGTGACGTCATTTATTTTTGTGACGTTATGTATTTTGTGACGTCATTTATTTTTGTGACGTTATGTATTTTGTGACGTCATTTATTATTGTGACGTCATTTATTTTTGTGACGTTATGTATTTTTTGACGTCATTTATTTTTGTGACGTTATGTATTTTGTGACGTCATTTATTTTTGTGACGTTATGTATTTTGTGACCTCATTTATTTTTGTGACGTTATGTATTTTGTGACGTTATTTATTTTTGTGACGTTATGTATTTTGTGACCTCATTTATTTTTGTGACGTTATGTATTTTGTGACGTTATGTATTTTGTGACGTCATTTATTTTTGTGACGATATGTATTTTGTGACGTCATTTATTTTTGTGACGTTACGTATTTTGTGACGTCATTTATTATTGTGACGTCATTTATTTTTGTGACGTTATGTATTTTTTGACGTCATTTATTTTTGTGACGATATGTGTTTTGTGACGTCATTTATTTTTGTGACGATATGTGTTTTGTGACGTTATGTATTTTTTGACGTCATTTATTTTTGTGACGTTTAGTATTTTGTGACGTCATTTATTATTGAGACGTCATTTATTTTTGTGACGTTATGTATTTTGTGACGTCATTTATTTTTGTGACGATATGTGTTTTGTGACGTTATGTATTTTTTGACGTCATTTATTTTTGTGACGTTATGTATTTTGTGACGTCATTTATTTTTGTGACGTTATGTATTTTGTGACGTCATTTATTTTTGTGACGTTATGAATTTTGTGACGTCATTTATTATTGTGACGTCATTTATTTTTGTGACGTTATGTATTTTGTGACGTCATTTATTTTTGTGACGTTATGTATTTTGTGACGTCATTTATTTTTGTGACGTTATGTATTTTGTGACGTCATTTATTTTTGTGACGTTATGAATTTTGTGACGTCATTTATTATTGTGACGTCATTTATTTTTGTGACGTTATGTATTTTGTGACGTCATTTATTTTTTTTACGTTATGTATTTTGTGACGTCATTTATTTTTGTGACGTTATGTATTTTGTGACGTCATTTATTTTTGTGACATTATGTATTTTGTGACGTCATTTATTTTTGTGACATTATGTATTTTGTGACGTCATTTAATTTTTGACGTTATGTATTATGTGACGTCATTTATTTTTGTGACGTTAGGTATTTTGTGACGTAATTAATTTTTGTGACGTCATTTATTTTTGTGACGTTATGTATTTTGTGACGTCATTTATTTTTGTGACGTTATGTTTTTTGTGACGTCATTTGTTTTTGTGACGTTTTTTATTTTGTGACGTCATTTATTATTGTGACGTCATTTATTTTTCTGACGTTATGTATTATGTGACGTCATTTATTTTTGTGACGTTAGGTATTTTTTGACGTAATTAATTTTTGTGACGTTATGTATTTTGTGACGTCAATTATTTTTGTGACGTTATGTATTTTGTGACGTCAATTATTTTTGTGAAGTTATGTATTTTGTGACGTCATTTCTTTTTGTGACGTTAGGTATTTTGTGACGTCATTTATTTTTGTGCCGTTATGTATTTTGTGACGTCATTTATTTTTGTGACGTTATGTATTTTGTGACGTAATTAATTTTTGTGACGTCATTTATTTTTGTGACGTTATGTATTTTGTGACGTCATTTATTTTTGTGACGTTATGTATTTTGTGACGTCATTTATTTTTGTGACGTCATTTATTTTTGAGACGTTATGTTTTTTGTGACGTCATTTTTTGTGACGTTTAGTATTTTGTGACGTCATTTATTATTGTGACGTCATTTATTTTTGTGACGTTATGTATTTTGTGACGTCATTTATTTTTGTGACGATATGTGTTTTGTGACGTTATGTATTTTTTGACGTCATTTATTTTTGTGACGTTATGTATTTTGTGACGTCATTTATTTTTGTGACGTTATGTATTTTGTGACGTCATTTATTTTTGTGACGTTATGTATTTTGTGACGTCATTTATTTTTGTGACGTTATGTATTTTGTGACCTCATTTATTTTTGTGACGTTATGTATTTTGTGACGTTATTTATTTTTGTGACGTTATGTATTTTGTGACGTCATTTATTATTGTGACGTCATTTATTTTTGTGACGTTATGTATTTTTTGACGTCATTTATTTTTGTGACGTTATGTATTTTGTGACGTCATTTATTTTTGTGACGTTATGTATTTTGTGACCTCATTTATTTTTGTGACGTTATGTATTTTGTGACGTTATTTATTTTTGTGACGTTATGTATTTTGTGACCTCATTTATTTTTGTGACGTTATGTATTTTGTGACGTTATGTATTTTGTGACGTCATTTATTTTTGTGACGATATGTATTTTGTGACGTCATTTATTTTTGTGACGTTACGTATTTTGTGACGTCATTTATTATTGTGACGTCATTTATTTTTGTGACGTTATGTATTTTTTGACGTCATTTATTTTTGTGACGATATGTGTTTTGTGACGTCATTTATTTTTGTGACGATATGTGTTTTGTGACGTTATGTATTTTTTGACGTCATTTATTTTTGTGACGTTTAGTATTTTGTGACGTCATTTATTATTGAGACGTCATTTATTTTTGTGACGTTATGTATTTTGTGACGTCATTTATTTTTGTGACGATATGTGTTTTGTGACGTTATGTATTTTTTGACGTCATTTATTTTTGTGACGTTATGTATTTTGTGACGTCATTTATTTTTGTGACGTTATGTATTTTGTGACGTCATTTATTTGTGTGACGTCATTTATTTTTGTGACGTTATGTATTTTGTGACGTCATTTATTTTTTTGACGTTATGTTTTTTGTGATGTTATGTATTTTTGTGACGTCATTTATTTTTGTGACGTTATGTATTTTGTGACGTCATTTATTTTTGTGACGTTATGTATTTTGTGACGTCATTTATTTTTGTGACGTTATGTATTTTGTGACGTCATTTATTTTTGTGACGTTATGAATTTTGTGACGTCATTTATTATTGTGACGTCATTTATTTTTGTGACGTTATGTATTTTGTGACGTCATTTATTTTTTTTACGTTATGTATTTTGTGACGTCATTTATTTTTGTGACATTATGTATTTTGTGACGTCATTTAATTTTTGACGTTATGTATTATGTGACGTCATTTATTTTTGTGACGTTAGGTATTTTGTGACGTAATTAATTTTTGTGACGTCATTTATTTTTGTGACGTTATGTATTTTGTGACGTCATTTATTTTTGTGACGTTATGTTTTTTGTGACGTCATTTGTTTTTGTGACGTTTTTTATTTTGTGACGTCATTTATTTTTGTGACGTTATGTATTTTGTGACGTCATTTATTTTTGTGACGTTATGTATTTTGTGACGTCATTTATTTTTGTGACGTTATGTATTTTGTGACGTCAATTATTTTTATGACGTTATGTATTTTGTAACGTTATGTTTTTTGTGGCGTCATTTATTTTTGTGACGTTATGTATTATGTGACCTCATTTATTTTTGTGACGTTATGTATTTTGTGACGTTATTTATTTTTGTGACGTTATGTATTTTGTGACGTCATATATTTTTGTGACGTCATTTATATTTGTGACGTTATGTATTTTGTGACGTCATTTATTTTTGTGACGTTATGTATTAATATTTGAAACGTCATTTATATTTGTGACGTTATGTATTTTGTGACCTCATTTATTTTTGTGACGTTATGTATTTTGTGACGTTATTTATTTTTGTGTCGTTATGTATTTTGTGACGTCATTTATTTTTGTGACGTCATTTATATTTGTGACGTTATGTCTTTTGTGACGTCATTTATTTTTGTGACGTTATTTATTTTGTGACGTTATGTATTTTGTGACGTCATTTATTTTTGTGACGTTATGTATTTTGTGACGTCATTTATTATTGTTACGTCAATTATTTTTGTGACGTTATGTATTTTGTGACGTTATTTGTTTTTGTGACGTTTTGTTTTTTGTGACGTCATTTATTTTTGTGACGTTATGTATATTGTGGCGTCATTTATTTTTGTGACGTTATGTATTTTGTGACCTCATTTATTTTTGTGACGTTATGTATTTTGTGACATTATTTATTTTTGTGACGTTATGTATTTTGTGACGTCATTTATTTTTGTGACGTCATTTATATTTGTGACGTTATGTATTTTGTGACGTCATTTATTTTTGTGACGTTATGTATTAATATTTGTGACGTCATTTATATTTGTGACGTTATGTATTTTGTGACCTCATTTATTTTTGTGATGTTATGTATTTTGTGACGTCATTTATTTTTTTGACGTTATGTATTTTGTGACGTCATTTATTTTTGTGACGTTATGTATTTTGTGACGTCATTTATTATTGTGACGTCATTTATTTTTGTGACGTTATGTATTTTGTGACGTCATTTATGTTTGTGACGTTATGTATTTTGTGACGTCATTTATTTTTGTGACGTTATGTATTTTGTGACGTCATTTATTTTTGTGACGTTATGTATTTTGTGACGTCATTTATTTTTTTGACGTTATGTATTATGTGACGTCATTTATTTTTGTGACGTTAGGTATTTTTTGACGTAATTAATTTTTGTGACGTTATGTATTTTGTGACGTCAATTATTTTTGTGACGTTATGTATTTTGTGACGTCAATTATTTTTGTGAAGTTATGTATTTTGTGACGTCATTTCTTTTTGTGACGTTAGGTATTTTGTGACGTCATTTATTTTTGTGCCGTTATGTATTTTGTGACGTCATTTATTTTTGTTACGTTATGTATTTTGTGACGTAATTAATTTTTGTGACGTCATTTATTTTTGTGACGTTATGTATTTTGTGACGTCATTTATTTTTGTGACGTTATGTATTTTGTGACGTCATTTATTTTTGTGACGTCATTTATTTTTGAGACGTTATGTTTTTTGTGACGTCATTTTTTGTGACGTTTAGTATTTTGTGACGTCATTTATTATTGTGACGTCATTTATTTTTGTGACGTTATGTATTTTGTGACGTCATTTATTTTTGTGACGATATGTGTTTTGCGACGTTATGTATTTTTTGACGTCATTTATTTTTGTGACGTTATGTATTTTGTGACGTCATTTATTTTTGTGACGTTATGTATTTTGTGACGTCATTTATTTTTGTGACGTTATGTATTTTGTGACGTCATTTATTTTTGTGACGTTATGTATTTTGTGACGACATTTATTATTGTGACGTCATTTATTTTTGTGACGTTATGTATTTTTTGACGTCATTTATTTTTGTGACGTTATGTATTTTGTGACGTCATTTATTTTTGTGACGTTATGTATTTTGTGACCTCATTTATTTTTGTGACGTTATGTATTTTGTGACGTTATTTATTTTTGTGACGTTATGTATTTTGTGACCTCATTTATTTTTGTGACGTTATGTATTTTGTGACGTTATGTATTTTGTGACGTCATTTATTTTTGTGACGATATGTATTTTGTGACGTCATTTATTTTTGTGACGTTACGTATTTTGTGACCTCATTTATTATTGTGACGTCATTTATTTTTGTGACGTTTTTTATTTTGTGACGTCATTTATTTTTGTGGCGTTATGTATTTTGTGACGTCATTTATTTTTGTGACGTTATGTATTTTGTGACGTCATTTATTTTTGTGACGTTATGTATTTTGTGACGTCAATTATTTTTATGACGTTATGTATTTTGTAACGTTATGTTTTTTGTGGCGTCATTTATTTTTGTGACGTTATGTATTATGTGACCTCATTTATTTTTGTGACGTTATGTATTTTGTGACGTTATTTATTTTTGTGACGTTATGTATTTTGTGACGTCATATATTTTTGTGACGTCATTTATATTTGTGACGTTATGTATTTTGTGACGTCATTTATTTTTGTGACGTTATGTATTAATATTTGAAACGTCATTTATATTTGTGACGTTATGTATTTTGTGACCTCATTTATTTTTGTGACGTTATGTATTTTGTGACGTTATTTATTTTTGTGTCGTTATGTATTTTGTGACGTCATTTATTTTTGTGACGTCATTTATATTTGTGACGTTATGTCTTTTGTGACGTCATTTATTTTTGTGACGTTATTTATTTTGTGACGTTATGTATTTTGTGACGTCATTTATTTTTGTGACGCTATGTATTTTGTGACGTCATTTATTATTGTTACGTCAATTATTTTTGTGACGTTATGTATTTTGTGACGTCATTTGTTTTTGTGACGTTTTGTTTTTTGTGACGTCATTTATTTTTGTGACGTTATGTATATTGTGGCGTCATTTATTTTTGTGACGTTATGTATTTTGTGACCTCATTTATTTTTGTGACGTTATGTATTTTTTGACATTATTTATTTTTGTGACGTTATGTATTTTGTGACGTCATTTATTTTTGTGACGTCATTTATATTTGTGACGTTATGTATTTTGTGACGTCATTTATTTTTGTGACGTTATGTATTAATATTTGTGACGTCATTTATTTTTGTGGCGTTATGTATTTTGTGACGTCATTTATTTTTGTGACGTTATGTATTTTGTGACGTCATTTATTTTTATGACGTTATGTATTTTGTGACGTCAATTATTTTTATGACGTTATGTATTTTGTAACGTTATGTTTTTTGTGGCGTCATTTATTTTTGTGACGTTATGTATTATGTGACCTCATTTATTTTTGTGACGTTATGTATTTTGTGACGTTATTTATTTTTGTGACGTTATGTATTTTGTGACGTCATATATTTTTGTGACGTCATTTATATTTGTGACGTTATGTATTTTGTGACGTCATTTATTTTTGTGACGTTATGTATTAATATTTGAAACGTCATTTATATTTGTGACGTTATGTATTTTGTGACCTCATTTATTTTTGTGACGTTATGTATTTTGTGACGTTATTTATTTTTGTGTCGTTATGTATTTTGTTACGTCATTTATTTTTGTGACGTCATTTATATTTGTGACGTTATGTCTTTTGTGACGTCATTTATTTTTGTGACGTTATTTATTTTGTGACGTTATGTATTTTGTGACGTCATTTATTTTTGTGACGTTATGTATTTTGTGACGTCATTTATTATTGTTACGTCAATTATTTTTGTGACGTTATGTATTTTGTGACGTCATTTGTTTTTGTGACGTTTTGTTTTTTGTGACGTCATTTATTTTTGTGACGTTATGTATATTGTGGCGTCATTTATTTTTGTGACGTTATGTATTTTGTGACCTCATTTATTTTTGTGACGTTATGTATTTTGTGACATTATTTATTTTTGTGACGTTATGTATTTTGTGACGTCATTTATTTTTGTGACGTCATTTATATTTGTGACGTTATGTATTTTGTGACGTCATTTATTTTTGTGACGTTATGTATTAATATTTGTGACGTCATTTATATTTGTGACGTTATGTATTTTGTGACCTCATTTATTTTTGTGATGTTATGTATTTTGTGACGTCATTTATTTTTTTGACGTTATGTATTTTGTGACGTCATTTATTTTTGTGACGTTATGTATTTTGTGACGTCATTTATTATTGTGACGTCATTTATTTTTGTGACGTTATGTATTTTGTGACGTCATTTATGTTTGTGACGTTATGTATTTTGTGACGTCATTTATTTTTGTGACGTCATTTATATTTGTGACGTTATGTCTTTTGTGACTTCATTTATTTTTGTGACGTTATGTATTTTGTGACGTTATGTATTTTGTGACGTCATTTATTTTTGTGACGTTATGTATTTTGTGACGTCATTTATTATTGTGACGTTATGTATTTTGTGACGTCATTTGTTTTTGTGACGTTTTGTATTTTGTGACGTCATTTATTTTTGTGCCGTTATGTATTTTGTGACGTCATTTCTTTTTGTGACGTTATGTATTTTGTGACGTCATTTTTTTGTGACGTTTAGTATTTTGTGACGTCATTTATTATTGTGACGTCATTTATTTTTGTGACGTTATGTATTTTGTGACGTCATTTATTTTTGTGACGTTATGTATTTTGTGACGTCATTTATTTTTGTGACGTTATGTATTTTGTGACGTCATTTATTATTGTGACGTCATTAATTTTTGTGACGTTATGTATTTTGTGACGTCATTTATTTTTGTGACGTTATGTATTTTGTGACCTCATTTATTTTTGTGACGTTATGTATTTTGTGACGTTATTTATTTTTGTGACGTTATGTATTATGTGACGTCATTTATTTTTGTGACGTTAGGTATTTTGTGACGTAATTAATTTTTGTGACGTCATTTATTTTTGTGACGTTATGTATTTTGTGACGTCATTTATTTTTGTGACGTTATGTTTTTTGTGACGTCAATTGTTTTTGTGACGTTTTGTATTTTGTGACGTCATTTATTTTTGTGACGTTATGTATTTTGTGACGTCATTTATTTTTGTGACGTTATGTATTTTGTGCGTCATTTATTTTTGTGATGTTATGTATTTTGTGACGTCAATTATTTTTATGACGTTATGTATTTTGTAACGTTATGTATTTTTTGGCGTCATTTATTTTTGTGACGTTATGTATTTTGTGACCTCATTTATTTTTATGACGTTATGTATTTTGTAACGTTATGTATTTTGTGGCGTCATTTATTTTTGTGACGTTATGTATTTTGTGACCTCATTTATTTTTGTGACGTTATGTATTTTGTGACGTTATTTATTTTTGCTTCGTTATGTATTTTGTGACGTCATTTATTTTTCTGACGTCATTTATATTTGTGACGTTATGTATTTTGTGACGTCATTTATTTTTGTGACGTTATGTATTAATATTTGTGACGTCATTTATATTTGTGACGTTATGTATTTTGTGGTGTCATTTATTTTTGTGACGTTATGTATTTTGTGACGTCATTTATTTTTGTGAAGTTATGTATTTTGTGACGTTATTAATTTTGTGACGTCATTTATTTTTGTGACGTTATGTATTTTGTGACGTCATTTATTTTTGTGAAGTTATGTATTTTGTGACGTTATTAATTTTGTGACGTCATTTATTTTTGTGACGTTATGTATTTTGTGACGTCATTTATTTTTGTGACGTTATGTATTTTGTGACGTCATTTATTTTTTGACGTTATGTATTTTGTGACGTCATTTATTTTTGTGACGTTAAGTATTTTTGTGACGTCATTTATTTTTGTGACGTTATGTATTTTGTGACGTCATTTATTTTTGTGACTTCATTTATATTTGTGACGTTATGTATTTTGTGACGTCATTTATTTTTGTGACGTCATGTATTTTGTGACGTCATTTATTTTTGTGACGTTATGTATTTTGTGACGTCATTTATTTTTGTGACGTTATGAATTTTGTGACGTCATTTATTATTGTGACGTCATTTATTTTTGTGACGTTATGTATTTTGTGACGTCATTTATTTTTGTGACGTTATGTATTTTGTGACGTCATTTATTTTTGTGTCGTTATGTATTTTGTGACCTCATTTATTTTTGTGACGTTATGTATTTTGTGACGTTATTTATTTTTGTGACGTTATGTATTTTGTGACCTCATTTATTTTTGTGACGTTATGTATTTTGTGACGTCATTTATTTTTGTGACGTTATGTATTTTGTGACGTCATTTTTTTGTGACGTTTAGTATTTTGTGACGTCATTTATTATTGTGACGTCATTTATTTTTGTGACGTTATGTATTTTGTGACGTCATTTATTTTTGTGACGTTATGTATTTTGTGACGTCATTTATTTTTGTGACGTTATGTATTTTGTGACGTCATTTATTATTGTGACGTCATTTATTTTTGTGACGTTATGTATTTTTTGACGTCATTTATTTTTGTGACGTTATGTATTTTGTGACGTCATTTATTTTTGTGACGTTATGTATTTTGTGACCTCATTTATTTTTGTGACGTTATGTATTTTGTGACGTTATTTATTTTTGTGACGTTATGTATTTTGTGACCTCATTTATTTTTGTGACGTTATGTATTTTGTGACGTTATGTATTTTGTGACGTCATTTATTTTTGTGACGTTATGTATTTTGTGACGTCATTTATTTTTGTGACGTTATGTATTTTGTGACGTCATACATTTTTGTGACGTCATTTATATTTGTGACGTTATGTATTTTGTGACGTCATTTATTATTGTGACGTCATTTATTTTTGTGACGTTATGTATTTTTTGACATCATTTATTTTTGTGACGTTATGTATTTTGTGGCGTCATTTATTTTTGTGACGTTATGTATTTTGTGACCTCATTTATTTTTATGACGTTATGTATTTTGTGACGTCAATTATTTTTATGACGTTATGTATTTTGTAACGTTATGTTTTTTGTGGCGTCATTTATTTTTGTGACGTTATGTATTATGTGACCTCATTTATTTTTGTGACGTTATGTATTTTGTGACGTTATTTATTTTTGTGACGTTATGTATTTTGTGACGTCATATATTTTTGTGACGTCATTTATATTTGTGACGTTATGTATTTTGTGACGTCATTTATTTTTGTGACGTTATGTATTAATATTTGAAACGTCATTTATATTTGTGACGTTATGTATTTTGTGACCTCATTTATTTTTGTGACGTTATGTATTTTGTGACGTTATTTATTTTTGTGTCGTTATGTATTTTGTGACGTCATTTATTTTTGTGACGTCATTTATATTTGTGACGTTATGTCTTTTGTGACGTCATTTATTTTTGTGACGTTATTTATTTTGTGACGTTATGTATTTTGTGACGTCATTTATTTTTGTGACGTTATGTATTTTGTGACGTCATTTATTATTGTTACGTCAATTATTTTTGTGACGTTATGTATTTTGTGACGTCATTTGTTTTTGTGACGTTTTGTTTTTTGTGACGTCATTTATTTTTGTGACGTTAGGTATTTTTTGACGTAATTAATTTTTGTGACGTTATGTATTTTGTGACGTCAATTATTTTTGTGACGTTATGTATTTTGTGACGTCAATTATTTTTGTGAAGTTATGTATTTTGTGACGTCATTTCTTTTTTGACGTTATGTATTTTGTGACGTCATTTATTTTTGTGACGTTATGTATTTTGTGACGTCATTTATTATTGTGACGTCATTTATTTTTGTGACGTTATGTATTTTGTGACGTCATTTATGTTTGTGACGTTATGTATTTTGTGACGTCATTTATTTTTGTGACGTTATGTATTTTGTGACGTTATGTATTTTGTGACGTCATTTATTTTTGTGACGTTATGTATTTTGTGACGTCATTTATTTTTTTGACGTTATGTATTATGTGACGTCATTTATTTTTGTGACGTTAGGTATTTTTTGACGTAATTAATTTTTGTGACGTTATGTATTTTGTGACGTCAATTATTTTTGTGACGTTATGTATTTTGTGACGTCAATTATTTTTGTGAAGTTATGTATTTTGTGACGTCATTTCTTTTTGTGACGTTAGGTATTTTGTGACGTCATTTATTTTTGTGCCGTTATGTATTTTGTGACGTCATTTATTTTTGTGACGTTATGTATTTTGTGACGTAATTAATTTTTGTGACGTCATTTATTTTTGTGACGTTATGTATTTTGTGACGTCATTTATTTTTGTGACGTTATGTATTTTGTGACGTCATTTATTTTTGTGACGTCATTTATTTTTGTGACGTTATGTTTTTTGTGACGTCATTTTTTGTGACGTTTAGTATTTTGTGACGTCATTTATTATTGTGACGTCATTTATTTTTGTGACGTTATGTATTTTGTGACGTCATTTATTTTTGTGACGATATGTGTTTTGTGACGTTATGTATTTTTTGACGTCATTTATTTTTGTGACGTTATGTATTTTGTGACGTCATTTATTTTTGTGACGTTATGTATTTTGTGACGTCATTTATTTTTGTGACGTTATGTATTTTGTGACGTCATTTATTTTTGTGACGTTATGTATTTTGTGACGTCATTTATTATTGTGACGTCATTTATTTTTGTGACGTTATGTATTTTGTGACGTCATTTATTTTTGTGACGTTATGTATTTTGTGACGTCATTTATTTTTGTGACGTTATGTATTTTGTGACCTCATTTATTTTTGTGACGTTATGTATTTTGTGACGTTATTTATTTTTGTGACGTTATGTATTTTGTGACCTCATTTATTTTTGTGACGTTATGTATTTTGTGACGTTATGTATTTTGTGACGTCATTTATTTTTGTGACGTTATGTATTTTGTGACGTCATTTATTTTTGTGACGTTACGTATTTTGTGACGTCATTTATTATTGTGACGTCATTTATTTTTGTGACGTTATGTATTTTGTGACGTCATTTATTTTTGTGACGTTATGTATTTTGTGACGTCATTTATTTTTGTGTCGTTATGTATTTTGTGACCTCATTTAATTTTGTGACGTTATGTATATTGTGACGTCATTTATTTTTGTGACGTTATGTATTTTGTGACGTCATTTATTATTGTGACGTCATTTATTTGTGTGACGTCATTTATTTTTGTGACGTTATGTATTTTGTGACGTCATTTATTTTTGTGACGTTATGTATTTTGTGACGTCATTTATTTTTGTGACGTTATGTATTTTGTGACGTCATTTATTTTTGTGACGTTATGTATTTTGTGACGTCATTTATTTTTGTGACGTTACGTATTTTGTGACGTCATTTATTATTGTGACGTCATTTATTTTTGTGACGTTATGTATTTTGTGACGTCATTTATTTTTGTGACGTTATGTATTTTGTGACGTCATTTATTTTTGTGACGTTATGTATTTTGTGACGTCATTTATTATTGTGACGTCATTTATTTTTGTGACGTTATGTATTTTGTGACGTCATTTATTTTTGTGACGTTATGTATTTTGTGACGTCATTTATTTTTGTGACGTTATGTATTTTGTGACCTCATTTATTTTTGTGACGTTATGTATTTTGTGACGTTATTTATTTTTGTGACGTTATGTATTATGTGACGTCATTTATTTTTGTGACGTTAGGTATTTTGTGACGTAATTAATTTTTGTGACGTCATTTATTTTTGTGACGTTATGTATTTTGTGACGTCATTTATTTTTGTGACGTTATGTTTTTTGTGACGTCAATCGTTTTTGTGACGTTTTGTATTTTGTGACGTCATTTATTTTTGTGACGTTATGTATTTTGTGACGTCATTTATTTTTGTGATGTTATGTATTTTGTGACGTCAATTATTTTTATGACGTTATGTATTTTGTAACGTTATGTATTTTGTGGCGTCATTTATTTTTGTGACGTTATGTATTTTGTGACCTCATTTATTTTTATGACGTTATGTATTTTGTAACGTTATGTATTTTGTGGCGTCATTTATTTTTGCGACGTTATGTATTTTGTGACCTCATTTATTTTTGTGACGTTATGTATTTTGTGACGTTATTTATTTTTGCTTCGTTATGTATTTTGTGACGTCATTTATTTTTCTGACGTCATTTATATTTGTGACGTTATGTATTTTGTGACGTCATTTATTTTTGTGACGTTATGTATTAATATTTGTGACGTCATTTATATTTGTGACGTTATGTATTTTTGTGACCTCATTATTTTTGTGACGTTATGTATTTTGTGACGTTATTTATTTTTGTGACGTCATTTATTTTTGTGACGTTATGTATTTTGTGACGTCAATTATTTTTATGACGTTATGTATTTTGTAACGTTATGTATTTTGTGGCGTCATTTATTTTTGTGACGTTATGTATTTTGTGACGTCAATTATTTTTATGACGTTATGTATTTTGTAACGTTATGTATTTTGTGGCGTCATTTATTTTTGTGACGTTATGTATTTTGTGACCTCATTTATTTTTATGACGTTATGTATTTTGTAACGTTATGTGTTTTGTGGCGTCATTTATTTTTGTGACGTTATGTATTTTGTGACCTCATTTATTTTTGTGACGTTATGTATTTTGTGACGTTATTTATTTTTGCTTCGTTATGTATTTTGTGACGTCATTTATTTTTCTGACGTCATTTATATTTGTGACGTTATGTATTTTGTGACGTCATTTATTTTTGTGACGTTATGTATTAATATTTGTGACGTCATTTATATTTGTGACGTTATGTATTTTGTGGTGTCATTTATTTTTGTGACGTTATGTATTTTGTGACGTCATTTATTTTTGTGAAGTTATGTATTTTGTGACGTTATTAATTTTGTGACGTCATTTATTTTTGTGACGTTATGTATTTTGTGACGTCATTTATTTTTGTGAAGTTATGTATTTTGTGACGTTATTAATTTTGTGACGTCATTTATTTTTGTGACGTTATGTATTTTGTGACGTCATTTATTTTTGTGACGTTATGTATTTTGTGACGTCATTTATTTTTTGACGTTATGTATTTTGTGACGTCATTTATTTTTGTGACGTTAAGTATTTTTGTGACGTCATTTATTTTTGTGACGTTATGTATTTTGTGACGTCATTTATTTTTGTGACTTCATTTATATTTGTGACGTTATGTATTTTGTGACGTCATTTATTTTTGTGACGTCATGTATTTTGTGACGTCATTTAATTTTGTGACGTTATGTATTTTGTGACGTCATTTATTTTTGTGACGTTATGAATTTTGTGACGTCATTTATTATTGTGACGTCATTTATTTTTGAGACGTTATGTATTTTGTGACGTCATTTATTTTTGTGACGTTATGTATTTTGTGACGTCATTTATTTTTGTGTCGTTATGTATTTTGTGACCTCATTTATTTTTGTGACGTTATGTATTTTGTGACGTTATTTATTTTTGTGACGTTATGTATTTTGTGACCTCATTTATTTTTGTGACGTTATGTATTTTGTGACGTCATTTATTTTTGTGACGTTATGTATTTTGTGACGTCATTTTTTTGTGACATTTAGTATTTTGTGACGTCATTTATTATTGTGACGTCATTTATTTTTGTGACGTTATGTATTTTGTGACGTCATTTATTTTTGTGACGTTATGTATTTTGTGACGTCATTTATTTTTGTGACGTTATGTATTTTGTGACGTCATTTATTATTGTGACGTCATTTATTTTTGTGACGTTATGTATTTTTTGACGTCATTTATTTTTGTGACGTTATGTATTTTGTGACGTCATTTATTTTTGTGACGTTATGTATTTTGTGACCTCATTTATTTTTGTGACGTTATGTATTTTGTGACGTTATTTATTTTTGTGACGTTATGTATTTTGTGACCTCATTTATTTTTGTGACGTTATGTATTTTGTGACGTTATGTATTTTGTGACGTCATTTATTTTTGTGACGTTATGTATTTTGTGACGTCATTTATTTTTGTGACGTTACGTATTTTGTGACGTCATTTATTATTGTGACGTCATTTATTTTTGTGACGTTTTTTATTTTGTGACGTCATTTATTTTTGTGGCGTTATGTATTTTGTGACGTCATTTATTTTTGTGACGTTATGTATTTTGTGACGTCATTTATTTTTATGACGTTATGTATTTTGTGACGTCAATTATTTTTATGACGTTATGTATTTTGTAACGTTATGTTTTTTGTGGCGTCATTTATTTTTGTGACGTTATGTATTATGTGACCTCATTTATTTTTGTGACGTTATGTATTTTGTGACGTTATTTATTTTTGTGACGTTATGTATTTTGTGACGTCATATATTTTTGTGACGTCATTTATATTTGTGACGTTATGTATTTTGTGACGTCATTTATTTTTGTGACGTTATGTATTAATATTTGAAACGTCATTTATATTTGTGACGTTATGTATTTTGTGACCTCATTTATTTTTGTGACGTTATGTATTTTGTGACGTTATTTATTTTTGTGTCGTTATGTATTTTGTGACGTCATTTATTTTTGTGACGTCATTTATATTTGTGACGTTATGTCTTTTGTGACGTCATTTATTTTTGTGACGTTATTTATTTTGTGACGTTATGTATTTTGTGACGTCATTTATTTTTGTGACGTTATGTATTTTGTGACGTCATTTATTATTGTTACGTCAATTATTTTTGTGACGTTATGTATTTTGTGACGTCATTTGTTTTTGTGACGTTTTGTTTTTTGTGACGTCATTTATTTTTGTGACGTTATGTATATTGTGGCGTCATTTATTTTTGTGACGTTATGTATTTTGTGACCTCATTTATTTTTGTGACGTTATGTATTTTGTGACATTATTTATTTTTGTGACGTTATGTATTTTGTGACGTCATTTATTTTTGTGACGTCATTTATATTTGTGACGTTATGTATTTTGTGACGTCATTTATTTTTGTGACGTTATGTATTAATATTTGTGACGTCATTTATATTTGTGACGTTATGTATTTTGTGACCTCATTTATTTTTGTGATGTTATGTATTTTGTGACGTCATTTATTTTTTTGACGTTATGTATTTTGTGACGTCATTTATTTTTGTGACGTTATGTATTTTGTGACGTCATTTATTATTGTGACGTCATTTATTTTTGTGACGTTATGTATTTTGTGACGTCATTTATGTTTGTGACGTTATGTATTTTGTGACGTCATTTATTTTTGTGACGTTATGTATTTTGTGACGTCATTTATTTTTGTGACGTTATGTATTTTGTGACGTCATTTATTTTTTTGACGTTATGTATTATGTGACGTCATTTATTTTTGTGACGTTAGGTATTTTTTGACGTAATTAATTTTTGTGACGTTATGTATTTTGTGACGTCAATTATTTTTGTGACGTTATGTATTTTGTGACGTCAATTATTTTTGTGAAGTTATGTATTTTGTGACGTCATTTCTTTTTGTGACGTTAGGTATTTTGTGACGTCATTTATTTTTGTGCCGTTATGTATTTTGTGACGTCATTTATTTTTGTGACGTTATGTATTTTGTGACGTAATTAATTTTTGTGACGTCATTTATTTTTGTGACGTTATGTATTTTGTGACGTCATTTATTTTTGTGACGTTATGTATTTTGTGACGTCATTTATTTTTGTGACGTCATTTATTTTTGTGACGTTATGTTTTTTGTGACGTCATTTTTTGTGACGTTTAGTATTTTGTGACGTCATTTATTATTGTGACGTCATTTATTTTTGTGACGTTATGTATTTTGTGACGTCATTTATTTTTGTGACGATATGTGTTTTGTGACGTTATGTATTTTTTGACGTCATTTATTTTTGTGACGTTATGTATTTTGTGACGTCATTTATTTTTGTGACGTTATGTATTTTGTGACGTCATTTATTTTTGTGACGTTATGTATTTTGTGACGTCATTTATTTTTGTGACGTTATGTATTTTGTGACGTCATTTATTTTTGTGACGTTATGTATTTTGTGACCTCATTTATTTTTGTGACGTTATGTATTTTGTGACGTTATTTATTTTTGTGACGTTATGTATTTTGTGACCTCATTTATTTTTGTGACGTTATGTATTTTGTGACGTTATGTATTTTGTGACGTCATTTATTTTTGTGACGTTATGTATTTTGTGACGTCATTTATTTTTGTGACGTTACGTATTTTGTGACGTCATTTATTATTGTGACGTCATTTATTTTTGTGACGTTATGTATTTTGTGACGTCATTTATTTTTGTGACGTTATGTATTTTGTGACGTCATTTATTTTTGTGTCGTTATGTATTTTGTGACCTCATTTAATTTTGTGACGTTATGTATTTTGTGACGTTATTTATTTTTGTGACGTTATGTATTTTGTGACCTCATTTATTTTTGTGACGTTATGTATTTTGTGACGTCATTTATTTTTGTGACGTTATGTATTTTGTGACGTCATTTTTTTGTGACGTTTAGTATTTTGTGACGTCATTTATTATTGTGACGTCATTTATTTTTGTGACGTTATGTATTTTGTGACGTCATTTATTTTTGTGACGTTATGTATTTTGTGACGTCATTTATTTTTGTGACGTTATGTATTTTGTGACGTCATTTATTATTGTGACGTCATTTATTTTTGTGACGTTATGTATTTTGTGACGTCATTTATTTTTGTGACATTATGTATTTTGTGACGTCATTTATTTTTGTGACGTTATGTATTTTGTGACCTCATTTATTTTTGTGACGTTATGTATTTTGTGACGTTATTTATTTTTGTGACGTTATGTATTATGTGACGTCATTTATTTTTGTGACGTTAGGTATTTTGTGACGTAATTAATTTTTGTGACGTCATTTATTTTTGTGACGTTATGTATTTTGTGACGTCATTTATTTTAGTGACGTTATGTTTTTTGTGACGTCAATCGTTTTTGTGACGTTTTGTATTTTGTGACGTCATTTATTTTTGTGACGTTATGTATTTTGTGACGTCATTTATTTTTGTGATGTTATGTATTTTGTGACGTCAATTATTTTTATGACGTTATGTATTTTGTAACGTTATGTATTTTGTGGCGTCATTTATTTTTGTGACGTTATGTATTTTGTGACCTCATTTATTTTTATGACGTTATGTATTTTGTAACGTTATGTATTTTGTGGCGTCATTTATTTTTGCGACGTTATGTATTTTGTGACGTTATTTATTTTTGCTTCGTTATGTATTTTGTGACGTCATTTATTTTTCTGACGCCATTTATATTTGTGACGTTATGTATTTTGTGACGTCATTTATTTTTGTGACGTTATGTATTAATATTTGTGACGTCATTTATATTTGTGACGTTATGTATTTTTGTGACCTCATTATTTTTGTGACGTTATGTATTTTGTGACGTTATTTATTTTTGTGACGTTATGTATTTTGTGACGTCATTTATTTTTGTGACGTCATTTATATTTGTGACGTTATGTCTTTTGTGACTTCATTTATTTTTGTGACGTTATGTATTTTGTGACGTTATGTATTTTGTGACGTCATTTATTTTTGTGACGTTATGTATTTTGTGACGTCATTTATTATTGTGACGTTATGTATTTTGTGACGTCATTTGTTTTTGTGACGTTTTGTATTTTGTGACGTCATTTATTTTTGTGCCGTTATGTATTTTGTGACGTCATTTCTTTTTGTGACGTTATGTATTTTGTGACGTCATTTTTTTGTGACGTTTAGTATTTTGTGACGTCATTTATTATTGTGACGTGATTTATTTTTGTGACGTTATGTATATTGTGACGTCATTTATTTTTGTGACGTTATGTATTTTGTGACGTCATTTATTTTTGTGACGTTATGTATTTTGTGACGTCATTTATTATTGTGACGTCATTAATTTTAGTGACGTTATGTATTTTGTGACCTCATTTATTTTTGTGACGTTATGTATTTTGTGACGTCATTTATTTTTGTGACGTTATGTATTTTGTGACGTCATTTTTTTGTGACGTTTAGTATTTTGTGACGTCATTTATTATTGTGACGTGATTTATTTTTGTGACGTTATGTATTTTGTGACCTCATTTATTTTTGTGACGTTATGTATTTTGTGACGTTATTTATTTTTGTGACGTTATGTATTATGTGACGTCATTTATTTTTGTGACGTTAGGTATTTTGTGACGTAATTAATTTTTGTGACGTCATTTATTTTTGTGACGTTATGTATTTTGTGACGTCATTTATTTTTGTGACGTTATGTTTTTTGTGACGTCAATTGTTTTTGTGACGTTTTGTATTTTGTGAGGTCATTTATTTTTGTGACGTTATGTATTTTGTGACGTCATTTATTTTTGTGACGTTATGTATTTTGTGCGTCATTTATTTTTGTGATGTTATGTATTTTGTGACGTCAATTATTTTTATGACGTTATGTATTTTGTAACGTTATGTATTTTGTGGCGTCATTTATTTTTGTGACGTTATGTATTTTGTGACCTCATTTATTTTTATGACGTTATGTATTTTGTAACGTTATGTATTTTGTGGCGTCATTTATTTTTGTGACGTTATGTATTTTGTGACCTCATTTATTTTTGTGACGTTATGTATTTTGTGACGTTATTTATTTTTGCTTCGTTATGTATTTTGTGACGTCATTTATTTTTCTGACGTCATTTATATTTGTGACGTTATGTATTTTGTGACGTCATTTATATTTGTGACGTTATGTATTTTTGTGTCCTCATTATTTTTGTGACGTTATTTATTTTTGTGACGTTATGTATTTTGTGACGTCATTTATTTTTGTGACGTCATTTATATTTGTGACGTTATGTCTTTTGTGACTTCATTTATTTTTGTGACGTTATGTATTTTGTGACGTTATGTATTTTGTGACGTCATTTATTTTTGTGACGTTATGTATTTTGTGACGTCATTTATTATTGTTACGTCATTTATTTTTGTGACGTTATGGATTTTGTGACGTCATTTGTTTTTGTGACGTTTTGTATTTTGTGACGTAATTAGTTTTTGTGACGTCATTTATTTTTGTGACGTTATGTATTTTGTGACGTCATTTATTTTTGCGACGTTATGTATTTTGTGACGTCATTTATTTTTGTGACGTTATGTATTTTGTGACGTCATTTATTTTTGTGACGTTATGTATTTTGTGACGTTATGTATTTTGTGGTGTCATTTATTTTTGTGACGTTATGTATTTTGTGACGTCATTTATTTTTGTGAAGTTATGTATTTTGTGACGTTATTAATTTTGTGACGTCATTTATTTTTGTGACGTTATGTATTTTGTGACGTCATTTATTTTTGTGAGGTTATGTATTTTGTGACGTCATTTATTTTTTGACGTTATGTATTTTGTGACGTCATTTATTTTTGTGACGTTATGTATTTTGTGACGTTATTTATTTTTGTGACGTTATGTATTTTGTGAAGTCATTTATTTTTGTGACGTCATTTATATTTGTGACGTTATGTATTTTGTGACATCATTTATTTTTGTGACGTAATGTATTTTGTGACGTATTTAATTTTTGTGACGTCATTTATTTTTGTGACGTTATGTATATTGTGACGTCATTTATTTTTGTGACGTTATGTATATTGTGACGTCATTTATTATTGTGACGTCATTTATTTGTGTGACGTCATTTATTTTTGTGACGTTATGTATTTTGTGACGTCATTTATTTTTGTGACGTTATGTATTTTGTGACGTCATTTATTTTTGTGACGTTATGTATTTTGTGACGTCATTTATTTTTGTGACGTTATGTATTTTGTGACGTCATTTATTTTTGTGACGTTATGTATTTTGTGACGTCATTTATTTTTGTGACGTTATGAATTTTGTGACGTCATTTTTTTGTGACGTTTAGTATTTTGTGACGTCATTTATTATTGTGACGTCATTTATTTTTGTGACGTTATGTATTTCTTGACGTCATTTATTTTTGTGACGATATGTGTTTTGTGACGTTATGTATTTTTTGACGTCATTTATTTTTGTGACGTTATGTATTTTGTGACGTCATTTATTTTTGTGACGTTTTGTATTTTGTGACGTCATTTATTTTTGTGACGTTATGTATTTTGTGACTTCATTTATTTTTGTGACGTTATGTATTTTGTGACGTCATTTATTTTTTTGACGTTATGTATTATGTGACGTCATTTATTTTTGTGACGTTAGGTATTTTGTGACGTAATTAATTTTTGTGACGTCATTTATTTTTGTGACGTTATGTATTTTGTGACGTCATTTATTTTTGTGACGTTATGTTTTTTGTGACGTCATTTTTTTTTTTGACATTTGTATTTTGTGACGTCATTTATTTTTGTGACGTTATGTATTTTGTGACGTCATTTATTTTTGTGACGTTATGTATTTTGTGACGTCATTTATTTTTGTGACGTTATGTATTTTGTGACGTCATTTATTTTTGTGACGTTATGTATTTTGTGACGTCATTTATTTTTGTGACGTTAAGTATTTTGTGACGTCATTTATTTTTGTTACAGTATGTATTTTGTGACGTCATTTATTTTTGTGACGTTATGTATTTTGTGACGTCATTTATTTTTGTGACGTTAAGTATTTTGTGACGTCATTTATTAATGTGACGTCATTTATTTTTGTGACGTTATGTATTTTGTGACGTCATTTATTTTTGTGACGTTATGTATTTTGTGACATCATTAATTTTTGTGACGTAATGTATTTTGTGACGTATTTAATTTTTGTGACGTCATTTATTTTTGTGACGTTATGTATATTGTGACGTCATTTATTTTTGTGACGTTATGTATTTTGTGACGTCATTTATTATTGTGACGTCATTTATTTGTATGACGTCATTTATTTTTGTGACGTTATGTATTTTGTGACGTCATTTATTTTTGTGACGTTATGTATTTTGTGACGTCATTTATTTTTGTGACGTTATGTATTTTGTGACGTCATTTATTTTTGTGACGTTATGTATTTTGTGACGTCATTTATTTTTGTGACGTTATGTATTTTGTGACGTCATTTATTTTTGTGACGTTATGAATTTTGTGACGTCATTTTTTTGTGACGTTTAGTATTTTGTGACGTCATTTATTATTGTGACGTCATTTATTTTTGTGACGTTATGTATTTTGTGACGTCATTTATTTTTGTGACGATATGTGTTTTGTGACGTTATGTATTTTTTGACGTCATTTATTTTTGTGACGTTATGTATTTTGTGACGTCATTTATTTTTGTGACGTTTTGTATTTTGTGACGTCATTTATTTTTGTGACGTTATGTATTTTGTGACTTCATTTATTTTTGTGACGTTATGTATTTTGTGACGTCATTTATTTTTGTGACGTTATGTATTATGTGACGTCATTTATTTTTGTGACGTTAGGTATTTTGTGACGTAATTAATTTTTGTGACGTCATTTATTTTTGTGACGTTATGTTTTTTGTGACGTCATTTGTTTTTGTGACATTTGTATTTTGTGACGTCATTTATTTTTGTGACGTTATGTATTTTGTGACGTCATTTATTTTTGTGACGTTATGTATTTTGTGACCTCATTTATTTTTGTGACGTTATGTATTTTGTGACGTTATTTATTTTTGTGACGTTGTGTATTTTGTGACGTCATTTATTTTTGTGAAGTCATTTATATTTGTGACGTTATGTATTTTGTGACGTCATTTATTTTTGTGACGTTATGTATTTTGTGACGTCATTTATTTTTGTGACGTTATGTATTTTGTGACGTTATTTATTTTTGTGACGTTGTGTATTTTGTGACGTCATTTATTTTTGTGACGTCATTTATATTTGTGACGTTATGTATTTTGTGACGTCATTTATTTTTGTGACGTTATGTATTTTGTGACGTCATTTATTTTTGTGACGTTATGTATTTTGTGACGTCATTTATTTTTGTGACGTTATGTATTTTGTGACGTCATTTATTTTTGTGACGTTATGTATTTTGTGACGTTATGTATTTTGTGACGTTATGTATTTTGTGACGTCATTTATTTTTGTGACGTTATGTATTTTGTGACGTCATTTATTTTTGTGACGTTAAGTATTTTGTGACGTCATTTATTTTTGTGACGTTATGTATTTTGTGACGTCATTTATTTTTGTGACGTTATGTATTTTGTGACGTCATTTATTTTTGTGACGTTAAGTATTTTGTGACGTCATTTATTAATGTGACGTCATTTATTTTTGTGACGTTATGTATTTTGTGACGTCATTTATTTTTGTGACGTTATGTATTTTGTGACATCATTAATTTTTGTGACGTAATTTATTTTGTGACGTATTTAATTTTTGTGACGTCATTTATTTTTGTGACGTTATGTATATTGTGACGTCATTTATTTTTGTGACGTTATGTATTTTGTGACGTCATTTATTTTTGTGACGTTATGTATTTTGTGACGTCATTTATTTTTGTGACGTTATGTATTTTGTGACGTTATGTATTTTGTGACGTTATGTATTTTGTGACGTCATTTATTTTCGTGACGTTATGTATTTTGTGACGTCATTTATTTTTGTGACGTTAAGTATTTTGTGACGTCATTTATTTTTGTGACGTTATGTATTTTGTGACGTCATTTATTTTTGTGACGTTATGTATTTTGTGACGTCATTTATTTTTGTGACGTTAAGTATTTTGTGACGTCATTTATTAATGTGACGTCATTTATTTTTGTGACGTTATGTATTTTGTGACGTCATTTATTTTTGTGACGTTATGTATTTTGTGACATCATTAATTTTTGTGACGTAATTTATTTTGTGACGTATTTAATTTTTGTGACGTCATTTATTTTTGTGACGTTATGTATATTGTGACGTCATTTATTTTTGTGACGTTATGTATTTTGTGACGTCATTTATTATTGTGACGTCATTTATTTGTATGACGTAATTTTTTTTTGTGACGTTATGTATTTTGTGACGTCATTTATTTTTGTGACGTTATGTATTTTGTGACGTCATTTATTTTTGTGACGTTATGTATTTTGTGACGGCATTTATTTTTGTGACGTTATGTATTTTGTGACGTCATTTATTTTTGTGACGTTATGTATTTTGTGACGTTTAGTATTTTGTGACGTCATTTATTATTGTGACGTCATTTATTTTTGTGACGTTATGTATTTTGTGACGTCATTTATTTTTGTGACGATATGTGTTTTGTGACGTTATGTATTTTTTGACGTCATTTATTTTTGTGACGTTATGTATTTTGTGACGTCATTTATTTTTGTGACGTTTTGTATTTTGTGACGTCATTTATTTTTGTGACGTTATGTATTTTGTGACTTCATTTATTTTTGTGACGTTATGTATTTTGTGACGTCATTTATTTTTGTGACGTTATGTATTATGTGACGTCATTTATTATTGTTACGTCATTTATTTTTGTGACGTTATGGATTTTGTGACGTTATGTATTTTGTGACGTCATTTATTTTTGTGACGTTATGTATTTTGTGACGTCATTTATTATTGTTACGTCATTTATTTTTGTGACGTTATGGATTTTGTGACGTCATTTGTTTTTGTGACGTTTTGTATTTTGTGACGTAATTAATTTTTGTGACGTCATTTATTTTTGTGACGTTATGTATTTTGTGACGTCATTTATGTTTGTGACGTTATGTATTTTGTGACGTCATTTATTTTTGTGACGTTATGTATTTTGTGACGTCATTTATTTTTGTGACGTTATGTATTTTGTGACGTTATGTATTTTGTGGTGTCATTTATTTTTGTGACGTTATGTATTTTGTGACGTCATTTATTTTTGTGAAGTTATGTATTTTGTGACGTTATTAATTTTGTGACGTCATTTATTTTTGTGACGTTATGTATTTTGTGACGTCATTTATTTTTGTGACGTTATGTATTTTATGACGTCATTTATTTTTTGACGTTATGTATTTTGTGACGTCATTTATTTTTGTGACGTTATGTATTTTGTGACGTTATTTATTTTTGTGACGTTATGTATTTTGTGAAGTCATTTATTTTTGTGACGTCATTTATATTTGTGACGTTATGTATTTTGTGACATCATTTATTTTTGTGACGTAATGTATTTTGTGACGTATTTAATTTTTGTGACGTCATTTATTTTTGTGACGTTATGTATATTGTGACGTCATTTATTTTTGTGACGTTATGTATATTGTGACGTCATTTATTATTGTGACGTCATTTATTTGTGTGACGTCATTTATTTTTGTGACGTTATGTATTTTGTGACGTCATTTATTTTTGTGACGTTATGTATTTTGTGACGTCATTTATTTTTGTGACGTTATGTATTTTGTGACGTCATTTATTTTTGTGACGTTATGTATTTTGTGACGTCATTTATTTTTGTGACGTTATGTATTTTGTGACGTCATTTATTTTTGTGACGTTATGAATTTTGTGACGTCATTTTTTTGTGACGTTTAGTATTTTGTGACGTCATTTATTATTGTGACGTTATGTATTTTGTGACTTCATTTATTTTTGTGACGTTATGTATTTTGTGACGTCATTTATTTTTGTGACGTTATGTATTTTGTGACGTCATTTATTTTTGTGACGATATGTGTTTTGTGACGTTATGTATTTTTTGACGTCATTTATTTTTGTGACGTTATGTATTTTGTGACGTCATTTATTTTTGTGACGTTTTGTATTTTGTGACGTCATTTATTTTTGTGACGTTATGTATTTTGTGACTTCATTTATTTTTGTGACGTTATGTATTTTGTGACGTCATTTTTTTTTGACGTTATGTATTATGTGACGTCATTTATTTTTGTGACGTTAGGTATTTTGTGACGTAATTAATTTTTGTGACGTCATTTATTTTTGTGAGGTTATGTATTTTCTGACGTCATTTATTTTTGTGACGTTATGTTTTTTGTGACGTCATTTGTTTTTGTGACATTTGTATTTTGTGACGTCATTTATTTTTGTGACGTTATGTATTTTGTGACGTCATTTATTTTTGTGACGTTATGTATTTTGTGACGTCATTTATTTTTGTGACGTTATGTATTTTGTGACGTCAATTATTTTTATGACGTTATGTATTTTGTAACGTTATGTATTTTGTGGCGTCATTTATTTTTGTGACGTTATGTATTTTGTGACCTCATTTATTTTTGTCACGTTATGTATTTTGTGACGTTATTTATTTTTGTGACGTTGTGTATTTTGTGACGTCATTTATTTTTGTGACGTCATTTATATTTGTGACGTTATGTATTTTGTGACGTCATTTATTTTTGTGACGTTATGTATTTTGTGACGTCATTTATTTTTGTGACGTTATGTATTTTGTGGCGTCATTTATTTTTGTGACGTTATGTATTTTGTGACCTCATTTATTTTTGTGACGTTATGTATTTTGTGACGTTATTTATTTTTGTGACGTTGTGTATTTTGTGACGTCATTTATTTTTGTGAAGTCATTTATATTTGTGACGTTATGTATTTTGTGACGTCATTTATTTTTGTGACGTTATGTATTTTGTGACGTCATTTATTTTTGTGACGTTATGTATTTTGTGACGTCATTTATTTTTGTGACGTTATGTATTTTGTGACGTCATTTATTTTTGTGACGTTATGTATTTTGTGACGTCATTTATTTTTGTGACGTTAAGTATTTTGTGACGTCATTTATTTTTGTGACGTTATGTATTTTGTGACGTCATTTATTTTTGTGACGTTATGTATTTTGTGACGTCATTTATTTTTGTGACGTTAAGTATTTTGTGACGTCATTTATTAATGTGACGTCATTTATTTTTGTGACGTTATGTATTTTGTGACGTCATTTATTTTTGTGACGTTATGTATTTTGTGACGTTATTTATTTTTGTGACGTTGTGTATTTTGTGACGTCATTTATTTTTGTGACGTCATTTATATTTGTGACGTTATGTATTTTGTGACGTCATTTATTTTTGTGACGTTATGTATTTTGTGACGTCATTTATTTTTGTGACGTTATGTATTTTGTGACGTCATTTATTTTTGTGACGTTATGTATTTTGTGACGTCATTTATTTTTGTGACGTTATGTATTTTGTGACGTTATGTATTTTGTGACGTTATGTATTTTGTGACGTCATTTATTTTTGTGACGTTATGTATTTTGTGACGTCATTTATTTTTGTGACGTTAAGTATTTTGTGACGTCATTTATTTTTGTGACGTTATGTATTTTGTGACGTCATTTATTTTTGTGACGTTATGTATTTTGTGACGTCATTTATTTTTGTGACGTTAAGTATTTTGTGACGTCATTTATTAATGTGACGTCATTTATTTTTGTGACGTTATGTATTTTGTGACGTCATTTATTTTTGTGACGTTAAGTATTTTGTGACATCATTAATTTTTGTGACGTAATTTATTTTGTGACGTATTTAATTTTTGTGACGTCATTTATTTTTGTGACGTTATGTATATTGTGACGTCATTTATTTTTGTGACGTTATGTATTTTGTGACGTCATTTATTATTGTGACGTCATTTATTTGTATGACGTCATTTATTTTTGTGACGTTATGTATTTTGTGACGTCATTTATTTTTGTGACGTTATGTATTTTGTGACGTCATTTATTTTTGTGACGTTATGTATTTTGTGACGTCATTTATTTTTGTGACGTTATGTATTTTGTGACGTCATTTATTTTTGTGACGTTATGTATTTTGTGACGTCATTTATTTTTGTGACGTTATGAATTTTGTGACGTCATTTTTTTGTGACGTTTAGTATTTTGTGACGTCATTTATTATTGTGAAATCATTTATTTTTGTGACGTTATGTATTTTGTGACGTCATTTATTTTTGTGACGATATGTGTTTTGTGACGTTATGTATTTTTTGACGTCATTTATTTTTGTGACGTTATGTATTTTGTGACGTCATTTATTTTTGTGACGTTTTGTATTTTGTGACGTCATTTATTTTTGTGACGTTATGTATTTTGTGACTTCATTTATTTTTGTGACGTTATGTATTTTGTGACGTCATTTTTTTTGACGTTATGTATTATGTGACGTCATTTATTTTTGTGACGTTAGGTATTTTGTGACGTAATTAATTTTTGTGACGTCATTTATTTTTGTGAGGTTATGTATTTTCTGACGTCATTTATTTTTGTGACGTTATGTTTTTTGTGACGTCATTTGTTTTTGTGACATTTGTATTTTGTGACGTCATTTATTTTTGTGACGTTATGTATTTTGTGACGTCATTTATTTTTGTGACGTTATGTATTTTGTGACGTCATTTATTTTTGTGACGTTATGTATTTTGTGACGTCAATTATTTTTATGACGTTATGTATTTTGTAACGTTATGTATTTTGTGGCGTCATTTATTTTTGTGACGTTATGTATTTTGTGACCTCATTTATTTTTGTCACGTTATGTATTTTGTGACGTTATTTATTTTTGTGACGTTGTGTATTTTGTGACGTCATTTATTTTTGTGACGTCATTTATATTTGTGACGTTATGTATTTTGTGACGTCATTTATTTTTGTGACGTTATGTATTTTGTGACGTCATTTATTTTTGTGACGTTATGTATTTTGTGACGTCATTTATTTTTGTGACGTTATGTATTTTGTGACGTCATTTATTTTTGTGACGTTATGTATTTTTTGACGTTATGTATTTTGTGACGTTATGTATTTTGTGACGTCATTTATTTTTGTGACGTTATGTATTTTGTGACGTCATTTATTTTTGTGACGTTAAGTATTTTGTGACGTCATTTATTTTTGTGACGTTATGTATTTTGTGACGTCATTTATTTTTGTGACGTTATGTATTTTGTGACGTCATTTATTTTTGTGACGTTAAGTATTTTGTGACGTCATTTATTAATGTGACGTCATTTATTTTTGTGACGTTATGTATTTTGTGACGTCATTTATTTTTGTGACGTTATGTATTTTGTGACATCATTAATTTTTGTGACGTAATGTATTTTGTGACGTATTTAATTTTTGTGACGTCATTTATTTTTGTGACGTTATGTATATTGTGACGTCATTTATTTTTGTGACGTTATGTATTTTGTGACGTCATTTATTATTGTGACGTCATTTATTTGTATGACGTCATTTATTTTTGTGACGTTATGTATTTTGTGATGTCATTTATTTTTGTGACGTTATGTATTTTGTGACGTCATTTATTTTTGTGACGTTATGTATTTTGTGACGTCATTTATTTTTGTGACGTTATGTATTTTGTGACGTCATTTATTTTTGTGACGTTATGTATTTTGTGACGTCATTTATTTTTGTGACGTTATGAATTTTGTGACGTCATTTTTTTGTGACGTTTAGTATTTTGTGACGTCATTTATTATTGTGACGTCATTTATTTTTGTGACGTTATGTATTTTGTGACGTCATTTATTTTTGTGACGATATGTGTTTTGTGACGTTATGTATTTTTTGACGTCATTTATTTTTGTGACGTTATGTATTTTGTGACGTCATTTATTTTTGTGACGTTTTGTATTTTGTGACGTCATTATTTTTTGTGACGTTATGTATTTTGTGACTTCATTTATTTTTGTGACGTTATGTATTTTGTGACGTCATTTATTTTTGTGACGTTATGTATTATGTGACGTCATTTATTTTTGTGACGTTAGGTATTTTGTGACGTAATTAATTTTTGTGACGTCATTTATTTTTGTGACGTTATGTATTTTGTGACGTCATTTATTTTTGTGACGTTATGTTTTTTGTGACGTCATTTGTTTTTGTGACATTTGTATTTTGTGACGTCATTTATTTTTGTGACGTTATGTATTTTGTGACGTCATTTATTTTTGTGACGTTATGTATTTTGTGACGTCATTTATTTTTGTGACGTTATGTATTTTGTGACGTCAATTATTTTTATAACGTTATGTATTTTGTAACGTTATGTATTTTGTGGCGTCATTTATTTTTGTGACGTTATGTATTTTGTGACCTCATTTATTTTTGTGACGTTATGTATTTTGTGACGTTATTTATTTTTGTGACGTTGTGTATTTTGTGACGTCATTTATTTTTGTGAAGTCATTTATATTTGTGACGTTATGTATTTTGTGACGTCATTTATTTTTGTGACGTTATGTATTTTGTGACGTCATTTATTTTTGTGACGTTATGTATTTTGTGACGTCATTTATTTTTGTGACGTTATGTATTTTGTGACGTCATTTATTTTTGTGACGTTATGTATTTTGTGACGTCATTTATTTTTGTGACGTTAAGTATTTTGTGACGTCATTTATTTTTGTGACGTTATGTATTTTGTGACGTCATTTATTTTTGTGACGTTATGTATTTTGTGACGTCATTTATTTTTGTGACGTTAAGTATTTTGTGACGTCATTTATTAATGTGACGTCATTTATTTTTGTGACGTTATGTATTTTGTGACGTCATTTATTTTTGTGACGTTATGTATTTTGTGACGTTATTTATTTTTGTGACGTTGTGTATTTTGTGACGTCATTTATATTTGTGACGTTATGTATTTTGTGACGTCATTTATTTTTGTGACGTTATGTATTTTGTGACGTCATTTATTTTTGTGACGTTATGTATTTTGTGACGTCATTTATTTTTGTGACGTTATGTATTTTGTGACGTCATTTATTTTTGTGACGTTATGTATTTTGTGACGTTATGTATTTTGTGACGTTATGTATTTTGTGACGTCATTTATTTTTGTGACGTTATGTATTTTGTGACGTCATTTATTTTTGTGACGTTAAGTATTTTGTGACGTCATTTATTTTTGTGACGTTATGTATTTTGTGACGTCATTTATTTTTGTGACGTTAAGTATTTTGTGACGTCATTTATTAATGTGACGTCATTTATTTTTGTGACGTTATGTATTTTGTGACGTCATTTATTTTTGTGACGTTATGTATTTTGTGACGTCATTTATTTTTGTGACGTTAAGTATTTTGTGACATCATTAATTTTTGTGACGTAATTTATTTTGTGACGTATTTAATTTTTGTGACGTCATTTATTTTTGTGACGTTATGTATATTGTGACGTCATTTATTTTTGTGACGTTATGTATTTTGTGACGTCATTTATTATTGTGACGTCATTTATTTGTATGACGTCATTTATTTTTGTGACGTTATGTATTTTGTGACGTCATTTATTTTTGTGACGTTATGTATTTTGTGACGTCATTTATTTTTGTGACGTTATGTATTTTGTGACGTCATTTATTTTTGTGACGTTATGTATTTTGTGACGTCATTTATTTTTGTGACGTTATGTATTTTGTGACGTCATTTATTTTTGTGACGTTATGAATTTTGTGACGTCATTTTTTTGTGACGTTTAGTATTTTGTGACGTCATTTATTATTGTGAAATCATTTATTTTTGTGACGTTATGTATTTTGTGACGTCATTTATTTTTGTGACGATATGTGTTTTGTGACGTTATGTATTTTTTGACGTCATTTATTTTTGTGACGTTATGTATTTTGTGACGTCATTTATTTTTGTGACGTTTTGTATTTTGTGACGTCATTTATTTTTGTGACGTTATGTATTTTGTGACTTCATTTATTTTTGTGACGTTATGTATTTTGTGACGTCATTTATTTTTGTGACGTTATGTATTATGTGACGTCATTTATTTTTGTGACGTTAGGTATTTTGTGACGTAATTAATTTTTGTGACGTCATTTATTTTTGTGACGTTATGTATTTTGTGACGTCATTTATTTTTGTGACGTTATGTTTTTTAAGACGTCATTTGTTTTTGTGACATTTGTATTTTGTGACGTCATTTATTTTTGTGACGTTATGTATTTTGTGACGTCATTTATTTTTGTGACGTTATGTATTTTGTGACGTCATTTATTTTTGTGACGTTATGTATTTTGTGACGTCAAATATTTTTATAACGTTATGTATTTTGTAACGTTATGTATTTTGTGGCGTCATTTATTTTTGTGACGTTATGTATTTTGTGACCTCATTTATTTTTGTGACGTTATGTATTTTGTGACGTTATTTATTTTTGTGACGTTGTGTATTTTGTGACGTCATTTATTTTTGTGACGTCATTTATATTTGTGACGTTATGTATTTTGTGACGTCATTTATTTTTGTGACGTTATGTATTTTGTGACGTCATTTATTTTTGTGACGTTATGTATTTTGTGACGTCATTTATTTTTGTGACGTTATGTATTTTGTGACGTCATTTATTTTTGTGACGTTATGTATTTTGTGACGTCATTTATTTTTGTGACGTTATGTATTTTGTGACGTCATTTATTTTTGTGACGTTAAGTATTTTGTGACGTCATTTATTTTTGTGACGTTATGTATTTTGTGACGTCATTTATTTTTGTGACGTTATGTATTTTGTGACGTCATTTATTTTTGTGACGTTAAGTATTTTGTGACGTCATTTATTAATGTGACGTCATTTATTTTTGTGACGTTATGTATTTTGTGACGTCATTTATTTTTGTGACGTTATGTATTTTGTGACTTCATTTATTTTTGTGACGTTATGTATTTTGTGACGTCATTTATTTTTGTGACGTTATGTATTTTGTGACGTCATTTATTTTTATGACGTTATGTATTTTGTGACGTCATTTATTTTTGTGACGTTATGTATTTTGTGACGTCATTTATTTTTGTGACGTTATGTATTTTGTAACGTCATTTATTTTTGTGACGTTATGTATTTTGTGACGTCATTTATTATTGTGACGTCATTTATTTTTGTGACGTAATTAATTTTTGTGTTGTCATTTATTTTTGTGACGTTATGTATTTTGTGACGTCATTTATTTTTGTGACGTTATGTATTTTGTGACGTCATTTGTTTTTGTGACGTTTTGTATTTTGTGACGTCATTTATTTTTGTGACGTTATGTATATTGTGGCGTCATTTATTTTTGTGACGTTATGTATTTTGTGACCTCATTTATTTTTGTGACGTTATGTATTTTGTGACGTTATTTATTTTTGTGACGTTATGTATTTTGTGACGTCATTTATTTTTGTAACGTCATTTATATTTGTGACGTTATGTATTTTGTGACGTCATTTATTTTTGTGACGTTATGTATTAATATTTGTGACGTCATTTATATTTGTGACGTTATGTATTTTGTGACCTCATTTATTTTTGTGACGTTATGTATTTTGTGACGTTATTTATTTTTGTGACGTTATTTATTTTGTGACGTCATTTATTTTTGTGACGTCATTTATATTTGTGACGTTATGTATTTTGTGACGTCAATTATTTTTGTGACGTTATGTATTTTGTGACGTCAATTATTTTTGTGACGTTATGTATTTTGTGACGTTATTTCTTTTTGTGACGTTAGGTATTTTGTGACGTCATTTATTTTTGTGCCGTTATGTATTTTGTGACGTCATTTATTTTTGTGACGTTATGTATTTTGTGACGTAATTAATTTTTGTGACGTCATTTAATTTTTGTGACGTTATGTATTATGTGACGTCATTTATTTTTGTGACGTTATGTATTTTGTGGCGTCATTTATTTTTGTGACGTCATTTATTTTTGTAACGTTATGTATTTCGTGACGTCATTTTTTTGTGACGTTTAGTATTTTTTGACGTCATTTATTATTGTGACGTCATTTATTTTTGTGACGTTATGTATTTTGTGACGTCATTTATTTTTGTGACGTTATGTATTTTGTGACGTCATTTATTTTTGTGACGTTATGTATTTTGTGACGTCATTTATTTTTGTGACGTTATGTATTTTGTGACGTCATTTATTATTGTGACGTCATTTATTTGTGTGACGTCATTTATTTTTGTGACGTTATGTATTTTGTGACGTCATTTATTTTTGTGACGTTATGTTTTTTGTGACGTTATGTATTTTTGTGACGTCATTTATTTTTGTGACGCTATGTATTTTGTGACGTCATTTATTTTTGTGACGTTATGAATTTTGTGACGTCATTTATTTTTGTGACGTTAAGTATTTTGTGACGTCAATTATTTTTGTGACTTTATGAATTTTGTGACGTCATTTATTATTGTGACGTCATTTATTTTTGTGACGTTATGTATTTTGTGACGTCATTTATTTTTTTGACTTTATGTATTTTGTGACGTCATTTATTTTTGTGACGTTATGTATTTTGTGACGTCAATTATTTTTATGACGTTATGTATTTTGTAACGTTATGTATTTTGTGGCGTCATTTATTTTTGTGACGTTATATATTATGTGACCTCGTTTATTTTTGTGACGTTATGTATTTTGTGACGTCATTTATTTTTGTGACGTTATGTATTTTGTGACGTCAATTATTTTTATGACGTTATGTATTTTGTAACGTTATGTATTTTGTGGCGTCATTTATTTTTGTGACGTTATATATTATGTGACCTCGTTTATTTTTGTGACGTTATGTATTTTGTGACGTTATTTATTTTTGTGACGTTATGTATTTTGTGACGTCATTTATTTTTGTGACGTCAATTATATTTGTGACGTTATGTATTTTGTGACGTCATTTATTTTTGTGACGTTATGTATTAATATTTGTGACGTCATTTATATTTGTGACGTTATGTATTTTGTGACCTCATTTATTTTTGTGAAGTTATGTATTTTGTGACGTTATTTATTTTCGTGACGTTATGTATTTTGTGACGTCATTTATTTTTGTGACGTCATTTATATTTGTGACGTTATGTCTTTTGTGACGTCATTTATTTTTGTGACGTTATGTATTTTGTGACGTTATGTATTATGTGACGTCATTTATTTTTGTGACGTTATGTATTTTGTGACGTCATTTATTATTGTTACGTCATTTATTTTTGTGACGTTATGTATTTTGTAACGTCATTTGTTTTTGTGATGTTTTGTTTTTTGTGACGTCATTTATTTTTGTGACGTTATATTGTGGCGTCATTTATTTTTGTGACGTTATGTATTTTGTGACCTCATTTATTTTTGTGACGTTATGAATTTTGTGACGTTATTTATTTTTGTGACGTTATGTATTTTGTGACGTCATTTATTTTTGTGACGTTATGTATTAATATTTGTGACGTCATTTATATTTGTGACGTTATGTATTTTGTGACGTCATTTATTTTTGTGACGTCATTTATATTTGTGACGTTATGTATTTTGTGACGTCATTTATATTTGTGACGTTATGTATTTTGTGACGTCAATTACTTTTGTGACGTTATATATTTTGTGACGTCAATTATTTTTGTGACGTTATGTATTTTGTGACGTCATTTCTTTTTGTGATGTTAGGTATTTTGTGCCGTCATTTATTTTTGTGCCGTTATGTATTTTGTGACGTCAATAATTTTTGTGACGTCATTTATTTTTGTGACGTTATGTATTTTGTGACGTCATTTATTTTTGTGACGTTATGTATTTTGGGACGTCATTTATTTTTGTGACGTTATGTATTTTCTGACGTCATTTTTTTGTGACGTTTAGTATTTTGTGACGTCATTTATTATTGTGACGTCATTTATTTTTGTGACGTTATGTATTTTGTGACGTCATTTATTTTTGTGACGATATGTGTTTTGTGACGTTATGTATGTTTTGACGTCATTTATTTTTGTGACGTTGTGTATTTTGTGACGTCATTTATTTTTGTGACGTTATGTATTTTGTGACGTCATTTATTTTTGTGACGTTATGTATTTTGTGACGTCATTTATTATTGTGACGTCATTTATTTGTGTGACGTCATTTATTTTTGTGACGTTTTGTATTTTGTGACGTCATTTATTTTTGTGACGTTATGTTTTTTGTGACGTTATGTATTTTTGTGACGTCATTTATTTTTGTGACGTTATGTATTTTGTGACGTCATTTATTTTTGTGACGTTATGTATTTTGTGACGTCATTTATTTTTGTGACGTTATGTATTTTGTTACGTCATTTATTTTTGTGACGTTATGAATTTTGTGACGTCATTTATTATTGTGACGTCATTTATTTTTGTGACGTTATGTATTTTGTGACGTCATTTATTTTTGTGACGTTATGTATTAATATTTGTGACGTCATTTATATTTGTGACGTTATGTATTTTGTGACGTCATTTATTTTTGTGACGTCATTTATATTTGTGACGTTATGTATTTTGTGACGTCATTTATATTTGTGACGTTATGTATTTTGTGACGTCAATTACTTTTGTGACGTTATATATTTTGTGACGTCAATTATTTTTGTGACGTTATGTATTTTGTGACGTCATTTCTTTTTGTGATGTTAGGTATTTTGTGCCGTCATTTATTTTTGTGCCGTTATGTATTTTGTGACGTCAATAATTTTTGTGACGTCATTTATTTTTGTGACGTTATGTATTTTGTGACGTCATTTATTTTTGTGACGTTATGTATTTTGGGACGTCATTTATTTTTGTGACGTTATGTATTTTCTGACGTCATTTTTTTGTGACGTTTAGTATTTTGTGACGTCATTTATTATTGTGACGTCATTTATTTTTGTGACGTTATGTATTTTGTGACGTCATTTATTTTTGTGACGATATGTGTTTTGTGACGTTATGTATGTTTTGACGTCATTTATTTTTGTGACGTTGTGTATTTTGTGACGTCATTTATTTTTGTGACGTTATGTATTTTGTGACGTCATTTATTTTTGTGACGTCATTTATTATTGTGACGTCATTTATTTGTGTGACGTCATTTATTTTTGTGACGTTATGTATTTTGTGACGTCATTTATTTTTGTGACGTTATGTTTTTTGTGACGTTATGTATTTTTGTGACGTCATTTATTTTTGTGACGTTATGTATTTTGTGACGTCATTTATTTTTGTGACGTTATGTATTTTGTGACGTCATTTATTTTTGTGACGTTATGTATTTTGTTACGTCATTTATTTTTGTGACGTTATGAATTTTGTGACGTCATTTATTATTGTGACGTCATTTATTTTTGTGACGTTATGTATTTTGTGACGTCATTTATTTTTTTGACGTTATGTATTTTGTGACGTCATTTATTTTTGTGACGTTATGTATTTTGTGACGTCATTTATTATTGTGACGTCATTTATTTTTGTGACGTTATGTATTTTGTGACGTCATTTATTTTTGTGACGTTATGTATCCTGTGACGTCATTTATTTTTTGACGTTATGTATTATGTGACGTCATTTATTTTTGTGACGTTAGGTATTTTGTGACGTAATTAATTTTTGTGACTTCATTTATTTTTGTGACGTTGTGTATTTTGTGACGTCATTTTTTTTGTAACGTTATGTATTTTGTGACGTCATTTATTTTTGTGACGTTATGTATTTTGTGACGTCCATTATTTTTATGACGTTATGTATTTTGTAACGTTATGTATTTTGTGGCGTCATTTATTTTTGTGACGTTATGTATTTTGTGACGTCATTTATTTTTGTGACGTTATGTATTTTGTGACGTTATTTATTTTTGTGACGTTATGTATTTTGTGACGTCATTTATTTTTGTGACGTCATTTATGTTTGTGACGTTATGTATTTTGTGACGTCATTTATTTTTGTGACGTTATGTATTAATATTTGTGACGTCATTTATATTTGTGACCTTATGTATTTTGTGACCTCATTGATTTTTTGTGACGTTATGTATTTTGTGACGTCATTTATTTTTGTGACGTTATGTATTTTGTGACGTCATTTATTTTTGTGACGTCATTTATATTTGTGACGTTATGTATTTTGTGACGTCAATTATTTTTGTGACGTTATGTATTTTGTGACGTCATTTCTTTTTGTGACGTTAGGTATTTTGTGACGTCATTTATTTTTGTTCCGTTATGTATTTTGTGACGTCATTTATTTTTGTGACGTTATGTATTTTGTGACGTAATTAATTTTTGTGACGTCATTTATTTTTGTGACGTTATGTATTTTGTGACCTCATTTATTTTTGTGACGTTATGTATTTTGTGACCTCATTTATTTTTGTGACGTTATGTATTTTGTGACGTTATGTATTTTGTGACGTCATTTATTTTTGTGACGTCATTTATATTTGTGACGTTATTTATTTTGTGACGTCATTTATTATTGTGACGTCATTTATTTTTGTGACGATATGTGTTTTGTGACGTTATGTATTTTTTGACGTCATTTATTTTTGTGACGTTATGTATTTTGTGACGTCATTTATTTTTGTGACGTTATGTATTTTGTGACGTCATTTATTTTTGTGACGTTATGTATTTTGTGACGTCATTTATTATTGTGACGTCATTTATTTTTGTGACGTTATGTATTTTGTGACGTCATTTATTTTTGTGACGTTATGTATTTTGTGACGTCATTTATTTTTGTGACATTATGTATTTTGTGACCTCATTTATTTTTGTGACGTTATGTATTTTGTGACGTTATTTATTTTTGTGACGTTATGTATTTTGTGACCTCATTTATTTTTGTGACGTTATGTATTTTGTGACGTTATGTATTTTGTGACGTCATTTACTTTTGTGACGTCATTTATATTTGTGACGTTATGTATTTTGTGACGTCATTTATTTTTGTGACGTTAAATATTAATGTTTGTGACGTCATTTATATTTGTGACGTTATGTATTTTGTGACCTCATTTATTTTTGTGATGTTATGTATTTTGTGACGTAATTTATTTTTTTGACGTTATGTATTTTGTGACGTCATTTATTTTTGTGACGTTATGTTTTTTATGACGTCATTTGTTTTTGTGACGTTTTGTATTTTGTGACGTCATTTATTTTTGTGACGTTATGTATTTTGTGACGTCATTTATTTTTGTGACGTTATGTATTTTGTGACGTCATTTATTTTTGTGACGTTATGTATTTTGTGACGTCAATTATTTTTATGACGTTATGTATTTTATAACGTTATGTATTTTGTGGCGTCATTTATTTTTGTGACGTTATGTATTTTGTGACCTCATTTATTTATATGACGTTATGTATTTTGTAAAGTTATGTATTTTGTGGCGTCATTTATTTTTGTGACGTTATGTATTTTGTGACCTCATTTATTTTTGTGACGTTATGTATTTTGTGACGTTATTTATTTTTGTTTCGTTATGTATTTTGTGACGTCATTTATTTTTGTGACGTCATTTATATTTGTGACGTTATGTATTTTGTGACGTCATTTATTTTTGTGACGTTATGTATTAATATTTGTGACGTCATTTATATTTGTGACGTTATGTATTTTGTGACCTCATTATTTTTGTGACGTTATGTATTTTGTGACGTTATTTATTTTTGTGACGTTATGTATTTTGTGACGTCATTTATTTTTGCGACGTCATTTATATTTGTGACGTTATGTCTTTTGTGACGTCATTTATTTTTGTGACGTTATGTATTTTGTGACGTTATGTATTTTGTGACGTCATTTATTTTTGTGACGTTATGTATTTTGTGACGTCATTTATTATTGTTACGTCATTTATTTTTGTGACGTTATGTATTTTGTGACGTCATTTGTTTTTTTGACGTTATGTATTTTGTGACGTAATTAATTTTTGTGACGTCATTTATTTTTGTGACGTTATGTATTTTGTGACGTCATTTATTTTTGTGACGTTATGTATATTGTGGCGTCATTTATTTTTGTGACGTTATGTATTTTGTGACCTCATTTATTTTTGTGACGTTATGTATTTTGTGACGTTATTTATTTTTGTGACGTTATGTATTTTGTGACGTCATTTATTTTTGTGACGTCATTTATATTTGTGACGTTAAGTATTTTGTGATCATTTATTTTTGTGACGTTATGTATTTTGTGACGTCATTTATTTTTGTGACGTTATGTATTTTGTGACGTCATTTATTTTTGTGACGTCATTTATTTTTTTGACGTTATGTATTTTGTGACGTAATTTTTTTGTGACGTTTAGTATTTTGTGACGTCATTTATTATTGTGACGTCATTTATTTTTGTGACGTTATGTATTTTGTGACGTCATTTATTTTTGTGACGATATGTGTTTTGTGACGTTATGTATTTTTTGACGTCATTTATTTTTGTGACGTTATGTATTTTGTGACGTCATTTATTTTTGTGACGTTATGTATATTGTGACGTCATTTATTTTTGTGACGTTATGTATTTTGTGACGTCATTTATTATTGTGACGTCATTTATTTGTGTGACGTCATTTATTTTTGTGACGTTATGTATTTTGTGACGTCATTTATTTTTGTGACGTTATGTATTTTGTGACGTCATTTATTTTTGTGACGTTATGTATTTTGTGACGTCATTTATTTTTGTGACGTTATGTATTTTGTGACGTCATTTATTTTTGTGACGTTATGTATTTTGTGACGTCATTTATTTTTGTGACGTTATGAATTTTGTGACGTAATTTTTTTGTGACGTTTAGTATTTTGTGACGTCATTTATTATTGTGACGTCATTTATTTTTGTGACGTTATGTATTTTGTGACGTCATTTATTTTTGTGACGATATGTGTTTTGTGACGTTATGTATTTTTTGACGTCATTTATTTTTGTGACGTTATGTATTTTGTGACGTCATTTATTTTTGTGACGTTTTGTATTTTGTGACGTCATTTATTTTTGTGACGTTATGTATTTTGTGACGTCATTTATTTTTGTGACGTTATGTATTTTGTGACGTCATTTATTTTTTTGACGTTATGTATTATGTGACGTCATTTATTTTTGTGACGTTAGGTATTTTGTGACGTAATTAATTTTTGTGACGTCATTTATTTTTGTGACGTTATGTATTTTGTGACGTCATTTATTTTTGTGACGTTATGTTTATTGTGACGTCATTTGTTTTTGTGACATTTGTATTTTGTGACGTCATTTATTTATGTGACGTTATGTATTTTGTGACGTCATTTATTTTTGTGACGTTATGTATTTTGTGACGTCAATTATTTATATGACGTTATGTATTTTGTAACGTTATGTATTTTGTGACCTCATTTATTTTTGTGACGTTATGTATTTTGTGACGTTATTTATTTTTGTGACGTTGTGTATTTTGTGACGTCATTTATTTTTGTGACGTCATTTATATTTGTGACGTTATGTATTTTGTGACGTCATATATTTTTGTGACGTTATGTATTTTGTGACGTCATTTATTTTTGTGACGTTATGTATTTTGTGACGTCATTTATTTTTGTGACGTTATGTATTTTGTGACGTCATTTATTTTTGTGACGTTATGTATTTTGTGACGTTATGTGTTTTGTGACGTCATTTATTTTTGTGACGTTATGTATTTTGTGACGTCATATATTTTTGTGACGTTAAGTATTTTGTGACGTCATTTATTATTGTGACGTCATTTATTTTTGTGACGTTATGTATTTGTGTGACGTCATTTATTTTTGTGACGTTATGTATTTTGTGACGTCATTTATTTTTGTGACGTTATGTTTTTTGTGACGTTATGTATTTTTGTGACGTCATTTATTTTTGTGACGCTATGTATTTTGTGACGTCATTTATTTTTGTGACGTTATGAATTTTGTGACGTCATTTATTTTTGTGACGTTAAGTATTTTGTGACGTCATTTATTTTTGTGACGTTATGAATTTTGTGACGTCATTTATTATTGTGACGTCATTTATTTTTGTGACGTTATGTATTTTGTGACGTCATTTATTTTTTTGACTTTATGTATTTTGTGACGTCATTTATTTTTGTGACGTTATGTATTTTGTGATGTCATTTATTATTGTGACGTCATTTATTTTTGTGACGTCATTTATTTTTGTGACGTTATGTATTATGTGACCTCGTTTATTTTTGTGACGTTATGTATTTTGTGACGTTATTTATTTTTGTGACGTTATGTATTTTGTGACGTCATTTATTTTTGTGACGTTATGTATTTTGTGACGTCATTTATTATTGTGACGTCATTTATTTGTGTGACGTCATTTATATTTGTGACCTTATGTATTTTGTGACCTCATTGATTTTTTGTGACGTTATGTATTTTGTGACGTCATTTATTTTTGTGACGTTATGTATTTTGTGACGTCATTTATTTTTGTGACGTCATTTATATTTGTGACGTTATGTATTTTGTGACGTCAATTATTTTTGTGACGTTATGTATTTTGTGACGTCATTTCTTTTTGTGACGTTAGGTATTTTGTGACGTCATTTATTTTTGTTCCGTTATGTATTTTGTGACGTCATTTATTTTTGTGACGATATGTGTTTTGTGACGTTATGTATTTTTTGACGTCATTTATTTTTGTGACGTTATGTATTTTGTGACGTCATTTATTTTTGTGACGTTTTGTATTTTGTGACGTCATTTATTTTTGTGACGTTATGTATTTTGTGACGTCATTTATTTTTGTGACGTTATGTATTTTGTGACGTCATTTATTTTTTTGACGTTATGTATTATGTGACGTCATTTATTTTTGTGACGTTAGGTATTTTGTGACGTAATTAATTTTTGTGACGTCATTTATTTTTGTGACGTTATGTATTTTGTGACGTCATTTATTTTTGTGACGTTATGTTTATTGTGACGTCATTTGTTTTTGTGACATTTGTATTTTGTGACGTCATTTATTTATGTGACGTTATGTATTTTGTGACGTCATTTATTTTTGTGACGTTATGTATTTTGTGACGTCAATTATTTATATGACGTTATGTATTTTGTAACGTTATGTATTTTGTGACCTCATTTATTTTTGTGACGTTATGTATTTTGTGACGTTATTTATTTTTGTGACGTTGTGTATTTTGTGACGTCATTTATTTTTGTGACGTCATTTATATTTGTGACGTTATGTATTTTGTGACGTCATATATTTTTGTGACGTTATGTATTTTGTGACGTCATTTATTTTTGTGACGTTATGTATTTTGTGACGTCATTTATTTTTGTGACGTTATGTATTTTGTGACGTCATTTATTTTTGTGACGTTATGTATTTTGTGACGTTATGTGTTTTGTGACGTCATTTATTTTTGTGACGTTATGTATTTTGTGACGTCATATATTTTTGTGACGTTAAGTATTTTGTGACGTCATTTATTATTGTGACGTCATTTATTTTTGTGACGTTATGTATTTGTGTGACGTCATTTATTTTTGTGACGTTATGTATTTTGTGACGTCATTTATTTTTGTGACGTTATGTTTTTTGTGACGTTATGTATTTTTGTGACGTCATTTATTTTTGTGACGCTATGTATTTTGTGACGTCATTTATTTTTGTGACGTTATGAATTTTGTGACGTCATTTATTTTTGTGACGTTAAGTATTTTGTGACGTCATTTATTTTTGTGACGTTATGAATTTTGTGACGTCATTTATTATTGTGACGTCATTTATTTTTGTGACGTTATGTATTTTGTGACGTCATTTATTTTTTTGACTTTATGTATTTTGTGACGTCATTTATTTTTGTGACGTTATGTATTTTGTGATGTCATTTATTATTGTGACGTCATTTATTTTTGTGACGTCATTTATTTTTGTGACGTTATGTATTATGTGACCTCGTTTATTTTTGTGACGTTATGTATTTTGTGACGTTATTTATTTTTGTGACGTTATGTATTTTGTGACGTCATTTATTTTTGTGACGTTATGTATTTTGTGACGTCATTTATTATTGTGACGTCATTTATTTGTGTGACGTCATTTATATTTGTGACCTTATGTATTTTGTGACCTCATTGATTTTTTGTGACGTTATGTATTTTGTGACGTCATTTATTTTTGTGACGTTATGTATTTTGTGACGTCATTTATTTTTGTGACGTCATTTATATTTGTGACGTTATGTATTTTGTGACGTCAATTATTTTTGTGACGTTATGTATTTTGTGACGTCATTTCTTTTTGTGACGTTAGGTATTTTGTGACGTCATTTATTTTTGTTCCGTTATGTATTTTGTGACGTCATTTATTTTTGTGACGTTATGTATTTTGTGACGTAATTAATTTTTGTGACGTCATTAATTTTTGTGACGTTATGTATTTTGTGACCTCATTTATTTTTGTGACGTTATGTATTTTGTGACCTCATTTATTTTTGTGACGTTATGTATTTTGTGACGTTATGTATTTTGTGACGTCATTTATTTTTGTGACGTCATTTATATTTGTGACGTTATTTATTTTGTGACGTCATTTATTATTGTGACGTCATTTATTTTTGTGACGATATGTGTTTTGTGACGTTATGTATTTTTTGACGTCATTTATTTTTGTGACGTTATGTATTTTGTGACGTCATTTATTTTTGTGACGTTATGTATTTTGTGACGTCATTTATTTTTGTGACGTTATGTATTTTGTGACGTCATTTATTATTGTGACGTCATTTATTTTTGTGACGTTATGTATTTTGTGACGTCATTTATTTTTGTGACGTTATGTATTTTGTGACGTCATTTATTTTTGTGACATTATGTATTTTGTGACCTCATTTATTTTTGTGACGTTATGTATTTTGTGACGTTATTTATTTTTGTGACGTTATGTATTTTGTGACCTCATTTATTTTTGTGACGTTATGTATTTTGTGACGTTATGTATTTTGTGACGTCATTTACTTTTGTGACGTCATTTATATTTGTGACGTTATGTATTTTGTGACGTCATTTATTTTTGTGACGTTAAATATTAATGTTTGTGACGTCATTTATATTTGTGACGTTATGTATTTTGTGACCTCATTTATTTTTGTGATGTTATGTATTTTGTGACATAATTTATTTTTTTGACGTTATGTATTTTGTGACGTCATTTATTTTTGTGACGTTATGTTTTTTATGACGTCATTTGTTTTTGTGACGTTTTGTATTTTGTGACGTCATTTATTTTTGTGACGTTATGTATTTTGTGACGTCATTTATTTTTGTGACGTTATGTATTTTGTGACGTCATTTATTTTTGTGACGTTATGTATTTTGTGACGTCAATTATTTTTATGACGTTATGTATTTTATAACGTTATGTATTTTGTGGCGTCATTTATTTTTGTGACGTTATGTATTTTGTGACCTCATTTATTTATATGACGTTATGTATTTTGTAACGTTATGTATTTTGTGGCGTCATTTATTTTTGTGACGTTATGTATTTTGTGACCTCATTTATTTTTGTGACGTTATGTATTTTGTGACGTTATTTATTTTTGTTTCGTTATGTATTATGTGACGTCATTTATTTTTGTGACGTCATTTATATTTGTGACGTTATGTATTTTGTGACGTCATTTATTTTTGTGACGTTATGTATTAATATTAGTGACGTCATTTATATTTGTGACGTTATGTATTTTGTGACCTCATTATTTTTGTGACGTTATGTATTTTGTGACGTTATTTATTTTTGTGACGTTATGTATTTTGTGACGTCATTTATTTTTGTGACGTCATTTATATTTGTGACGTTATGTCTTTTGTGACGTCATTTATTTTTGTGACGTTATGTATTTTGTGACGTTATGTATTTTGTGACGTCATTTATTTTTGTGACGTTATGTATTTTGTGACGTCATTTATTATTGTTACGTCATTTATTTTTGTGACGTATGTATTTTGTGACGTCATTTGTTTTATTGACGTTATGTATTTTGTGACGTAATTAATTTTTGGGACGTCATTTATTTTTGTGACGTTATGTATTTTGTGACGTCATTTATTTTTGTGACGTTATGTATTTTGTGACGTCATTTATTTTTGTGACGTTATGTATTTTGTGACGTCATTTATTTTTGTGACGTTATGTATTTTGTGACGTTATGTATTTTTTGACGTCATTTATTTTTGTGACGTTATGTATTTTGTGACGTCATTTATTTTTGTGACGTTATGTATTTTGTGACGTCATTTATTTTTGTGACGTTATGTATTTCGTGACGTCATTTATTTTTGTGACGTTAGGTATTTTGTGACGTAATTAATTTTTGTGTTGTCATTTATTTTTGTGACGTTATGTATTTTGTGACGTCATTTATTTTTGTGACGTTATGTATTTTGTGACGTCATTTGTTTTTGTGACGTTATGTATATTGTGGCGTCATTTATTTTTGTGACGTTATGTATTTTGTGACCTCATTTATTTTTGTGACGTTATGTATTTTGTGACGTTATTTATTTTTGTGACGTTATGTATTTTGTGACGTCATTTATTTTTGTGACGTCATTTATATTTGTGACGTTAAGTATTTTGTGATCATTTATTTTTGTGACGTTATGTATTTTGTGACGTCATTTATTTTTGTGACGTTATGTATTTTGTGACGTCATTTATTTTTGTGACGTCATTTATTTTTGTGACGTTATGTATTTTGTGACGTAATTTTTTTGTGACGTTTAGTATTTTGTGACGTCATTTATTATTGTGACGTCATTTATTTTTGTGACGTTATGTATTTTGTGACGTCATTTATTTTTGTGACGATATGTGTTTTGTGACGTTATGTATTTTTTGACGTCATTTATTTTTGTGACGTTATGTATTTTGTGACGTCATTTATTTTTGTGACGTTATGTATATTGTGACGTCATTTATTTTTGTGACGTTATGTATTTTGTGACGTCATTTATTATTGTGACGTCATTTATTTGTGTGACGTCATTTATTTTTGTGACGTTATGTATTTTGTGACGTCATTTATTTTTGTGACGTTATGTATTTTGTGACGTCATTTATTTTTGTGACGTTATGTATTTTGTGACGTCATTTATTTTTGTGACGTTATGTATTTTGTGACGTCGTTTATTTTTGTGACGTTATGTATTTTGTGACGTCATTTATTTTTGTGACGTTATGAATTTTGTGACGTAATTTTTTTGTGACGTTTAGTATTTTGTGACGTCATTTATTATTGTGACGTCATTTATTTTTGTGACGTTATGTATTTTGTGACGTCATTTATTTTTGTGACGATATGTGTTTTGTGACGTTATGTATTTTTTGACGTCATTTATTTTTGTGACGTTATGTATTTTGTGACGTCATTTATTTTTGTGACGTTTTGTATTTTGTGACGTCATTTATTTTTGTGACGTTATGTATTTTGTGACGTCATTTATTTTTGTGACGTTATGTATTTTGTGACGTCATTTATTTTTTTGACGTTATGTATTATGTGACGTCATTTATTTTTGTGACGTTAGGTATTTTGTGACGTAATTAATTTTTGTGACGTCATTTATTTTTGTGACGTTATGTATTTTGTGACGTCATTTATTTTTGTGACGTTATGTTTTTTGTGACGTCATTTGTTTTTGTGACATTTGTATTTTGTGACGTCATTTATTTTTGTGACGTTATGTATTTTGTGACGTCATTTATTTTTGTGACGTTATGTATTTTGTGACGTCAATTATTTATATGACGTTATGTATTTTGTAACGTTATGTATTTTGTGACCTCATTTATTTTTGTGACGTTATGTATTTTGTGACGTTATTTATTTTTGTGACGTTGTGTATTTTGTGACGTCATTTATTTTTGTGACGTCATTTATATTTGTGACGTTATGTATTTTGTGACGTCATTTATTTTTGTGACGTTATGTATTTTGTGACGTCATTTATTTTTGTGACGTTATGTATTTTGTGACGTCATTTATTTTTGTGACGTTATGTATTTTGTGACGTCATTTATTTTTGTGACTTTATGTATTTTGTGACGTCATTTATTTTTGTGACGTTATGTTTTTTGTGACGTTATGTATTTTGTGGCGTCATTTATTTTTGTGACGTTATGTATTATGTGACCTCGTTTATTTTTGTGACGTTATGTTTTTTGTGACGTTATGTATTTTTGTGACGTCATTTATTTTTGTGACGCTATGTATTTTGTGACGTCATTTATTTTTGTGACGTTATGAATTTTGTGACGTCATTTATTTTTGTGACGTTAAGTATTTTGTGACGTCATTTATTTTTGTGACGTTATGAATTTTGTGACGTCATTTATTATTGTGACGTCATTTATTTTTGTGACGTTATGTATTTTGTGACGTCATTTATTTTTGTGACGTTATGTATTTTGTGACGTCATTTATTTTTGTGACGTTATGTATTTTGTGACGTCATTTATTATTGTGACGTCATTTATTTGTGTGACGTCATTTATTTTTGTGACGTTATGTATTTTGTGACGTCATTTATTTTTGTGACGTTATGTATTTTGTGACATCATTTATTTTTGAGACGTTATGTATTTTGTGACGTCATTTATTTTTTTGACGTTATGTATTATGTGACGTCATTTATTTTTGTAACGTTAGGTATTTTGTGACGTAATTTATTTTTGTGACGTTATGTATTTTGTGACGTCATTTATTTTTGTGACGTTATGTATTTTGTGACGTCATTTATTATTGTGACGTCATTTATTTGTGTGACGTCATTTATTTTTGTGACGTTATGTATTTTGTGACGTCATTTATTTTTGTGACGTTATGTTTTTTGTGACGTTATGTATTTTTGTGACGTCATTTATTTTTGTGACGCTATGTATTTTGTGACGTCATTTATTTTTGTGACGTTATGAATTTTGTGACGTCATTTATTTTTGTGACGTTAAGTATTTTGTGACGTCATTTATTTTTGTGACGTTATGAATTTTGTGACGTCATTTATTATTGTGACGTCATTTATTTTTGTGACGTTATGTATTTTGTGACGTCATTTATTTTTGTGACGTTATGTATTTTGTGACGTCATTTATTTTTGTGACGTTATGTATTTTGTGACGTCATTTATTATTGTGACGTCATTTATTTGTGTGACGTCATTTATTTTTGTGACGTTATGTATTTTGTGACGTCATTTATTTTTGTGACGTTATGTATTTTGTGACATCATTTATTTTTGAGACGTTATGTATTTTGTGACGTCATTTATTTTTTTGACGTTATGTATTATGTGACGTCATTTATTTTTGTAACGTTAGGTATTTTGTGACGTAATTAATTTTTGTGACGTCATTTATTTTTGTGACGTTATGTATTTTGTGACGTCATTTATTTTTGTGACGTTATGTTTTTTGTGACGTCATTTGTTTTTGTGACGTTTTGTATTTTGTGACGTCATTTATTTTTGTGACGTTATGTATTTTGTGACGTCATTTATTTTTGTGCCGTTATGTATTTTGTGACGTCATTTATTTTTGTGACGTTATGTATTTTGTGACGTCAATTATTTTTATGACGTTATGTATTTTGTAACGTTATGTATTTTGTGGCGTCATTTATTTTTGTGACGTTATGTATTATGTGACCTCGTTTATTTTTGTGACGTTATGTATTTTGTGACGTTATTTATTTTTGTGACGTTATGTATTTTGTGACGTCATTTATTTTTGTGACGTCAAATATATTTGTGACGTTATGTATTTTGTGACGTCATTTATTTTTGTGACGTTATGTATTAATATTTGTGACGTCATTTATATTTGTGACGTTATGTCTGTTGTGACGTCATTTATATTTGTGACGTTAAGTATTTTGTGACGTCATTTATTTTTGTGACGTTATGTATTAATATTTGTGACGTCATTAATTTTTGTGACGTCATTTATTTTTGTGACGTTATGTATTTTTTGACGTCATTTATTTTTGTGACGTTATGTATTTTGTGACGTCATTTATTTTTGTGACGTTATGTATTTTGTGACGTCATTTATTTTTGTGTCGTTATGTATTTTGTGACGTCATTTTTTGTGACGTTTAGTATTTTGTGACGTCATTTATTATTGTGACGTCATTTATTTTTGTGACGTTATGTATTTTGTGACGTCATTTATTTTTGTGACGATATGTGTTTTGTGACGTTATGTATGTTTTGACGTCATTTATTTTTGTGACGTTGTGTATTTTGTGACGTCATTTATTTTTGTGACGTTATGTATTTTGTGACGTCATTTATTTTTGTGACGTTATGTATTTTGTGACGTCATTTATTATTGTGACGTCATTTATTTATGTGACGTCATTTATTTTTGTGACGTTATGAATTTTGTGACGTCATTTATTATTGTGACGTCATTTATTTTTGTGACGTTATGTATTTTGTGACGTCATTTATTTTTTTGACGTTATGTATTTTGTGACGTCATTTATTTTTGTGACGTTATGTATTTTGTGACGTCATTTATTATTGTGACGTAATTTATTTTTGTGACGTTTTGTATTTTGTGACGTCATTTATTTTTGTGACGTTATGTATCTTGTGACGTCATTTATTTTTTGACGTTATGTATTATGTGACGTCATTAATTTTTGTGACGTTAGGTATTTTGTGACGTTATTAATTTTTGTGACTTCATTTATTTTTGTGACGTTATGTATTTTGTGACGTCATTTTTTTTGTAACGTTATGTATTTTGTGACGTCATTTATTTTTGTGACGTTATGTATTTTGTTACGTCATTTATTTTTGTGACGTTATGAATTTTGTGACGTCATTTATTATTGTGACGTAATTTATTTTTGTGACGTTATGTATTTTGTGACGTCATTTATTTTTGTGACGATATGTGTTTTGTGACGTTATGTATTTTTTGACGTCATTTATTTTTGTGACGTTATGTATTTTGTGACGTCATTTATTTTTGTGACGTTATGTATATTGTGACGTCATTTATTTTTGTGACGTTATGTATTTTGTGACGTCATTTATTATTGTGACGTCATTTATTTGTGTGACGTCATTTATTTTTGTGACGTTATGTATTTTGTGACGTCATTTATTTTTGTGACGTTATGTATTTTGTGACGTCATTTATTTTTGTGACGTTATGTATTTTGTGACGTCATTTATTTTTGTGACGTTATGTATTTTGTGACGTCATTTATTTTTGTGACGTTATGTATTTTGTGACGTCATTTATTTTTGTGACGTTATGAATTTTGTGACGTAATTTTTTTGTGACGTTTAGTATTTTGTGACGTCATTTATTATTGTGACGTCATTTATTTTTGTGACGTCATGTATTTTGTGACGTCATTTATTTTTGTGACGATATGTGTTTTGTGACGTTATGTATTTTTTGACGTCATTTATTTTTGTGACGTTATGTATTTTGTTACGACATTTATTTTTGTGACGTTTTGTATTTTGTGACGTCATTTATTTTTGTGACGTTATGTATTTTGTGACGTCATTTATTTTTGTGACGTTATGTATTTTGTGACGTCATTTTTTTTTTGACGTTATGTATTATGTGACGTCATTTATTTTTGTGACGTTAGGTATTTTGTGACGTAATTAATTTTTGTGACGTTAAGTATTTTGTGACGTCATTTATTTTTGTGACGTTATGTATTAATATTTGTGACGTCATTAATTTTTGTGACGTCATTTATTTTTGTGACGTTATGTATTTTTTGACGTCATTTATTTTTGTGACGTTATGTATTTTGTGACGTCATTTATTTTTGTGACGTTATGTATTTTGTGACGTCATTTATTTTTGTGTCGTTATGTATTTTGTGACGTCATTTTTTGTGACGTTTAGTATTTTGTGACGTCATTTATTATTGTGACGTCATTTATTTTTGTGACGTTATGTATTTTGTGACGTCATTTATTTTTGTGACGATATGTGTTTTGTGACGTTATGTATGTTTTGACGTCATTTATTTTTGTGACGTTGTGTATTTTGTGACGTCATTTATTTTTGTGACGTTATGTATTTTGTGACGTCATTTATTTTTGTGACGTTATGTATTTTGTGACGTCATTTATTATTGTGACGTCATTTATTTATGTGACGTCATTTATTTTTGTGACGTTATGAATTTTGTGACGTCATTTATTATTGTGACGTCATTTATTTTTGTGACGTTATGTATTTTGTGACGTCATTTATTTTTTTGACGTTATGTATTTTGTGACGTCATTTATTTTTGTGACGTTATGTATTTTGTGACGTCATTTATTATTGTGACGTAATTTATTTTTGTGACGTTATGTATTTTGTGACGTCATTTATTTTTGTGACGTTATGTATCTTGTGACGTCATTTATTTTTTGACGTTATGTATTATGTGACGTCATTAATTTTTGTGACGTTAGGTATTTTGTGACGTTATTAATTTTTGTGACTTCATTTATTTTTGTGACGTTATGTATTTTGTGACGTCATTTTTTTTGTAACGTTATGTATTTTGTGACGTCATTTATTTTTGTGACGTTATGTATTTTGTTACGTCATTTATTTTTGTGACGTTATGAATTTTGTGACGTCATTTATTATTGTGACGTAATTTATTTTTGTGACGTTATGTATTTTGTGACGTCATTTATTTTTGTGACGATATGTGTTTTGTGACGTTATGTATTTTTTGACGTCATTTATTTTTGTGACGTTATGTATTTTGTGACGTCATTTATTTTTGTGACGTTATGTATATTGTGACGTCATTTATTTTTGTGACGTTATGTATTTTGTGACGTCATTTATTATTGTGACGTCATTTATTTGTGTGACGTCATTTATTTTTGTGACGTTATGTATTTTGTGACGTCATTTATTTTTGTGACGTTATGTATTTTGTGACGTCATTTATTTTTGTGACGTTATGTATTTTGTGACGTCATTTATTTTTGTGACGTTATGTATTTTGTGACGTCATTTATTTTTGTGACGTTATGTATTTTGTGACGTCATTTATTTTTGTGACGTTATGAATTTTGTGACGTAATTTTTTTGTGACGTTTAGTATTTTGTGACGTCATTTATTATTGTGACGTCATTTATTTTTGTGACGTCATGTATTTTGTGACGTCATTTATTTTTGTGACGATATGTGTTTTGTGACGTTATGTATTTTTTGACGTCATTTATTTTTGTGACGTTATGTATTTTGTTACGACATTTATTTTTGTGACGTTTTGTATTTTGTGACGTCATTTATTTTTGTGACGTTATGTATTTTGTGACGTCATTTATTTTTGTGACGTTATGTATTTTGTGACGTCATTTTTTTTTTGACGTTATGTATTATGTGACGTCATTTATTTTTGTGACGTTAGGTATTTTGTGACGTAATTAATTTTTGTGACGTCATTTATTTTTGTGACGTTATGTATTTTGTGACGTCATTTATTTTTGTGACGTTATGTTTTTTGTGACGTCATTTGTTTTTGTGACATTTGTATTTTGTGACGTCATTTATTTTTGTGACGTTATGTATTTTGTGACGTCATTTATTTTTGTGACGTTATGTATTTTGTGACGTCAATTATTTATATGACGTTATGTATTTTGTAACGTTATGTATTTTGTGACCTCATTTATTTTTGTGACGTTATGTATTTTGTGACGTTATTTATTTTTGTGACGTTGTGTATTTTGTGACGTCATTTATTTTTGTGACGTCATTTATATTTGTGACGTTATGTATTTTGTGACGTCATTTATTTTTGTGACGTTATGTATTTTGTGACGTCATTTATTTTTGTGACGTTATGTATTTTGTGACGTCATTTATTTTTGTGACGTTATGTATTTTGTGACGTCATTTATTTTTGTGACGTTATGTATTTTGTGACGTTATGTGTTTTGTGACGTCATTTATTTTTGTGACGTTATGTATTTTGTGACGTCATATATTTTTGTGACGTTAAGTATTTTGTGACGTCATTTATTATTGTGACGTCATTTATTTTTGTGACGTTATGTATTTTGTGACGTCATTTATTTTTGTGACGTTATGTATTTTGTGACGTCATTTATTTTTGTGACGTTATGTTTTTTGTGACGTTATGTATTTTGTGGCGTCATTTATTTTTGTGACGTTATGTATTATGTGACCTCGTTTATTTTTGTGACGTTATGTATTTTGTGACGTTATTTATTTTTGTGACGTTATGTATTTTGTGACGTCATTTATTTTTGTGACGTTATGTATTTTGTGACGTCATTTATTATTGTGACGTCATTTGTTTGTGTGACGTCATTTATTTTTGTGACGTTATGTATTTTGTGACGTCATTTATTTTTGTGACGTTATGTTTTTTGTGACGTTATGTATTTTTGTGACGTCATTTATTTTTGTGACGCTATGTATTTTGTGACGTCATTTATTTTTGTGACGTTATGAATTTTGTGACGTCATTTATTTTTGTGACGTTAAGTATTTTGTGACGTCATTTATTTTTGTGACGTTATGAATTTTGTGACGTCATTTATTATTGTGACGTCATTTATTTTTTATGACGTTATGTATTTGGTGACGTCATTTATTTTTGTGACGTTATGTATTTTGTGACGTCATTTATTTTTGTGACGTTATGTATTTTGTGACGTCATTTATTATTGTGACGTCATTTATTTGTGTGACGTCATTTATTTTTGTGACGTTATGTATTTTGTGACGTCATTTATTTTTGTGACGTTATGTATTTTGTGACATCATTTATTTTTGAGACGTTATGTATTTTGTGACGTCATTTATTTTTTTGACGTTATGTATTATGTGACGTCATTTATTTTTGTAACGTTAGGTATTTTGTGACGTAATTAATTTTTGTGACGTCATTTATTTTTGTGACGTTATGTATTTTGTGACGTCATTTATTTTTGTGACGTTATGTTTTTTGTGACGTCATTTGTTTTTGTGACGTTTTGTATTTTGTGACGTCATTTATTTTTGTGACGTTATGTATTTTGTGACGTCATTTATTTTTGTGCCGTTATGTATTTTGTGACGTCATTTATTTTTGTGACGTTATGTATTTTGTGACGTCAATTATTTTTATGACGTTATGTATTTTGTAACGTTATGTATTTTGTGGCGTCATTTATTTTTGTGACGTTATGTATTATGTGACCTCGTTTATTTTTGTGACGTTATGTATTTTGTGACGTTAATTATTTTGTGACGTTATGTATTTTGTGACGTCATTTATTTTTGTGACGTCAAATATATTTGTGACGTTATGTATTTTGTGACGTCATTTATTTTTGTGACGTTATGTATTAATATTTGTGACGTCATTTATATTTGTGACGTTATGTATTTTGTGACCTCATTTATTTTTGTGAAGTTATGTATTTTGTGACGTTATTTATTTTTGTGACGTTATGTATTTTGTGACGTCATTTATTTTTGTGACGTCATTTATATTTGTGACGTTATGTCTTTTGTGACGTCATTTATTTTTGTGACGTTATGTATTTTGTGACGTTATGTATTTTGTGACGTCATTTATTTTTGTGACGTTATGTATTTTGTGACGTCATTTATTATTGTTACGTCATTTATTTTTGTGACGTTATGTATTTTGTAAAGTCATTTGTATTTGTGATGTTTTGTTTTTTGTGACGTCATTTATTTTTGTGACGTTATGTATTTTGTGACATCATTTATTTTTGAGACGTTATGTATTTTGTGACGTCATTTATTTTTTTGACGTTATGTATTATGTGACGTCATTTATTTTTGTAACGTTAGGTATTTTGTGACGTAATTAATTTTTGTGACGTCATTTATTTTTGTGACGTTATGTATTTTGTGACGTCATTTATTTTTGTGACGTTATGTTTTTTGTGACGTCATTTGTTTTTGTGACGTTTTGTATTTTGTGACGTCATTTATTTTTGTGACGTTATGTATTTTGTGACGTCATTTATTTTTGTGCCGTTATGTATTTTGTGACGTCATTTATTTTTGTGACGTTATGAATTTGTGACGTCAATTATTTTTATGACGTTATGTATTTTGTAACGTTATGTATTTTGTGGCGTCATTTATTTTTGTGACGTTATGTATTATGTGACCTCGTTTATTTTTGTGACGTTATGTATTTTGTGACGTTATTTATTTTTGTGACGTTATGTATTTTGTGACGTCATTTATTTTTGTGACGTCAATTATATTTGTGACGTTATGTATTTTGTGACGTCATTTATTTTTGTGACGTTATGTATTAATATTTGTGACGTCATTTATATTTGTGACGTTATGTATTTTGTGACCTCATTTATTTTTGTGAAGTTATGTATTTTGTGACGTTATTTATTTTTGTGACGTTATGTATTTTGTGACGTCATTTATTTTTGTGACGTCATTTATATTTGTGACGTTATGTCTGTTGTGACGTCATTTATTTTTGTGACGTTATGTATTTTGTGACGTTATGTATTTTGTGACGTCATTTATTTTTGTGACGTTATGTATTTTGTGACGTCATTTATTATTGTTACGTCATTTATTTTTGTGACGTTATGTATTTTGTGACGTCATTTATTTTTGTGCCGTTATGTATTTTGTGACGTCATTTATTTTTGTGACGTTATGTATTTTGTGACGTCAATTATTTTTATGACGTTATGTATTTTGTAACGTTATGTATTTTGTGGCGTCATTTATATTTGTGACGTTATGTATTATGTGACCTCGTTTATTTTTGTGACGTTATGTATTTTGTGACGTTAATTATTTTGTGACGTTATGTATTTTGTGACGTCATTTATTTTTGTGACGTCAAATATATTTGTGACGTTATGTATTTTGTGACGTCATTTATTTTTGTGACGTTATGTATTAATATTTGTGACGTCATTTATATTTGTGACGTTATGTATTTTGTGACCTCATTTATTTTTGTGAAGTTATGTATTTTGTGACGTTATTTATTTTTGTGACGTTATGTATTTTGTGACGTCATTTATTTTTGTGACGTCATTTATATTTGTGACGTTATGTCTTTTGTGACGTCATTTATTTTTGTGACGTTATGTATTTTGTGACGTTATGTATTTTGTGACGTCATTTATTTTTGTGACGTTATGTATTTTGTGACGTCATTTATTATTGTTACGTCATTTATTTTTGTGACGTTATGTATTTTGTAACGTCATTTGTATTTGTGATGTTTTGTTTTTTGTGACGTCATTTATTTTTGTGACGTTATGTATATTGTGGCGTCATTTATTTTTGTGACGTTATGTATTTTGTGACCTCATTTATTTTTGTGACGTTATGTATTTTGTGACGTTATTTATTTTTGTAACGTTATGTATTTTGTGACGTCATTTATTTTTGTGACGTCATTTATATTTGTGACGTTAAGTATTTTGTGACGTCATTTATTTTTGTGACGTTATGTATTAATATTTGTGACGTCATTAATTTTTGTGACGTCATTTATTTTTGTGACGTTATGTATTATGTGACGTCATTTATTTTTGTGACGTTATGTATTTTGTGACGTCATTTATTTTTGTGACGTTATGAATTTTGTGACGTCATTTATTTTTGTGACGTTAAGTATTTTGTGACGTCATTTATTTTTGTGACGTTATGAATTTTGTGACGTCATTTATTATTGTGACGTCATTTATTTTTGTGACGTTATGTATTTTGTGACGTCATTTATTTTTTTGACTTTATGTATTTTGTGACGTCATTTATTTTTGTGACGTTATGTATTTTGTGATGTCATTTATTATTGTGACGTCATTTATTTTTGTGACGTCATTTATTTTTGTGACGTTATGTATTTCGTGACGTCATTTTTTTGTGACGTTTAGTATTTTTTGACGTCATTTATTATTGTGACGTCATTTATTTTTGTGACGTTATGTATTTTGTGACGTCATTTATTTTTGTGACGTTATGTATTTTGTGACGTTATTTATTTTTGTGACGTTATGTATTTTGTGACGTCATTTATTTTTGTGACGTTATGTATTTTGTGACGTCATTTATTTTTGTGACGTTATGTATTTTGTGACGTCATTTATTATTGTGACGTCATTTATTTGTGTGACGTCATTTATTTTTGTGACGTTATGTATTTTGTGACGTCATTTATTTTTGTGACGTTATGTATTTTGTGACATCATTTATTTTTGAGACGTTATGTATTTTGTGACGTCATTTATTTTTTTGACGTTATGTATTATGTGACGTCATTTATTTTTGTAACGTTAGGTATTTTGTGACGTAATTAATTTTTGTGACGTCATTTATTTTTGTGACGTTATGTATTTTGTGACGTCATTTATTTTTGTGACGTTATGTTTTTTGTGACGTCATTTGTTTTTGTGACGTTTTGTATTTTGTGACGTCATTTATTTTTGTGACGTTATGTATTTTGTGACGTCATTTATTTTTGTGCCGTTATGTATTTTGTGACGTCATTTATTTTTGTGACGTTATGAATTTGTGACGTCAATTATTTTTATGACGTTATGTATTTTGTAACGTTATGTATTTTGTGGCGTCATTTATTTTTGTGACGTTATGTATTATGTGACCTCGTTTATTTTTGTGACGTTATGTATTTTGTGACGTTATTTATTTTTGTGACGTTATGTATTTTGTGACGTCATTTATTTTTGTGACGTCAATTATATTTGTGACGTTATGTATTTTGTGACGTCATTTATTTTTGTGACGTTATGTATTAATATTTGTGACGTCATTTATATTTGTGACGTTATGTATTTTGTGACCTCATTTATTTTTGTGAAGTTAGGTATTTTGTGACGTTATTTATTTTTGTGACGTTATGTATTTTGTGACGTCATTTATTTTTGTGACGTCATTTATATTTGTGACGTTATGTCTGTTGTGACGTCATTTATTTTTGTGACGTTATGTATTTTGTGACGTTATGTATTTTGTGACGTCATTTATTTTTGTGACGTTATGTATTTTGTGACGTCATTTATTATTGTTACGTCATTTATTTTTGTGACGTTATGTATTTTGTAACGTCATTTGTTTTTGTGATGTTTTTTTTTTGTGACGTCATTTATTTTTGTGACGTTATGTATATTGTGGCGTCATTTATTTTTGTGACGTTATGTATTTTGTGACCTCATTTATTTTTGTGACGTTATGTATTTTGTGACGTTATTTATTTTTGTAACGTTATGTATTTTGTGACGTCATTTATTTTTGTGACGTCATTTATATTTGTGACGTTAAGTATTTTGTGACGTCATTTATTTTTGTGACGTTATGTATTAATATTTGTGACGTCATTAATTTTTGTGACGTCATTTATTTTTGTGACGTTATGTATTTTGTGACGTCATTTATTTTTGTGACGTTATGTATTTTGTGACGTCATTTATTTTTGTGACGTTATGTATTTTGTGACGTCATTTATTTTTGTGTCGTTATGTATTTTGTGACGTCATTTTTTGTGACGTTTAGTATTTTGTGACGTCATTTATTATTGTGACGTCATTTATTTTTGTGACGTTATGTATTTTGTGACGTCATTTATTTTTGTGACGATATGTGTTTTGTGACGTTATGTATGTTTTGACGTAATTTATTTTTGTGACGTTGTGTATTTTGTGACGTCATTTATTTTTGTGACGTTATGTATTTTGTGACGTCATTTATTTTTGTGACGTTATGTATTTTGTGACGTCATTTATTATTGTGACGTCATTTATTTGTGTGACGTCATTTATTTTTGTGACGTTATGAATTTTGTGACGTCATTTATTATTGTGACGTCATTTATTTTTGTGACGTTATGTATTTTGTGACGTCATTTATTTTTTTGACGTTATGTATTTTGTGACGTCATTTATTTTTGTGACGTTATGTATTTTGTGACGTCATTTATTATTGTGACGTAATTTATTTTTGTGACGTTATGTATTTTGTGACGTCATTTATTTTTGTGACGTTATGTATCTTGTGACGTCATTTATTTTTTGACGTTATGTATTATGTGACGTCATTAATTTTTGTGACGTTAGGTATTTTGTGACGTTATTAATTTTTGTGACTTCATTTATTTTTGTGACGTTATGTATTTTGTGACGTCATTTTTTTTGTAACGTTATGTATTTTGTGACGTCATTTATTTTTGTGACGTTATGTATTTTGTTACGTCATTTATTTTTGTGACGTTATGAATTTTGTGACGTCATTTATTATTGTGACGTCATTTATTTTTGTGACGTTATGTATTTTGTGACGTCATTTATTTTTTTGACGTTATGTATTTTGTGACGTCATTTATTTTTTTGACGTTATGTATTTTGTGACGTCATTTATTTTTGTGACGTTATGTATTTTGTGACGTCATTTATTATTGTGACGTAATTTATTTTTGTGACGTTATGTATTTTGTGACGTCATTTATTTTAGTGACGTTATGTATCTTTTGACGTCATTTATTTTTTGACGTTATGTATTATGTGACGTCATTAATTTTTGTGACGTTAGGTATTTTGTGACGTTATTAATTTTTGTGACTTCATTTATTTTTGTGACGTTATGTATTTTGTGACGTCATTTTTTTTGTAACGTTATGTATTTTGTGACGTCATTTATTTTTGTGACGTTATGTATTTTGTGACGTCAATTATTTTTATGACGTTATGTATTTTGTAACGTTATGTATTTTGTGGCGTCATTTATTTTTGTGACGTTATGTATTTTGTGACGTCATTTATTTTTGTTACGTTATGTATTTTGTGACGTCATTTATTTTTGTGACGTTATGTATTAATATTTGTGACGTCATTTATTTTTGTGACGTTATGTATTTTGTGACCTCATTTATTTTTGTGACGTTATGTATTTTGTGACGTTATGTATTTTGTGACGTCATTTATTTTAGTGACGTTATGTATCTTTTGACGTCATTTATTTTTTGACGTTATGTATTATGTGACGTCATTAATTTTTGTGACGTTAGGTATTTTGTGACGTTATTAATTTTTGTGACTTCATTTATTTTTGTGACGTTATGTATTTTGTGACGTCATTTTTTTTGTAACGTTATGTATTTTGTGACGTCATTTTTTTTGTAACGTTATGTATTTTGTGACGTCATTTATTTTTGTGACGTTATGAATTTTGTGACGTCATTTATTATTGTGACGTCATTTATTTTTGTGACGTTATGTATTTTGTGACGTCATTTATTTTTTTGACTTTATGTATTTTGTGACGTCATTTATTTTTGTGACGTTATGTATTTTGTGATGTCATTTATTATTGTGACGTCATTTATTTTTGTGACGTCATTTATTTTTGTGACGTTATGTATTTCGTGACGTCATTTTTTTGTGACGTTTAGTATTTTTTGACGTCATTTATTATTGTGACGTCATTTATTTTTGTGACGTTATGTATTTTGTGACGTCATTTATTTTTGTGACGTTATGTATTTTGTGACGTCATTTATTTTTGTGACGTTATGTATTTTGTGACGTCATTTATTTTTGTGACGTTATGTATTTTGTGACGTCATTTATTTTTGTGACGTTATGTATTTTGTGACGTCATTTATTATTGTGACGTCATTTATTTGTGTGACGTCATTTATTTTTGTGACGTTATGTATTTTGTGACGTCATTTATTTTTGTGACGTTATGTATTTTGTGACATCATTTATTTTTGAGACGTTATGTATTTTGTGACGTCATTTATTTTTTTGACGTTATGTATTATGTGACGTCATTTATTTTTGTAACGTTAGGTATTTTGTGACGTAATTAATTTTTGTGACGTCATTTATTTTTGTGACGTTATGTATTTTGTGACGTCATTTATTTTTGTGACGTTATGTTTTTTGTGACGTCATTTGTTTTTGTGACGTCATTTATTTTGTGACGTCATTTATTTTTGTGACGTTATGAATTTGTGACGTCAATTATTTTTATGACGTTATGTATTTTGTAACGTTATGTATTTTGTGGCGTCATTTATTTTTGTGACGTTATGTATTATGTGACCTCGTTTATTTTTGTGACGTTATGTATTTTGTGACGTTATTTATTTTTGTGACGTTATGTATTTTGTGACGTCATTTATTTTTGTGACGTCAATTATATTTGTGACGTTATGTATTTTGTGACGTCATTTATTTTTGTGACGTTATGTATTAATATTTGTGACGTCATTTATATTTGTGACGTTATGTATTTTGTGACCTCATTTATTTTTGTGAAGTTATGTATTTTGTGACGTTATTTATTTTTGTGACGTTATGTATTTTGTGACGTCATTTATTATTGTGACGTCATTTATTTGTGTGACGTCATTTATTTTTGTGACGTTATGTATTTTGTGACGTCATTTATTTTTGTGACGTTATGTATTTTGTGACGTCATTTATTTTTGTGACGTTACGTATTTTGTGACGTCATTTATTTTTGTGACGTTATGTATTTTGTGACGTCATTTATTTTTGTGACGTTATGTATTTTGTGACGTCATTTATTATTGTGACGTCATTTATTTGTGTGACGTCATTTATTTTTGTGACGTTATGTATTTTGTGACGTCATTTATTTTTGTGACGTTATGTATTTTGTGACATCATTTATTTTTGAGACGTTATGTATTTTGTGACGTCATTTATTTTTTTGACGTTATGTATTATGTGACGTCATTTATTTTTGTAACGTTAGGTATTTTGTGACGTAATTAATTTTTGTGACGTCATTTATTTTTGTGACGTTATGTATTTTGTGACGTCATTTATTTTTGTGACGTTATGTTTTTTGTGACGTCATTTGTTTTTGTGACGTTTTGTATTTTGTGACGTCATTTATTTTTGTGACGTTATGTATTTTGTGACGTCATTTATTTTTGTGCCGTTATGTATTTTGTGACGTCATTTATTTTTGTGACGTTATGTATTTTGTGACGTCATTTATTTTTTTGACGTTATGTATTTTGTGACGTCATTTATTTTTGTGACGTTATGTATTTTGTGACGTCATTTATTATTGTGACGTAATTTATTTTTGTGACGTTATGTATTTTGTGACGTCATTTATTTTTGTGACGTTATGTATCTTGTGACGTCATTTATTTTTTGACGTTATGTATTATGTGACGTCATTAATTTTTGTGACGTTAGGTATTTTGTGACGTTATTAATTTTTGTGACTTCATTTATTTTTGTGACGTTATGTATTTTGTGACGTCATTTTTTTTGTAACGTTATGTATTTTGTGACGTCATTTATTTTTGTGACGTTATGTATTTTGTTACGTCATTTATTTTTGTGACGTTATGAATTTTGTGACGTCATTTATTATTGTGACGTCATTTATTTTTGTGACGTTATGTATTTTGTGACGTCATTTATTTTTTTGACGTTATGTATTTTGTGACGTCATTTATTTTTTTGACGTTATGTATTTTGTGACGTCATTTATTTTTGTGACGTTATGTATTTTGTGACGTCATTTATTATTGTGACGTAATTTATTTTTGTGACGTTATGTATTTTGTGACGTCATTTATTTTAGTGACGTTATGTATCTTTTGACGTCATTTATTTTTTGACGTTATGTATTATGTGACGTCATTAATTTTTGTGACGTTAGGTATTTTGTGACGTTATTATTTTTTGTGACTTCATTTATTTTTGTGACGTTATGTATTTTGTGACGTCATTTTTTTTGTAACGTTATGTATTTTGTGACGTCATTTATTTTTGTGACGTTATGTATTTTGTGACGTCAATTATTTTTATGACGTTATGTATTTTGTAACGTTATGTATTTTGTGGCGTCATTTATTTTTGTGACGTTATGTATTTTGTGACGTCATTTATTTTTGTTACGTTATGTATTTTGTGACGTCATTTATTTTTGTGACGTTATGTATTAATATTTGTGACGTCATTTATTTTTGTGACGTTATGTATTTTGTGACCTCATTTATTTTTGTGACGTTATGTATTTTGTGACGTTATGTATTTTGTGACGTCATTTATTTTAGTGACGTTATGTATCTTTTGACGTCATTTATTTTTTGACGTTATGTATTATGTGACGTCATTAATTTTTGTGACGTTAGGTATTTTGTGACGTTATTAATTTTTGTGACTTCATTTATTTTTGTGACGTTATGTATTTTGTGACGTCATTTTTTTTGTAACGTTATGTATTTTGTGACGTCATTTTTTTTGTAACGTTATGTATTTTGTGACGTCATTTATTTTTGTGACGTTATGAATTTTGTGACGTCATTTATTATTGTGACGTCATTTATTTTTGTGACGTTATGTATTTTGTGACGTCATTTATTTTTTTGACTTTATGTATTTTGTGACGTCATTTATTTTTGTGACGTTATGTATTTTGTGATGTCATTTATTATTGTGACGTCATTTATTTTTGTGACGTCATTTATTTTTGTGACGTTATGTATTTCGTGACGTCATTTTTTTGTGACGTTTAGTATTTTTTGACGTCATTTATTATTGTGACGTCATTTATTTTTGTGACGTTATGTATTTTGTGACGTCATTTATTTTTGTGACGTTATGTATTTTGTGACGTCATTTATTTTTGTGACGTTATGTATTTTGTGACGTCATTTATTTTTGTGACGTTATGTATTTTGTGACGTCATTTATTTTTGTGACGTTATGTATTTTGTGACGTCATTTATTATTGTGACGTCATTTATTTGTGTGACGTCATTTATTTTTGTGACGTTATGTATTTTGTGACGTCATTTATTTTTGTGACGTTATGTATTTTGTGACATCATTTATTTTTGAGACGTTATGTATTTTGTGACGTCATTTATTTTTTTGACGTTATGTATTATGTGACGTCATTTATTTTTGTAACGTTAGGTATTTTGTGACGTAATTAATTTTTGTGACGTCATTTATTTTTGTGACGTTATGTATTTTGTGACGTCATTTATTTTTGTGACGTTATGTTTTTTGTGACGTCATTTGTTTTTGTGACGTCATTTATTTTGTGACGTCATTTATTTTTGTGACGTTATGAATTTGTGACGTCAATTATTTTTATGACGTTATGTATTTTGTAACGTTATGTATTTTGTGGCGTCATTTATTTTTGTGACGTTATGTATTATGTGACCTCGTTTATTTTTGTGACGTTATGTATTTTGTGACGTTATTTATTTTTGTGACGTTATGTATTTTGTGACGTCATTTATTTTTGTGACGTCAATTATATTTGTGACGTTATGTATTTTGTGACGTCATTTATTTTTGTGACGTTATGTATTAATATTTGTGACGTCATTTATATTTGTGACGTTATGTATTTTGTGACCTCATTTATTTTTGTGAAGTTATGTATTTTGTGACGTTATTTATTTTTGTGACGTTATGTATTTTGTGACGTCATTTATTATTGTGACGTCATTTATTTGTGTGACGTCATTTATTTTTGTGACGTTATGTATTTTGTGACGTCATTTATTTTTGTGACGTTATGTATTTTGTGACGTCATTTATTTTTGTGACGTTACGTATTTTGTGACGTCATTTATTTTTGTGACGTTATGTATTTTGTGACGTCATTTATTTTTGTGACGTTATGTATTTTGTGACGTCATTTATTATTGTGACGTCATTTATTTGTGTGACGTCATTTATTTTTGTGACGTTATGTATTTTGTGACGTCATTTATTTTTGTGACGTTATGTATTTTGTGACATCATTTATTTTTGAGACGTTATGTATTTTGTGACGTCATTTATTTTTTTGACGTTATGTATTATGTGACGTCATTTATTTTTGTAACGTTAGGTATTTTGTGACGTAATTAATTTTTGTGACGTCATTTATTTTTGTGACGTTATGTATTTTGTGACGTCATTTATTTTTGTGACGTTATGTTTTTTGTGACGTCATTTGTTTTTGTGACGTTTTGTATTTTGTGACGTCATTTATTTTTGTGACGTTATGTATTTTGTGACGTCATTTATTTTTGTGCCGTTATGTATTTTGTGACGTCATTTATTTTTGTGACGTTATGAATTTGTGACGTCAATTATTTTTATGACGTTATGTATTTTGTAACGTTATGTATTTTGTGGCGTCATTTATTTTTGTGACGTTATGTATTATGTGACCTCGTTTATTTTTGTGACGTTATGTATTTTGTGACGTTATTTATTTTTGTGACGTTATGTATTTTGTGACGTCATTTATTTTTGTGACGTCAATTATATTTGTGACGTTATGTATTTTGTGACGTCATTTATTTTTGTGACGTTATGTATTAATATTTGTGACGTCATTTATATTTGTGACGTTATGTATTTTGTGACCTCATTTATTTTTGTGAAGTTATGTATTTTGTGACGTTATTTATTTTTGTGACGTTATGTATTTTGTGACGTCATTTATTTTTGTGACGTCATTTATATTTGTGACGTTATGTCTGTTGTGACGTCATTTATTTTTGTGACGTTATGTATTTTGTGACGTTATGTATTTTGTGACGTCATTTATTTTTGTGACGTTATGTATTTTGTGACGTCATTTATTATTGTTACGTCATTTATTTTTGTGACGTTATGTATTTTGTGACGTCATTTATTTTTATGCCGTTATGTATTTTGTGACGTCATTTATTTTTGTGACGTTATGTATTTTGTGACGTCAATTATTTTTATGACGTTATGTATTTTGTAACGTTATGTATTTTGTGGCGTCATTTATTTTTGTGACGTTATGTATTATGTGACCTCGTTTATTTTTGTGACGTTATGTATTTTGTGACGTTAATTATTTTGTGACGTTATGTATTTTGTGACGTCATTTATTTTTGTGACGTCAAATATATTTGTGACGTTATGTATTTTGTGACGTCATTTATTTTTGTGACGTTATGTATTAATATTTGTGACGTCATTTATATTTGTGACGTTATGTATTTTGTGACCTCATTTATTTTTGTGAAGTTATGTATTTTGTGACGTTATTTATTTTTGTGACGTTAATTATTTTGTGACGTCATTTATTTTTGTGACGTCATTTATATTTGTGACGTTATGTCTTTTGTGACGTCATTTATTTTTGTGACGTTATGTATTTTGTGACGTTATGTATTTTGTGACGTCATTTATTTTTGTGACGTTATGTATTTTGTGACGTCATTTATTATTGTTACGTCATTTATTTTTGTGACGTTATGTATTTTGTAACGTCATTTGTATTTGTGATGTTTTGTTTTTTGTGACGTCATTTATTTTTGTGACGTTATGTATATTGTGGCGTCATTTATTTTTGTGACGTTATGTATTTTGTGACCTCATTTATTTTTGTGACGTTATGTATTTTGTGACGTTATTTATTTTTGTAACGTTATGTATTTTGTGACGTCATTTATTTTTGTGACGTCATTTATATTTGTGACGTTAAGTATTTTGTGACGTCATTTATTTTTGTGACGTTATGTATTAATATTTGTGACGTCATTAATTTTTGTGACGTCATTTATTTTTGTGACGTTATGTATTATGTGACGTCATTTATTTTTGTGACGTTATGTATTTTGTGACGTCATTTATTTTTGTGACGTTATGAATTTTGTGACGTCATTTATTTTTGTGACGTTAAGTATTTTGTGACGTCATTTATTTTTGTGACGTTATGAATTTTGTGACGTCATTTATTATTGTGACGTCATTTATTTTTGTGACGTTATGTATTTTGTGACGTCATTTATTTTTTTGACTTTATGTATTTTGTGACGTCATTTATTTTTGTGACGTTATGTATTTTGTGATGTCATTTATTATTGTGACGTCATTTATTTTTGTGACGTCATTTATTTTTGTGACGTTATGTATTTCGTGACGTCATTTTTTTGTGACGTTTAGTATTTTTTGACGTCATTTATTATTGTGACGTCATTTATTTTTGTGACGTTATGTATTTTGTGACGTCATTTATTTTTGTGACGTTATGTATTTTGTGACGTTATTTATTTTTGTGACGTTATGTATTTTGTGACGTCATTTATTTTTGTGACGTTATGTATTTTGTGACGTCATTTATTTTTGTGACGTTATGTATTTTGTGACGTCATTTATTATTGTGACGTCATTTATTTGTGTGACGTCATTTATTTTTGTGACGTTATGTATTTTGTGACGTCATTTATTTTTGTGCCGTTATGTATTTTGTGACGTCATTTATTTTTGTGACGTTATGTATTTTGTGACGTCAATTATTTTTATGACGTTATGTATTTTGTAACGTTATGTATTTTGTGGCGTCATTTATTTTTGTGACGTTATGTATTATGTGACCTCGTTTATTTTTGTGACGTTATGTATTTTGTGACGTTATTTATTTTTGTGACGTTATGTATTTTGTGACGTCATTTATTTTTGTGACGTCAAATATATTTGTGACGTTATGTATTTTGTGACGTCATTTATTTTTGTGACGTTATGTATTAATATTTGTGACGTCATTTATATTTGTGACGTTATGTCTGTTGTGACGTCATTTATATTTGTGACGTTAAGTATTTTGTGACGTCATTTATTTTTGTGACGTTATGTATTAATATTTGTGACGTCATTAATTTTTGTGACGTCATTTATTTTTGTGACGTTATGTATTTTTTGACGTCATTTATTTTTGTGACGTTATGTATTTTGTGACGTCATTTATTTTTGTGACGTTATGTATTTTGTGACGTCATTTATTTTTGTGTCGTTATGTATTTTGTGACGTCATTTTTTGTGACGTTTAGTATTTTGTGACGTCATTTATTATTGTGACGTCATTTATTTTTGTGACGTTATGTATTTTGTGACGTCATTTATTTTTGTGACGATATGTGTTTTGTGACGTTATGTATGTTTTGACGTCATTTATTTTTGTGACGTTGTGTATTTTGTGACGTCATTTATTTTTGTGACGTTATGTATTTTGTGACGTCATTTATTTTTGTGACGTTATGTATTTTGTGACGTCATTTATTATTGTGACGTCATTTATTTATGTGACGTCATTTATTTTTGTGACGTTATGAATTTTGTGACGTCATTTATTATTGTGACGTCATTTATTTTTGTGACGTTATGTATTTTGTGACGTCATTTATTTTTTTGACGTTATGTATTTTGTGACGTCATTTATTTTTGTGACGTTATGTATTTTGTGACGTCATTTATTATTGTGACGTAATTTATTTTTGTGACGTTATGTATTTTGTGACGTCATTTATTTTTGTGACGTTATGTATCTTGTGACGTCATTTATTTTTTGACGTTATGTATTATGTGACGTCATTAATTTTTGTGACGTTAGGTATTTTGTGACGTTATTAATTTTTGTGACTTCATTTATTTTTGTGACGTTATGTATTTTGTGACGTCATTTTTTTTGTAACGTTATGTATTTTGTGACGTCATTTATTTTTGTGACGTTATGTATTTTGTTACGTCATTTATTTTTGTGACGTTATGAATTTTGTGACGTCATTTATTATTGTGACGTAATTTATTTTTGTGACGTTATGTATTTTGTGACGTCATTTATTTTTGTGACGATATGTGTTTTGTGACGTTATGTATTTTTTGACGTCATTTATTTTTGTGACGTTATGTATTTTGTGACGTCATTTATTTTTGTGACGTTATGTATATTGTGACGTCATTTATTTTTGTGACGTTATGTATTTTGTGACGTCATTTATTATTGTGACGTCATTTATTTGTGTGACGTCATTTATTTTTGTGACGTTATGTATTTTGTGACGTCATTTATTTTTGTGACGTTATGTATTTTGTGACGTCATTTATTTTTGTGACGTTATGTATTTTGTGACGTCATTTATTTTTGTGACGTTATGTATTTTGTGACGTCATTTATTTTTGTGACGTTATGTATTTTGTGACGTCATTTATTTTTGTGACGTTATGAATTTTGTGACGTAATTTTTTTGTGACGTTTAGTATTTTGTGACGTCATTTATTATTGTGACGTCATTTATTTTTGTGACGTCATGTATTTTGTGACGTCATTTATTTTTGTGACGATATGTGTTTTGTGACGTTATGTATTTTTTGACGTCATTTATTTTTGTGACGTTATGTATTTTGTTACGACATTTATTTTTGTGACGTTTTGTATTTTGTGACGTCATTTATTTTTGTGACGTTATGTATTTTGTGACGTCATTTATTTTTGTGACGTTATGTATTTTGTGACGTCATTTTTTTTTTGACGTTATGTATTATGTGACGTCATTTATTTTTGTGACGTTAGGTATTTTGTGACGTAATTAATTTTTGTGACGTCATTTATTTTTGTGACGTTATGTATTTTGTGACGTCATTTATTTTTGTGACGTTATGTTTTTTGTGACGTCATTTGTTTTTGTGACATTTGTATTTTGTGACGTCATTTATTTTTGTGACGTTATGTATTTTGTGACGTCATTTATTTTTGTGACGTTATGTATTTTGTGACGTCAATTATTTATATGACGTTATGTATTTTGTAACGTTATGTATTTTGTGACCTCATTTATTTTTGTGACGTTATGTATTTTGTGACGTTATTTATTTTTGTGACGTTGTGTATTTTGTGACGTCATTTATTTTTGTGACGTCATTTATATTTGTGACGTTATGTATTTTGTGACGTCATTTATTTTTGTGACGTTATGTATTTTGTGACGTCATTTATTTTTGTGACGTTATGTATTTTGTGACGTCATTTATTTTTGTGACGTTATGTATTTTGTGACGTCATTTATTTTTGTGACGTTATGTATTTTGTGACGTTATGTGTTTTGTGACGTCATTTATTTTTGTGACGTTATGTATTTTGTGACGTCATATATTTTTGTGACGTTAAGTATTTTGTGACGTCATTTATTATTGTGACGTCATTTATTTTTGTGACGTTATGTATTTTGTGACGTCATTTATTTTTGTGACGTTATGTATTTTGTGACGTCATTTATTTTTGTGACGTTATGTTTTTTGTGACGTTATGTATTTTGTGGCGTCATTTATTTTTGTGACGTTATGTATTATGTGACCTCGTTTATTTTTGTGACGTTATGTATTTTGTGACGTTATTTATTTTTGTGACGTTATGTATTTTGTGACGTCATTTATTTTTGTGACGTTATGTATTTTGTGACGTCATTTATTATTGTGACGTCATTTGTTTGTGTGACGTCATTTATTTTTGTGACGTTATGTATTTTGTGACGTCATTTATTTTTGTGACGTTATGTTTTTTGTGACGTTATGTATTTTTGTGACGTCATTTATTTTTGTGACGCTATGTATTTTGTGACGTCATTTATTTTTGTGACGTTATGAATTTTGTGACGTCATTTATTTTTGTGACGTTAAGTATTTTGTGACGTCATTTATTTTTGTGACGTTATGAATTTTGTGACGTCATTTATTATTGTGACGTCATTTATTTTTTATGACGTTATGTATTTTGTGACGTCATTTATTTTTGTGACGTTATGTATTTTGTGACGTCATTTATTTTTGTGACGTTATGTATTTTGTGACGTCATTTATTATTGTGACGTCATTTATTTGTGTGACGTCATTTATTTTTGTGACGTTATGTATTTTGTGACGTCATTTATTTTTGTGACGTTATGTATTTTGTGACATCATTTATTTTTGAGACGTTATGTATTTTGTGACGTCATTTATTTTTTTGACGTTATGTATTATGTGACGTCATTTATTTTTGTAACGTTAGGTATTTTGTGACGTAATTAATTTTTGTGACGTCATTTATTTTTGTGACGTTATGTATTTTGTGACGTCATTTATTTTTGTGACGTTATGTTTTTTGTGACGTCATTTGTTTTTGTGACGTTTTGTATTTTGTGACGTCATTTATTTTTGTGACGTTATGTATTTTGTGACGTCATTTATTTTTGTGCCGTTATGTATTTTGTGACGTCATTTATTTTTGTGACGTTATGTATTTTGTGACGTCAATTATTTTTATGACGTTATGTATTTTGTAACGTTATGTATTTTGTGGCGTCATTTATTTTTGTGACGTTATGTATTATGTGACCTCGTTTATTTTTGTGACGTTATGTATTTTGTGACGTTAATTATTTTGTGACGTTATGTATTTTGTGACGTCATTTATTTTTGTGACGTCAAATATATTTGTGACGTTATGTATTTTGTGACGTCATTTATTTTTGTGACGTTATGTATTAATATTTGTGACGTCATTTATATTTGTGACGTTATGTATTTTGTGACCTCATTTATTTTTGTGAAGTTATGTATTTTGTGACGTTATTTATTTTTGTGACGTTATGTATTTTGTGACGTCATTTATTTTTGTGACGTCATTTATATTTGTGACGTTATGTCTTTTGTGACGTCATTTATTTTTGTGACGTTATGTATTTTGTGACGTTATGTATTTTGTGACGTCATTTATTTTTGTGACGTTATGTATTTTGTGACGTCATTTATTATTGTTACGTCATTTATTTTTGTGACGTTATGTATTTTGTAAAGTCATTTGTATTTGTGATGTTTTGTTTTTTGTGACGTCATTTATTTTTGTGACGTTATGTATTTTGTGACATCATTTATTTTTGAGACGTTATGTATTTTGTGACGTCATTTATTTTTTTGACGTTATGTATTATGTGACGTCATTTATTTTTGTAACGTTAGGTATTTTGTGACGTAATTAATTTTTGTGACGTCATTTATTTTTGTGACGTTATGTATTTTGTGACGTCATTTATTTTTGTGACGTTATGTTTTTTGTGACGTCATTTGTTTTTGTGACGTTTTGTATTTTGTGACGTCATTTATTTTTGTGACGTTATGTATTTTGTGACGTCATTTATTTTTGTGCCGTTATGTATTTTGTGACGTCATTTATTTTTGTGACGTTATGAATTTGTGACGTCAATTATTTTTATGACGTTATGTATTTTGTAACGTTATGTATTTTGTGGCGTCATTTATTTTTGTGACGTTATGTATTATGTGACCTCGTTTATTTTTGTGACGTTATGTATTTTGTGACGTTATTTATTTTTGTGACGTTATGTATTTTGTGACGTCATTTATTTTTGTGACGTCAATTATATTTGTGACGTTATGTATTTTGTGACGTCATTTATTTTTGTGACGTTATGTATTAATATTTGTGACGTCATTTATATTTGTGACGTTATGTATTTTGTGACCTCATTTATTTTTGTGAAGTTATGTATTTTGTGACGTTATTTATTTTTGTGACGTTATGTATTTTGTGACGTCATTTATTTTTGTGACGTCATTTATATTTGTGACGTTATGTCTGTTGTGACGTCATTTATTTTTGTGACGTTATGTATTTTGTGACGTTATGTATTTTGTGACGTCATTTATTTTTGTGACGTTATGTATTTTGTGACGTCATTTATTATTGTTACGTCATTTATTTTTGTGACGTTATGTATTTTGTGACGTCATTTATTTTTGTGCCGTTATGTATTTTGTGACGTCATTTATTTTTGTGACGTTATGTATTTTGTGACGTCAATTATTTTTATGACGTTATGTATTTTGTAACGTTATGTATTTTGTGGCGTCATTTATTTTTGTGACGTTATGTATTATGTGACCTCGTTTATTTTTGTGACGTTATGTATTTTGTGACGTTAATTATTTTGTGACGTTATGTATTTTGTGACGTCATTTATTTTTGTGACGTCAAATATATTTGTGACGTTATGTATTTTGTGACGTCATTTATTTTTGTGACGTTATGTATTAATATTTGTGACGTCATTTATATTTGTGACGTTATGTATTTTGTGACCTCATTTATTTTTGTGAAGTTATGTATTTTGTGACGTTATTTATTTTTGTGACGTTATGTATTTTGTGACGTCATTTATTTTTGTGACGTCATTTATATTTGTGACGTTATGTCTTTTGTGACGTCATTTATTTTTGTGACGTTATGTATTTTGTGACGTTATGTTTTTTGTGACGTCATTTATTTTTGTGACGTTATGTATTTTGTGACGTCATTTATTATTGTTACGTCATTTATTTTTGTGACGTTATGTATTTTGTAACGTCATTTGTATTTGTGATGTTTTGTTTTTTGTGACGTCATTTATTTTTGTGACGTTATGTATATTGTGGCGTCATTTATTTTTGTGACGTTATGTATTTTGTGACCTCATTTATTTTTGTGACGTTATGTATTTTGTGACGTTATTTATTTTTGTAACGTTATGTATTTTGTGACGTCATTTATTTTTGTGACGTCATTTATATTTGTGACGTTAAGTATTTTGTGACGTCATTTATTTTTGTGACGTTTTGTATTAATATTTGTGACGTCATTAATTTTTGTGACGTCATTTATTTTTGTGACGTTATGTATTATGTGACGTCATTTATTTTTGTGACGTTATGTATTTTGTGACGTCATTTATTTTTGTGACGTTATGAATTTTGTGACGTCATTTATTTTTGTGACGTTAAGTATTTTGTGACGTCATTTATTTTTGTGACGTTATGAATTTTGTGACGTCATTTATTATTGTGACGTCATTTATTTTTGTGACGTTATGTATTTTGTGACGTCATTTATTTTTTTGACTTTATGTATTTTGTGACGTCATTTATTTTTGTGACGTTATGTATTTTGTGATGTCATTTATTATTGTGACGTCATTTATTTTTGTGACGTCATTTATTTTTGTGACGTTATGTATTTCGTGACGTCATTTTTTTGTGACGTTTAGTATTTTTTGACGTCATTTATTATTGTGACGTCATTTATTTTTGTGACGTTATGTATTTTGTGACGTCATTTATTTTTGTGACGTTATGTATTTTGTGACGTTATTTATTTTTGTGACGTTATGTATTTTGTGACGTCATTTATTTTTGTGACGTTATGTATTTTGTGACGTCATTTATTTTTGTGACGTTATGTATTTTGTGACGTCATTTATTATTGTGACGTCATTTATTTGTGTGACGTCATTTATTTTTGTGACGTTATGTATTTTGTGACGTCATTTATTTTTGTGACGTTATGTATTTTGTGACATCATTTATTTTTGAGACGTTATGTATTTTGTGACGTCATTTATTTTTTTGACGTTATGTATTATGTGACGTCATTTATTTTTGTAACGTTAGGTATTTTGTGACGTAATTAATTTTTGTGACGTCATTTATTTTTGTGACGTTATGTATTTTGTGACGTCATTTATTTTTGTGACGTTATGTTTTTTGTGACGTCATTTGTTTTTGTGACGTTTTGTATTTTGTGACGTCATTTATTTTTGTGACGTTATGTATTTTGTGACGTCATTTATTTTTGTGCCGTTATGTATTTTGTGACGTCATTTATTTTTGTGACGTTATGAATTTGTGACGTCAATTATTTTTATGACGTTATGTATTTTGTAACGTTATGTATTTTGTGGCGTCATTTATTTTTGTGACGTTATGTATTATGTGACCTCGTTTATTTTTGTGACGTTATGTATTTTGTGACGTTATTTATTTTTGTGACGTTATGTATTTTGTGACGTCATTTATTTTTGTGACGTCAATTATATTTGTGACGTTATGTATTTTGTGACGTCATTTATTTTTGTGACGTTATGTATTAATATTTGTGACGTCATTTATATTTGTGACGTTATGTATTTTGTGACCTCATTTATTTTTGTGAAGTTAGGTATTTTGTGACGTTATTTATTTTTGTGACGTTATGTATTTTGTGACGTCATTTATTTTTGTGACGTCATTTATATTTGTGACGTTATGTCTGTTGTGACGTCATTTATTTTTGTGACGTTATGTATTTTGTGACGTTATGTATTTTGTGACGTCATTTATTTTTGTGACGTTATGTATTTTGTGACGTCATTTATTATTGTTACGTCATTTATTTTTGTGACGTTATGTATTTTGTAACGTCATTTGTTTTTGTGATGTTTTTTTTTTGTGACGTCATTTATTTTTGTGACGTTATGTATATTGTGGCGTCATTTATTTTTGTGACGTTATGTATTTTGTGACCTCATTTATTTTTGTGACGTTATGTATTTTGTGACGTTATTTATTTTTGTAACGTTATGTATTTTGTGACGTCATTTATTTTTGTGACGTCATTTATATTTGTGACGTTAAGTATTTTGTGACGTCATTTATTTTTGTGACGTTATGTATTAATATTTGTGACGTCATTAATTTTTGTGACGTCATTTATTTTTGTGACGTTATGTATTTTGTGACGTCATTTATTTTTGTGACGTTATGTATTTTGTGACGTCATTTATTTTTGTGACGTTATGTATTTTGTGACGTCATTTATTTTTGTGTCGTTATGTATTTTGTGACGTCATTTTTTGTGACGTTTAGTATTTTGTGACGTCATTTATTATTGTGACGTCATTTATTTTTGTGACGTTATGTATTTTGTGACGTCATTTATTTTTGTGACGATATGTGTTTTGTGACGTTATGTATGTTTTGACGTAATTTATTTTTGTGACGTTGTGTATTTTGTGACGTCATTTATTTTTGTGACGTTATGTATTTTGTGACGTCATTTATTTTTGTGACGTTATGTATTTTGTGACGTCATTTATTATTGTGACGTCATTTATTTGTGTGACGTCATTTATTTTTGTGACGTTATGAATTTTGTGACGTCATTTATTATTGTGACGTCATTTATTTTTGTGACGTTATGTATTTTGTGACGTCATTTATTTTTTTGACGTTATGTATTTTGTGACGTCATTTATTTTTGTGACGTTATGTATTTTGTGACGTCATTTATTATTGTGACGTAATTTATTTTTGTGACGTTATGTATTTTGTGACGTCATTTATTTTTGTGACGTTATGTATCTTGTGACGTCATTTATTTTTTGACGTTATGTATTATGTGACGTCATTAATTTTTGTGACGTTAGGTATTTTGTGACGTTATTAATTTTTGTGACTTCATTTATTTTTGTGACGTTATGTATTTTGTGACGTCATTTTTTTTGTAACGTTATGTATTTTGTGACGTCATTTATTTTTGTGACGTTATGTATTTTGTTACGTCATTTATTTTTGTGACGTTATGAATTTTGTGACGTCATTTATTATTGTGACGTCATTTATTTTTGTGACGTTATGTATTTTGTGACGTCATTTATTTTTTTGACGTTATGTATTTTGTGACGTCATTTATTTTTTTGACGTTATGTATTTTGTGACGTCATTTATTTTTGTGACGTTATGTATTTTGTGACGTCATTTATTATTGTGACGTAATTTATTTTTGTGACGTTATGTATTTTGTGACGTCATTTATTTTAGTGACGTTATGTATCTTTTGACGTCATTTATTTTTTGACGTTATGTATTATGTGACGTCATTAATTTTTGTGACGTTAGGTATTTTGTGACGTTATTAATTTTTGTGACTTCATTTATTTTTGTGACGTTATGTATTTTGTGACGTCATTTTTTTTGTAACGTTATGTATTTTGTGACGTCATTTATTTTTGTGACGTTATGTATTTTGTGACGTCAATTATTTTTATGACGTTATGTATTTTGTAACGTTATGTATTTTGTGGCGTCATTTATTTTTGTGACGTTATGTATTTTGTGACGTCATTTATTTTTGTTACGTTATGTATTTTGTGACGTCATTTATTTTTGTGACGTTATGTATTAATATTTGTGACGTCATTTATTTTTGTGACGTTATGTATTTTGTGACCTCATTTATTTTTGTGACGTTATGTATTTTGTGACGTTATGTATTTTGTGACGTCATTTATTTTAGTGACGTTATGTATCTTTTGACGTCATTTATTTTTTGACGTTATGTATTATGTGACGTCATTAATTTTTGTGACGTTAGGTATTTTGTGACGTTATTAATTTTTGTGACTTCATTTATTTTTGTGACGTTATGTATTTTGTGACGTCATTTTTTTTGTAACGTTATGTATTTTGTGACGTCATTTTTTTTGTAACGTTATGTATTTTGTGACGTCATTTATTTTTGTGACGTTATGAATTTTGTGACGTCATTTATTATTGTGACGTCATTTATTTTTGTGACGTTATGTATTTTGTGACGTCATTTATTTTTTTGACTTTATGTATTTTGTGACGTCATTTATTTTTGTGACGTTATGTATTTTGTGATGTCATTTATTATTGTGACGTCATTTATTTTTGTGACGTCATTTATTTTTGTGACGTTATGTATTTCGTGACGTCATTTTTTTGTGACGTTTAGTATTTTTTGACGTCATTTATTATTGTGACGTCATTTATTTTTGTGACGTTATGTATTTTGTGACGTCATTTATTTTTGTGACGTTATGTATTTTGTGACGTCATTTATTTTTGTGACGTTATGTATTTTGTGACGTCATTTATTTTTGTGACGTTATGTATTTTGTGACGTCATTTATTTTTGTGACGTTATGTATTTTGTGACGTCATTTATTATTGTGACGTCATTTATTTGTGTGACGTCATTTATTTTTGTGACGTTATGTATTTTGTGACGTCATTTATTTTTGTGACGTTATGTATTTTGTGACATCATTTATTTTTGAGACGTTATGTATTTTGTGACGTCATTTATTTTTTTGACGTTATGTATTATGTGACGTCATTTATTTTTGTAACGTTAGGTATTTTGTGACGTAATTAATTTTTGTGACGTCATTTATTTTTGTGACGTTATGTATTTTGTGACGTCATTTATTTTTGTGACGTTATGTTTTTTGTGACGTCATTTGTTTTTGTGACGTCATTTATTTTGTGACGTCATTTATTTTTGTGACGTTATGAATTTGTGACGTCAATTATTTTTATGACGTTATGTATTTTGTAACGTTATGTATTTTGTGGCGTCATTTATTTTTGTGACGTTATGTATTATGTGACCTCGTTTATTTTTGTGACGTTATGTATTTTGTGACGTTATTTATTTTTGTGACGTTATGTATTTTGTGACGTCATTTATTTTTGTGACGTCAATTATATTTGTGACGTTATGTATTTTGTGACGTCATTTATTTTTGTGACGTTATGTATTAATATTTGTGACGTCATTTATATTTGTGACGTTATGTATTTTGTGACCTCATTTATTTTTGTGAAGTTATGTATTTTGTGACGTTATTTATTTTTGTGACGTTATGTATTTTGTGACGTCATTTATTATTGTGACGTCATTTATTTGTGTGACGTCATTTATTTTTGTGACGTTATGTATTTTGTGACGTCATTTATTTTTGTGACGTTATGTATTTTGTGACGTCATTTATTTTTGTGACGTTACGTATTTTGTGACGTCATTTATTTTTGTGACGTTATGTATTTTGTGACGTCATTTATTTTTGTGACGTTATGTATTTTGTGACGTCATTTATTATTGTGACGTCATTTATTTGTGTGACGTCATTTATTTTTGTGACGTTATGTATTTTGTGACGTCATTTATTTTTGTGACGTTATGTATTTTGTGACATCATTTATTTTTGAGACGTTATGTATTTTGTGACGTCATTTATTTTTTTGACGTTATGTATTATGTGACGTCATTTATTTTTGTAACGTTAGGTATTTTGTGACGTAATTAATTTTTGTGACGTCATTTATTTTTGTGACGTTATGTATTTTGTGACGTCATTTATTTTTGTGACGTTATGTTTTTTGTGACGTCATTTGTTTTTGTGACGTTTTGTATTTTGTGACGTCATTTATTTTTGTGACGTTATGTATTTTGTGACGTCATTTATTTTTGTGCCGTTATGTATTTTGTGACGTCATTTATTTTTGTGACGTTATGTATTTTGTGACGTCATTTATTTTTTTGACGTTATGTATTTTGTGACGTCATTTATTTTTGTGACGTTATGTATTTTGTGACGTCATTTATTATTGTGACGTAATTTATTTTTGTGACGTTATGTATTTTGTGACGTCATTTATTTTTGTGACGTTATGTATCTTGTGACGTCATTTATTTTTTGACGTTATGTATTATGTGACGTCATTAATTTTTGTGACGTTAGGTATTTTGTGACGTTATTAATTTTTGTGACTTCATTTATTTTTGTGACGTTATGTATTTTGTGACGTCATTTTTTTTGTAACGTTATGTATTTTGTGACGTCATTTATTTTTGTGACGTTATGTATTTTGTTACGTCATTTATTTTTGTGACGTTATGAATTTTGTGACGTCATTTATTATTGTGACGTCATTTATTTTTGTGACGTTATGTATTTTGTGACGTCATTTATTTTTTTGACGTTATGTATTTTGTGACGTCATTTATTTTTTTGACGTTATGTATTTTGTGACGTCATTTATTTTTGTGACGTTATGTATTTTGTGACGTCATTTATTATTGTGACGTAATTTATTTTTGTGACGTTATGTATTTTGTGACGTCATTTATTTTAGTGACGTTATGTATCTTTTGACGTCATTTATTTTTTGACGTTATGTATTATGTGACGTCATTAATTTTTGTGACGTTAGGTATTTTGTGACGTTATTAATTTTTGTGACTTCATTTATTTTTGTGACGTTATGTATTTTGTGACGTCATTTTTTTTGTAACGTTATGTATTTTGTGACGTCATTTATTTTTGTGACGTTATGTATTTTGTGACGTCAATTATTTTTATGACGTTATGTATTTTGTAACGTTATGTATTTTGTGGCGTCATTTATTTTTGTGACGTTATGTATTTTGTGACGTCATTTATTTTTGTTACGTTATGTATTTTGTGACGTCATTTATTTTTGTGACGTTATGTATTAATATTTGTGACGTCATTTATTTTTGTGACGTTATGTATTTTGTGACCTCATTTATTTTTGTGACGTTATGTATTTTGTGACGTTATGTATTTTGTGACGTCATTTATTTTAGTGACGTTATGTATCTTTTGACGTCATTTATTTTTTGACGTTATGTATTATGTGACGTCATTAATTTTTGTGACGTTAGGTATTTTGTGACGTTATTAATTTTTGTGACTTCATTTATTTTTGTGACGTTATGTATTTTGTGACGTCATTTTTTTTGTAACGTTATGTATTTTGTGACGTCATTTTTTTTGTAACGTTATGTATTTTGTGACGTCATTTATTTTTGTGACGTTATGAATTTTGTGACGTCATTTATTATTGTGACGTCATTTATTTTTGTGACGTTATGTATTTTGTGACGTCATTTATTTTTTTGACTTTATGTATTTTGTGACGTCATTTATTTTTGTGACGTTATGTATTTTGTGATGTCATTTATTATTGTGACGTCATTTATTTTTGTGACGTCATTTATTTTTGTGACGTTATGTATTTCGTGACGTCATTTTTTTGTGACGTTTAGTATTTTTTGACGTCATTTATTATTGTGACGTCATTTATTTTTGTGACGTTATGTATTTTGTGACGTCATTTATTTTTGTGACGTTATGTATTTTGTGACGTCATTTATTTTTGTGACGTTATGTATTTTGTGACGTCATTTATTTTTGTGACGTTATGTATTTTGTGACGTCATTTATTTTTGTGACGTTATGTATTTTGTGACGTCATTTATTATTGTGACGTCATTTATTTGTGTGACGTCATTTATTTTTGTGACGTTATGTATTTTGTGACGTCATTTATTTTTGTGACGTTATGTATTTTGTGACATCATTTATTTTTGAGACGTTATGTATTTTGTGACGTCATTTATTTTTTTGACGTTATGTATTATGTGACGTCATTTATTTTTGTAACGTTAGGTATTTTGTGACGTCATTTATTTTGTGACGTCATTTATTTTTGTGACGTTATGAATTTGTGACGTCAATTATTTTTATGACGTTATGTATTTTGTAACGTTATGTATTTTGTGGCGTCATTTATTTTTGTGACGTTATGTATTATGTGACCTCGTTTATTTTTGTGACGTTATGTATTTTGTGACGTTATTTATTTTTGTGACGTTATGTATTTTGTGACGTCATTTATTTTTGTGACGTCAATTATATTTGTGACGTTATGTATTTTGTGACGTCATTTATTTTTGTGACGTTATGTATTAATATTTGTGACGTCATTTATATTTGTGACGTTATGTATTTTGTGACCTCATTTATTTTTGTGAAGTTATGTATTTTGTGACGTTATTTATTTTTGTGACGTTATGTATTTTGTGACGTCATTTATTATTGTGACGTCATTTATTTGTGTGACGTCATTTATTTTTGTGACGTTATGTATTTTGTGACGTCATTTATTTTTGTGACGTTATGTATTTTGTGACGTCATTTATTTTTGTGACGTTACGTATTTTGTGACGTCATTTATTTTTGTGACGTTATGTATTTTGTGACGTCATTTATTTTTGTGACGTTATGTATTTTGTGACGTCATTTATTATTGTGACGTCATTTATTTGTGTGACGTCATTTATTTTTGTGACGTTATGTATTTTGTGACGTCATTTATTTTTGTGACGTTATGTATTTTGTGACATCATTTATTTTTGAGACGTTATGTATTTTGTGACGTCATTTATTTTTTTGACGTTATGTATTATGTGACGTCATTTATTTTTGTAACGTTAGGTATTTTGTGACGTAATTAATTTTTGTGACGTCATTTATTTTTGTGACGTTATGTATTTTGTGACGTCATTTATTTTTGTGACGTTATGTTTTTTGTGACGTCATTTGTTTTTGTGACGTTTTGTATTTTGTGACGTCATTTATTTTTGTGACGTTATGTATTTTGTGACGTCATTTATTTTTGTGCCGTTATGTATTTTGTGACGTCATTTATTTTTGTGACGTTATGAATTTGTGACGTCAATTATTTTTATGACGTTATGTATTTTGTAACGTTATGTATTTTGTGGCGTCATTTATTTTTGTGACGTTATGTATTATGTGACCTCGTTTATTTTTGTGACGTTATGTATTTTGTGACGTTATTTATTTTTGTGACGTTATGTATTTTGTGACGTCATTTATTTTTGTGACGTCAATTATATTTGTGACGTTATGTATTTTGTGACGTCATTTATTTTTGTGACGTTATGTATTAATATTTGTGACGTCATTTATATTTGTGACGTTATGTATTTTGTGACCTCATTTATTTTTGTGAAGTTATGTATTTTGTGACGTTATTTATTTTTGTGACGTTATGTATTTTGTGACGTCATTTATTTTTGTGACGTCATTTATATTTGTGACGTTATGTCTGTTGTGACGTCATTTATTTTTGTGACGTTATGTATTTTGTGACGTTATGTATTTTGTGACGTCATTTATTTTTGTGACGTTATGTATTTTGTGACGTCATTTATTATTGTTACGTCATTTATTTTTGTGACGTTATGTATTTTGTGACGTCATTTATTTTTGTGCCGTTATGTATTTTGTGACGTCATTTATTTTTGTGACGTTATGTATTTTGTGACGTCAATTATTTTTATGACGTTATGTATTTTGTAACGTTATGTATTTTGTGGCGTCATTTATTTTTGTGACGTTATGTATTATGTGACCTCGTTTATTTTTGTGACGTTATGTATTTTGTGACGTTAATTATTTTGTGACGTTATGTATTTTGTGACGTCATTTATTTTTGTGACGTCAAATATATTTGTGACGTTATGTATTTTGTGACGTCATTTATTTTTGTGACGTTATGTATTAATATTTGTGACGTCATTTATATTTGTGACGTTATGTATTTTGTGACCTCATTTATTTTTGTGAAGTTATGTATTTTGTGACGTTATTTATTTTTGTGACGTTAATTATTTTGTGACGTCATTTATTTTTGTGACGTCATTTATATTTGTGACGTTATGTCTTTTGTGACGTCATTTATTTTTGTGACGTTATGTATTTTGTGACGTTATGTATTTTGTGACGTCATTTATTTTTGTGACGTTATGTATTTTGTGACGTCATTTATTATTGTTACGTCATTTATTTTTGTGACGTTATGTATTTTGTAACGTCATTTGTATTTGTGATGTTTTGTTTTTTGTGACGTCATTTATTTTTGTGACGTTATGTATATTGTGGCGTCATTTATTTTTGTGACGTTATGTATTTTGTGACCTCATTTATTTTTGTGACGTTATGTATTTTGTGACGTTATTTATTTTTGTAACGTTATGTATTTTGTGACGTCATTTATTTTTGTGACGTCATTTATATTTGTGACGTTAAGTATTTTGTGACGTCATTTATTTTTGTGACGTTATGTATTAATATTTGTGACGTCATTAATTTTTGTGACGTCATTTATTTTTGTGACGTTATGTATTATGTGACGTCATTTATTTTTGTGACGTTATGTATTTTGTGACGTCATTTATTTTTGTGACGTTATGAATTTTGTGACGTCATTTATTTTTGTGACGTTAAGTATTTTGTGACGTCATTTATTTTTGTGACGTTATGAATTTTGTGACGTCATTTATTATTGTGACGTCATTTATTTTTGTGACGTTATGTATTTTGTGACGTCATTTATTTTTTTGACTTTATGTATTTTGTGACGTCATTTATTTTTGTGACGTTATGTATTTTGTGATGTCATTTATTATTGTGACGTCATTTATTTTTGTGACGTCATTTATTTTTGTGACGTTATGTATTTCGTGACGTCATTTTTTTGTGACGTTTAGTATTTTTTGACGTCATTTATTATTGTGACGTCATTTATTTTTGTGACGTTATGTATTTTGTGACGTCATTTATTTTTGTGACGTTATGTATTTTGTGACGTTATTTATTTTTGTGACGTTATGTATTTTGTGACGTCATTTATTTTTGTGACGTTATGTATTTTGTGACGTCATTTATTTTTGTGACGTTATGTATTTTGTGACGTCATTTATTATTGTGACGTCATTTATTTGTGTGACGTCATTTATTTTTGTGACGTTATGTATTTTGTGACGTCATTTATTTTTGTGACGTTATGTATTTTGTGACATCATTTATTTTTGAGACGTTATGTATTTTGTGACGTCATTTATTTTTTTGACGTTATGTATTATGTGACGTCATTTATTTTTGTAACGTTAGGTATTTTGTGACGTAATTAATTTTTGTGACGTCATTTATTTTTGTGACGTTATGTATTTTGTGACGTCATTTATTTTTGTGACGTTATGTTTTTTGTGACGTCATTTGTTTTTGTGACGTTTTGTATTTTGTGACGTCATTTATTTTTGTGACGTTATGTATTTTGTGACGTCATTTATTTTTGTGCCGTTATGTATTTTGTGACGTCATTTATTTTTGTGACGTTATGAATTTGTGACGTCAATTATTTTTATGACGTTATGTATTTTGTAACGTTATGTATTTTGTGGCGTCATTTATTTTTGTGACGTTATGTAATATGTGACCTCGTTTATTTTTGTGACGTTATGTATTTTGTGACGTTATTTATTTTTGTGACGTTTTGTATTTTGTGACGTCATTTATTTTTGTGACGTCAATTATATTTGTGACGTTATGTATTTTGTGACGTCATTTATTTTTGTGACGTTATGTATTAATATTTGTGACGTCATTTATATTTGTGACGTTATGTATTTTGTGACCTCATTTATTTTTGTGAAGTTATGTATTTTGTGACGTTATTTATTTTTGTGACGTTATGTATTTTGTGACGTCATTTATTTTTGTGACGTCATTTATATTTGTGACGTTATGTCTGTTGTGACGTCATTTATTTTTGTGACGTTATGTATTTTGTGACGTTATGTATTTTGTGACGTCATTTATTTTTGTGACGTTATGTATTTTGTGACGTCATTTATTATTGTTACGTCATTTATTTTTGTGACGTTATGTATTTTGTAACGTCATTTGTTTTTGTGATGTTTTGTTTTTTGTGACGTCATTTATTTTTGTGACGTTATGTATATTGTGGCGTCATTTATTTTTGTGACGTTATGTATTTTGTGACCTCATTTATTTTTGTGACGTTATGTATTTTGTGACGTTATTTATTTTTGTAACGTTATGTATTTTGTGACGTCATTTATTTTTGTGACGTCATTTATATTTGTGACGTTAAGTATTTTGTGACGTCATTTATTTTTGTGACGTTATGTATTAATATTTGTGACGTCATTAATTTTTGTGACGTCATTTATTTTTGTGACGTTATGTATTTTGTGACGTCATTTATTTTTGTGACGTTATGTATTTTGTGACGTCATTTATTTTTGTGACGTTATGTATTTTGTGACGTCATTTATTTTTGTGTCGTTATGTATTTTGTGACGTCATTTTTTGTGACGTTTAGTATTTTGTGACGTCATTTATTATTGTGACGTCATTTATTTTTGTGACGTTATGTATTTTGTGACGTCATTTATTTTTGTGACGATATGTGTTTTGTGACGTTATGTATGTTTTGACGTAATTTATTTTTGTGACGTTGTGTATTTTGTGACGTCATTTATTTTTGTGACGTTATGTATTTTGTGACGTCATTTATTTTTGTGACGTTATGTATTTTGTGACGTCATTTATTATTGTGACGTCATTTATTTGTGTGACGTCATTTATTTTTGTGACGTTATGAATTTTGTGACGTCATTTATTATTGTGACGTCATTTATTTTTGTGACGTTATGTATTTTGTGACGTCATTTATTTTTTTGACGTTATGTATTTTGTGACGTCATTTATTTTTGTGACGTTATGTATTTTGTGACGTCATTTATTATTGTGACGTAATTTATTTTTGTGACGTTATGTATTTTGTGACGTCATTTATTTTTGTGACGTTATGTATCTTGTGACGTCATTTATTTTTTGACGTTATGTATTATGTGACGTCATTAATTTTTGTGACGTTAGGTATTTTGTGACGTTATTAATTTTTGTGACTTCATTTATTTTTGTGACGTTATGTATTTTGTGACGTCATTTTTTTTGTAACGTTATGTATTTTGTGACGTCATTTATTTTTGTGACGTTATGTATTTTGTTACGTCATTTATTTTTGTGACGTTATGAATTTTGTGACGTCATTTATTATTGTGACGTCATTTATTTTTGTGACGTTATGTATTTTGTGACGTCATTTATTTTTTTGACGTTATGTATTTTGTGACGTCATTTATTTTTGTGACGTTATGTATTTTGTGACGTCATTTATTATTGTGACGTAATTTATTTTTGTGACGTTATGTATTTTGTGACGTCATTTATTTTAGTGACGTTATGTATCTTTTGACGTCATTTATTTTTTGACGTTATGTATTATGTGACGTCATTAATTTTTGTGACGTTAGGTATTTTGTGACGTTATTAATTTTTGTGACTTCATTTATTTTTGTGACGTTATGTATTTTGTGACGTCATTTTTTTTGTAACGTTATGTATTTTGTGACGTCATTTATTTTTGTGACGTTATGTATTTTGTGACGTCAATTATTTTTATGACGTTATGTATTTTGTAACGTTATGTATTTTGTGGCGTCATTTATTTTTGTGACGTTATGTATTTTGTGACGTCATTTATTTTTGTTACGTTATGTATTTTGTGACGTCATTTATTTTTGTGACGTTATGTATTAATATTTGTGACGTCATTTATTTTTGTGACGTTATGTATTAAGTGACCTCATTTATTTTTGTGACGTTATGTATTTTGTGACGTTATGTATTTTGTGACGTCATTTATTTTTGTGACGTCATTTATATTTGTGACGTTATGTATTTTGTGACGTCATTTATTATTGTGACGTCATTTATTTTTGTGACGATATGTGTTTTGTGACGTTATGTATTTTTTGACGTCATTTATTTTTGTGACGTTATGTATTTTGTGACGTCATTTATTTATGTGACGTTATGTATTTTGTGACGTTATTTATTTTTGTGACGTTATGTATTTTGTGACGTCATTTATTATTGTGACGTCATTTATTTTTGTGACGTTATGCATTTTGTGACATCATTTATTTTTGTGACGTTATGTATTTTGTGACGTCATTTATTTTTGTGACATTATGTATTTTGTGACCTCATTTATTTTTGTGACGTTATGTATTTTGTGACGTTATTTATTTTTGTGACGTTATGTATTTTGTGACCTCATTTATTTTTGTGACGTTATGTATTTTGTGACGTTATGTATTTTGTGACGTCATTTATTTTTGTGACGTCATTTATATTTGTGACGTTATGTATTTTGTGACGTCATTTATTTTTGTGACGTTAAATATTAATGTTTGTGACGTCATTTATATTTGTGACGTTATGTATTTTGTGACCTCATTTATTTTTGTGATGTTATGTATTTTGTGACGTAATTTATTTTTTTGACGTTATGTATTTTGTGACGTCATTTATTTTTGTGACGTTATGTTTTTTGTGACGTCATTTATTTTTGTGACATTTTGTATTTTGTGACGTCATTTATTTTTGTGACGTTATGTATTTTGTGACGTCATTTATTTTTGTGACGTTATGTATTTTGTGACGTCATTTATTTTTGTGACGTTATGTATTTTGTGACGTCAATTATTTTTATGACGTTATGTATTTTATAACGTTATGTATTTTGTGGCGTCATTTATTTTTGTGACGTTATGTATTTTGTGACCTCATTTATTTATACGACGTTATGTATTTTGTAACGTTATGTATTTTGTGGCGTCATTTATTTTTGTGACGTTATGTATTTTGTGACCTCATTTATTTTTGTGACGTTATGTATTTTGTGACGTTATTTATTTTTGTTTCGTTATGTATTTTGTGACGTCATTTATTTTTGTGACGTCATTTATATTTGTGACGTTATGTATTATGTGACGTCATTTATTTTTGTGACGTTATGTATTAATATTTGTGACGTCATTTATATTTGTGACGTTATGTATTTTGTGACCTCATTATTTTTGTGACGTTATGTATTTTGTAACGTTATTTATTTTTGTGACGTTATGTATTTTGTGACGTCATTTATTTTTGTGACGTCATTTATATTTGTGACGTTATGTCTTTTGTGACGTCATTTATTTTTGTGACGTTATGTATTTTGTGACGTTATGTATTTTGTGACGTCATTTATTTTTGTGACGTTATGTATTTTGTGACGTCATTTATTTTTGTGACGTTATGTATTTTGTGACGTCATTTATTATTGTTACGTCATTTATTTTTGTGACGTTTTGTATTTTGTGACGTCATTTGTTTTTGTGACGTTATGTATTTTGTGACGTAATTAATTTTTGTAACGTCATTTATTTTTGTGACGTTATGTATTTTGTGACGTCATTTATTTTTGTGACGTTATGTATTTTGTGACGTCATTTATTTTTGTGACGTTATGTATTTTGTGACGTCATTTATTTTTGTGACTTTATGTATTTTGTGACGTTATGTATTTTGTGACGTCATTTATTTTTGTGACGTTATGTATTTTGTGACGTCATTTATTTTTGTGAAGTTATGTATTTTGTGACGTTATTAATTTTTTGACGTCATTTATTTTTGTGACGTTATGTATTTTGTGACATCATTTATTTTTGTGACGTTATGTATTTTGTGACGTCATTTATTTTTGTGACGTTATGTATTTTGTGACGTCATTTATTTTTGTGACGTTATTTATTTTGTGACGTAATTAATTTTTGTGTTGTCATTTATTTTTGTGACGTTATGTATTTTGTGACGTCATTTATTTTTGTGACGTTATGTATTTTGTGACGTCATTTGTTTTTGTGACGTTTTATATTTTATGACGTCATTTATTTTTGTGACGTTATGTATATTGTGGCGTCATTTATTTTTGTGACGTTATGTATTTTGTGACCTCATTTATTTTTTGACGTTATGTATTTTGTGACGTTATTTATTTTTGTGACGTTATGTATTTTGTGACGTCATTTATTTTTGTGACGTCATTTATATTTGTGACGTTATGTATTTTGTGATATCATTTATTTTTGTGACGTTATGTATTTTGTGACGTCATTTATTTTTGTGACGTTATGAATTTTGTGATGTCATTTATTTTTGTGACGTCATTTATTTTTGTGACGTTATGTATTTTGTGACGTCATTTTTTTGTGACGTTTAGTATTTTGTGACGTCATTTATTATTGTGACGTCATTTATTTTTGTGACGTTATGTATTTTGTGACGTCATTTATTTTTGTGACGATATGTGTTTTGTGACGTTATGTATTTTTTGACGTCATTTATTTTTGTGACGTTATGTATTTTGTGACTTCATTTATTTTTGTGACGTTATGTATATTGTGACGTCATTTATTTTTGTGACGTTATGTATTTTGTGACGTCATTTATTATTGTGACGTCATTTATTTGTGTGACGTCATTTATTTTTGTGACGTTATGTATTTTGTGACGTCATTTATTTTTGTGACGTTATGTATTTTGTGACGTCATTTATTTTTGTGACGTTATGTATTTTGTGACGTCATTTATTTTTGTGACGTTATGTATTTTGTGACGTCATTTATTTTTGTGACGTTATGTATTTTGTGACGTAATTTATTTTTGTGACGTTATGAATTTTGTGACGTCATTTTTTTGTGACGTTTAGTATTTTGTGACGTCATTTATTATTGTGACGTCATTTATTTTTGTGACGTTATGTATTTTGTGACGTCATTTATTTTTGTGACGTTATGTGTTTTGTGACGTTATGTATTTTTTGACGTCATTTATTTTTGTGACGTTATATATTTTGTGACGTCATTTATTTTTGTGACGTTATGTATTAATATTTGTGACGTCATTTATATTTGTGACGTTATGTATTTTGTGACCTCATTATTTTTGTGACGTTATGTATTTTGTAACGTTATTTATTTTTGTGACGTTATGTATTTTGTGACGTCATTTATTTTTGTGACGTCATTTATATTTGTGACGTTATGTCTTTTGTGACGTCATTTATTTTTGTGACGTTATGTATTTTTTGTGACGTTATGTATTTTGTGACGTCATTTATTTTTGTGACGTTATGTATTTTGTGACGTCATTTATTATTGTTACGTCATTTATTTTTGTGACGTTATGTATTTTGTGACGTCATTTGTTTTTGTGACGTTATGTATTTTGTGACGTAATTAATTTTTGTAACGTCATTTATTTTTGTGACGTTATGTATTTTGTGACGTCATTTATTTTTGTGACGTTATGTATTTTGTGACGTCATTTATTTTTGTGACGTTATGTATTTTGTGACGTCATTTATTTTTGTGACGTTATGTATTTTGTGACGTTATGTATTTTGTGACGTCATTTATTTTTGTGACGTTATGTATTTTGTGACGTCATTTATTTTTGTGAAGTTATGTATTTTGTGACGTTATTAATTTTTTGACGTCATTTATTTTTGTGACGTTATGTATTTTGTGACGTCATTTATTTTTGTGACGTTATGTATTTTGTGACGTCATTTATTTTTGTGACGTTATGTATTTTGTGACGTCATTTATTTTTGTGACGTTATGTATTTTGTGACGTAATTAATTTTTGTGTTGTCATTTATTTTTGTGACGTTATGTATTTTGTGACGTCATTTATTTTTGTGACGTTATGTATTTTGTGACGTCATTTGTTTTTGTGACGTTTTATATTTTATGACGTCATTTATTTTTGTGACGTTATGTATATTGTGGCGTCATTTATTTTTGTGACGTTATGTATTTTGTGACCTCATTTATTTTTTGACGTTATGTATTTTGTGACGTTATTTATTTTTGTGACGTTATGTATTTTGTGACGTCATTTATTTTTGTGACGTCATTTATATTTGTGACGTTATGTATTTTGTTATATCATTTATTTTTGTGACGTTATGTATTTTGTGACGTCATTTTTTTTTGTGACGTTATGTATTTTGTGACGTCATTTATTTTTGTGACGTCATTTATTTTTGTGACGTTATGTATTTTGTTACGTCATTTTTTTGTGACGTTTAGTATTTTGTGACGTCATTTATTATTGTGACGTCATTTATTTTTGTGACGTTATGTATTTTGTGACGTCATTTATTTTTGTGACGATATGTGTTTTGTGACGTTATGTATTTTTTGACGTCATTTATTTTTGTGACGTTATGTATTTTGTGACGTCATTTTTTTGTGACGTTTAGTATTTTGTGACGTCATTTATTATTGTGACGTCATTTATTTTTGTGACGTTATGTATTTTGTGACGTCATTTATTTTTGTGACGATATGTGTTTTGTGACGTTATGTATTTTTTGACGTCATTTATTTTTGTGACGTTATGTATTTTGTGACGTCGTTTATTTTTGTGACGTTTTTTATTTTGTGAAGTCATTTATTTTTGTGACGTTATGTATTTTGTGACGTCATTTATTTTTGTGACGTTATGTATTTTGTGACGTCATTTATTTTTTTGACGTTATGTATTATGTGACGTCATTTATTTTTGTGACGTTAGGTATTTTGTGACGTAATTAATTTTTGTGACGTCATTTATTTTTGTGACGTTATGTATTTTGTGACGTCATTTATTTTTGTGACGTTATGTTTTTTGTGACGTCATTTATTTTTGTGACGTTATGTATTTTGTGACGTCATTTATTTTTGTGACGTTATGTATTTTGTGACGTCAATTATTTATATGACGTTATGTATTTTGTAACGTTATGTATTTTGTGGCGTCATTTATTTTTGTGACGTTATGTATTTTGTGACCTCATTTATTTTTGTGACGTTATGTATTTTGTGACGTTATTTATTTTTGTGACGTTGTGTATTTTGTGACGTCATTTATTTTAGTGACGTCATTTATATTTGTGACGTTATGTATTTTGTGACGTCATTTATTTTTGTGACGTTATGTATTTTGTGACGTCATTTATTTTTGTGACGTTATGTATTTTGTGACGTCATTTATTTTTGTGACGTTATGTATTTTGTGACGTCATTTATTTTTATGACGTTATGTATTTTGTGACGTTATGTATTTTGTGACGTCATTTATTTTTGTGACGTTATGTATTTTGTGACGTCATATATTTTTGTGACGTTAAGTATTTTGTGACGTCATTTATTATTGTGACGTCATTTATTTTTGTGATGTTATGTATTTTGTGACGTCATTTATTTTTGTGACGTTATGTATTTTGTGACTTCATTTATTTTTGTGACGTTATGTATTTTTTGACGTTATGTATTTTGTGACGTCATCTATTTTTGTGACGTTATGTATTTTGTGACGTCATTTATTTTTATGACGTTATGTATTTTGTGACGTCATTTATTTTTGTGACATTATGTATTTTGTGACGTCGTTTATTTTTGTGACGTTATTAATTTTGTAACGTCATTTATTTTTGTGACGTTATGTATTTTGTGACGTCATTTATTATTGTGACGTCATTTATTTTTGTGACGTAATTAATTTTTGTGTTGTCATTTATTTTTGTGACGTTATGTATTTTGTGACTTCATTTATTTTTGTGACGTTATGTATTTTGTGACGTCATTTGTTTTTGTGACGTTTTGTATTTTGTGACGTCATTTATTTTTGTGACGTTATGTATATTGTGGCGTCATTTATTTTTGTGACGTTATGTATTTTGTGACCACATTTATTTTTGTGACGTTATGTATTTTGTGACGTTATTTATTTTTGTGACGTTATGTATTTTGTGACGTCATTTATTTTTGTAACGTCATTTATATTTGTGACGTTTTGTATTTTGTGACGTCATTTATTTTTGTGACGTTATGTATTAATATTTGTGACGTCATTTATATTTGTGACGCTATGTATTTTGTGACCTCATTTATTTTTGTGACGTTATGTATTTTGTGACGTTATTTATTTTTGTGACGTTATGTATTTTGTGACGTCATTTATTTTTGTGACGTCATTTATATTTGTGACGTTATGTATTTTGTGACCTCAATTATTTTTGTGACGTTATGTATTTTGTGACGTCAATTGTTTTTGTGACGTTATGTATTTTGTGACGTCATTTCTTTTTGTGACGTTAGGTATTTTGTGACTTCATTTATTTTTGTGCCGTTATGTATTTTGTGACGTCATTTATTTTTGTGACGTTATGTATTTTGTGACGTAATTAATTTTTGTGACGTCATTTATTTTTGTGACGTTATGTATTATGTGACGTCATTTATTTTTGTGACGTTATGTATTTTGTGACGTCATTTATTTTTGTGACGTCATTTATTTTTGTGACGTTATGTATTTTGTGACGTCATTTTTTGTGACGTTATGTATTTTGTGACGTCATTTATTATTGTGACGTCATTTATTTTTGTGACGTCATTTATATTTGTGACGTTATGTATTTTGTGACGTCAATTATTTTTGTGACGTTATGTATTTTGTGACGTCAATTGTTTTTGTGACGTTATGTATTTTGTGACGTCATTTCTTTTTGTGACGTTAGGTATTTTGTGACTTCATTTATTTTTGTGCCGTTATGTATTTTGTGACGTCATTTATTTTTGTGACGTTATGTATTTTGTGACGTCATTTATTATTGTGACGTCATTTATTTTTGTGACGTTATGTATTTTGTGACGTCATTTATTTTTGTGACGATATGTGTTTTGTGACGTTATGTATTTTTTGACGTCATTTATTTTTGTGACGTTATGTATTTTGTGACGTCATTTATTTTTGTGACGTTATGTATTTTGTGACGTCATTTATTATTGTGACGTCATTTATTTGTGTGACGTCATTTATTTTTGTGACGTTATGTATTTTGTGACGTCATTTTTTTTGTGACGTTATGTTTTTTGCGACGTTATGTATTTTTGTGACGTCATTTATTTTTGTGACGCTATGTATTTTGTGACGTCATTTGTTTTTGTGACGTTATGTATTTTGTGACGTTATTTATTTTTGTGACATTATGTATTTTGTGACGTCATTTATTTTTGTGACGTTATGAATTTTGTGACGTCATTTATTATTGTGACGTCATTTATTTTTGTGACGTTATGTAATTTGTGACGTCATTTATTTTTTTGACTTTATGTATTTTGTGACGTCATTTATTTTTGTGACGTTATGTATTTTGTGACGTCATTTATTATTGTGACGTCATTTATTTTTGTGACGTTATGTATTTTGTGACGTAATTAATTTTTGTGACGTCATTTATTTTTGTGACGTTATGTATTTTGTGACGTCATTTATTTTTGTGACGTTATGTTTTTTGTGACGTCATTTGTTTTTGTGACGTTTTGTATTTTGTGACGTCATTTAATTTTGTGACCTTATGTATTTTGTGACGTCATTTATTTTTGTGACGTTATGTATTTTGTGACGTCATTTATTTTTGTGACGTTATGTATTTTGTGACGTCAATTATTTTTATGACGTTATGTATTTTGTAACGTTATGTATTTTGTGGCGTCATTTATTTTTGTGACGTTATGTATTATGTGACCTCGTTTATTTTTGTGACGTTATGTATTTTGTGACGTTATTTATTTTTGTGACGTTATGTATTTTGTGACGTCATTTATTTTTGTGACGTCATTTATATTTGTGACGTTATGTATTTTGTGACGTCATTTATTTTTGTGACGTTATGTATTAATATTTGCGACGTCATTTATATTTGTGACGTTATGTATTTTGTGACCTCATTTATTTTTGTGAAGTTATGTATTTTGTGACGTTATTTATTTTTGTGACGTTATGTATTTTGTGACGTCATTTATTTTTGTGACGTCATTTATATTTGTGACGTTATGTCTTTTGTGACGTCATTTATTTTTGTGACGTTATGTATTTTGTGACGTTATGTATTTTGTGAAGTCATTTATTTTTGTGACGTTATGTATTTTGTGACGTCATTTATTATTGTTACGTCATTTATTTTTGCGACGTTATGTATTTTGTGACGTCATTTGTTTTTGTGATGTTTTGTTTTTTGTGACGTCATTTATTTTTGTGACGTTATGTATATTGTGGCGTCATTTATTTTTGTGACGTTATGTATTTTGTGACCTCATTTATTTTTGTGACGTTATGTATTTTGTGACGTTATTTATTTTTGTGACGTTATGTATTTTGTGACGTCATTTATCTTTGTGACGTCATTTATATTGTGACATGCATTTTGTGACGTCATTTATTTTTGTGACGTTATGTATTAATATTTGTGACGTCATTTATATTTGTGACGTTATGTATTTTGTGACGTCATTTATTTTTGTGACGTCATTTATATTTGTGACGTTATGTATTTTGTGACGTCATTTATATTTGTGACGTTATGTATTTTGTGACGTCAATTATTTTTGTGACGTTATATATTTTGTGACGTCAATTATTTTTGTGACGTTATGTATTTTGTGACGTCATTTCTTTTTGTGACGTCATTTATTTTTGTGCCGTTATGTATTTTGTGACGTCATTAATTTCTGTGACGTCATTTATTTTTGTGACGTTATGTATTTTGTGACGTCATTTATTTTTGTGACGTTATGTATTTTGTGACGTCATTTATTTTTGTGACGTTATGTATTTTGTGACGTCATTTATTTTTGTGACGTCATTTATTTTTGTGACGTTATGTATTTTGTGACGTCATTTTTTTGTGACGTTTAGTATTTTGTGACGTCATTTATTATTGTGACGTCATTTATTTTTGTGACGATATGGGTTTTGTGACGTTATGTATGTTTTGACGTCATTTATTTTTGTGACGTTATGTATTTTGTGACGTCATTTATTTTTGTGACGTTATGTATTTTGTGACGTCATTTATTTTTGTGACGTTTTGTATTTTGTGACGTCATTTATTATTGTGACGTCATTTATTAGTGTGACGTCATTTATTTTTGTAACGTTATGTATTTTGTGACGTCATTTATTTTTGTGACGTTATGTTTTTTGTGACGTTATGTATTTTGTGACGTCATTTATTTTTGTGACGTCATTTATATTTGTGACGTTATGTATTTTGTGACGTCATTTATTTTTGTGACGTTATGTATTAATATTTGCGACGTCATTTATATTTGTGACGTTATGTATTTTGTGACCTCATTTATTTTTGTGAAGTTATGTATTTTGTGACGTTATTTATTTTTGTGACGTTATGTATTTTGTGACGTCATTTATTTTTGTGACGTCATTTATATTTGTGACGTTATGTCTTTTGTGACGTCATTTATTTTTGTGACGTTATGTATTTTGTGACGTTATGTATTTTGTGAAGTCATTTATTTTTGTGACGTTATGTATTTTGTGACGTCATTTATTATTGTTACGTCATTTATTTTTGCGACGTTATGTATTTTGTGACGTCATTTGTTTTTGTGATGTTTTGTTTTTTGTGACGTCATTTATTTTTGTGACGTTATGTATATTGTGGCGTCATTTATTTTTGTGACGTTATGTATTTTGTGACCTCATTTATTTTTGTGACGTTATGTATTTTGTGACGTTATTTATTTTTGTGACGTTATGTATTTTGTGACGTCATTTATCTTTGTGACGTCATTTATATTGTGACATGCATTTTGTGACGTCATTTATTTTTGTGACGTTATGTATTAATATTTGTGACGTCATTTATATTTGTGACGTTATGTATTTTGTGACGTCATTTATTTTTGTGACGTCATTTATATTTGTGACGTTATGTATTTTGTGACGTCATTTATATTTGTGACGTTATGTATTTTGTGACGTCAATTATTTTTGTGACGTTATATATTTTGTGACGTCAATTATTTTTGTGACGTTATGTATTTTGTGACGTCATTTCTTTTTGTGACGTCATTTATTTTTGTGCCGTTATGTATTTTGTGACGTCATTAATTTCTGTGACGTCATTTATTTTTGTGACGTTATGTATTTTGTGACGTCATTTATTTTTGTGACGTTATGTATTTTGTGACGTCATTTATTTTTGTGACGTTATGTATTTTGTGACGTCATTTATTTTTGTGACGTCATTTATTTTTGTGACGTTATGTATTTTGTGACGTCATTTTTTTGTGACGTTTAGTATTTTGTGACGTCATTTATTATTGTGACGTCATTTATTTTTGTGACGATATGGGTTTTGTGACGTTATGTATGTTTTGACGTCATTTATTTTTGTGACGTTATGTATTTTGTGACGTCATTTATTTTTGTGACGTTATGTATTTTGTGACGTCATTTATTTTTGTGACGTTTTGTATTTTGTGACGTCATTTATTATTGTGACGTCATTTATTAGTGTGACGTCATTTATTTTTGTAACGTTATGTATTTTGTGACGTCATTTATTTTTGTGACGTTATGTTTTTTGTGACGTTATGTATTTTTGTGACGTCATTTATTTTTGTGACGTTATGTATTTTGTGACGTTATTTATTTTTGTGACGTTGTGTATTTTGTGACGTCATTTATTTTTGTGACGTCATTTATATTTGTGACGTTATGTATTTTGTGACGTCATTTTTTTTGTGACGTTATGTATTTTGTGACGTCATTTATTTTTGTGACGTTATGTATTTTGTGACGTCATTTATTTTTGTGACGTTATGTGTTTTGTGACGTCATTTATTTTTGTGACGTTATGTATTTTGTGACGTTATGTATTTTGTGACGTTATGTATTTTGTGACGTCATTTATTTTTGTGACGTTATGTATTTTGTGACGTCATATATTTTTAAGACGTTAAGTATTTTGTGACGTCATTTATTTTTGTGACGTTATGTATTTTGTAACGTCATTTATTTTTGTGACGTTATGTATTTTGTGACGTCATTTATTATTGTGACGTCATTTATTTTTGTGACATAATTAATTTTTGTGTTGTCATTTATTTTTGTGACGTTATGTATTTTGTGACGTCATTTATTTTTGTGACGTTATGTATTTTGTGACGTCATTTGTTTTTGTGACGTTTTGTATTTTGTGACGTCATTTATTTTTGTGACGTTATGTATATTGTGGCATCATTTATTTTTGTGACGTTATGTATTTTGTGACGTTATTTATTTTTGTGACGTTATGTATTTTGTGATGTCATTTATTTTTGTGACGTCATTTATATTGTGACATGCATTTTGTGACGTCATTTATTTTTGTGACGTTATGTATTAATATTTGTGACGTCATTTATATTTGTGACGTTATGTATTTTGTGACGTCATTTATTTTTGTGACGTCATTTATATTTGTGACGTTATGTATTTTGTGACGTCATTTATAGTTGTGACGTTATGTATTTTGTGACGTCAATTATTTTTGTGACGTTATATATTTTGTGACGTCAATTATTTTTGTGACGTTATGTATTTTGTGACGTCATTTCTTTTTGTGACGTTAGGTATTTTGTGACGTCAATTGTTTTGGGACGTTATGTATTTTGTGACGTCGATTCTTTTTGTGACGTTAGGTATTTTGTGACGTCATTTATTTTTGTGCCGTTATGTATTTTGTGACGTCATTTATTTTTGTGACGTTATGTATTTTGTGACGTAATTAATTTTTGTGACGTCATTTATTTTTGTGACGTTATGTATTATGTGACGTCATTTATTTTTGTGACGTTATGTATTTTGTGACGTCATTTATTTTTGTGACGTCATTTATTTTTGTGACGTTATGTATTTTGTGACGTAATTTTTTTGTGACGTTTAGTATTTTGTGACGTCATTTATGATTGTGACGTCATTTATTTTTGTGACGTTATGTATTTTGTTACGTCATTTATTTTTGTGACGATATGTGTTTTGTGACATTATGTATTTTTTGACGTCATTTATTTTTGTGACGTTATGTATTTTGTGACGTCATTTATTTTTGTGACGTTATGTATTTTGTGACGTCATTTATTATTGTGACGTCATTTATTTGTTTGACGTCATTTATTTTTGTGACGTTATGTATTTTGTGACGTCATTTTTTTTGTGACGTTATGTTTTTTGCGACGTTATGTATTTTTGTGACGTCATTTATTTTTGTGACGCTATGTATTTTGTGACGTCATTTATTTTTGTGACGTTATGTATTTTGTTACGTCATTTATTTTTGTGACGATATGTGTTTTGTGACGTTATGTATTTTTTGACGTCATTTATTTTTGTGACGTTATGTATTTTGTTACGTCATTTATTTTTGTGACGTTATGTATTTTGTGACGTCATTTATTATTGTGACGTCATTTATTTGTTTGACGTCATTTATTTTTGTGACGTTATGTATTTTGTGACGTCATTTTTTTTGTGACGTTATGTTTTTTGCGACGTTATGTATTTTTGTGACGTCATTTATTTTTGTGACGCTATGTATTTTGTGACGTCATTTATTTTTGTGACGTTATGTATTTTGTGCCCTTATTTATTTTTGTGACGTTATGAATTTTGTGACGTCATTTATTATTGTGACGTCATTTATTTTTGTGACGTTATGTAATTTGTGACGTCATTTATTTTTTTGACTTTATGTATTTTGTGACGTCATTTATTTTTGTGACGTTATGTATTTTGTGACGTCATTTATTATTGTGACGTCATTTATTTTTGTGACGTTATGTATTTTGTGACGTCATTTATTTTTGTGACGTTATGTATTTCGTGACGTCATTTATTTTTGTGACGTTATGTATTTTGTGACGTCATTTATTTTTGAGACGTTAGGTATTTTGTGACGTCATTTATTTTTGTGCCGTTATGTATTTTGTGACGTCATTTATTTTTGTGACGTTATGTATTTTGTGACGTAATTAATTTTTGTGACGTCATTTATTTTTGTGACGTTATGTATTATGTGACGTCATTTATTTTTGTGACGTTATGTATTTTGTGACGTCATTTATTTTTGTGACGTCATTTATTTTTGTGACGTTATGTATTTTGTGACGTAATTTTTTTGTGACGTTTAGTATTTTGTGACGTCATTTATGATTGTGACGTCATTTATTTTTGTGACGTTATGTATTTTGTGACGTAATTAATTTTTTTGACGTTATGTATTATGTGACGTCATTAATTTTTGTGACGTTAGGTATTTTGTGACGTAATTAATTTTTGTGACGTCATTTATTTTTGTGACGTTATGTATTTTGTGACGTCATTTATTTTTGTGACGTTATGTTTTTTGTGACGTCATTTGTTTTTGTGACGTTATGTATTTTGTGACGTCATTTATTTTTGTGACGTTATGTATTTTGTGACTTCATTTATTTTTGAGACATTATGTATTTTGTGACGTCATTTATTTTTGTGACGTTATGTATTTTGTGACGTCATTTATTTTTGTGACGTTATGTATTTTGTGACGTCATTTATTTTTGTGACGTTATGTATTATGTGACCTCGTTTATTTTTGTGACGTTATGTATTTTGTGTAGTTATTTATTTTTGTGACGTTATGTATTTTGTGACGTCATTTATTTTTGTGACGTCATTTATATTTGTGACGTTATGTATTTTGTGACGTCATTTATTTTTGTGACGTTATGTATTAATATTTGCGACGTCATTTATATTTGTGACGTTATGTATTTTGTGACCTCATTTATTTTTGTGAAGTTATGTATTTTGTGACGTTATTTATTTTTGTGACGTTATGTATTTTTTGACGTCATTTATTTTTGTGACGTCATTTATATTTGTGACGTTATGTCTTTTGTGACGTCATTTATTTTTGTGACGTTATGTATTTTGTGAAGTCATTTATTTTTGTGACGTTATGTATTTTGTGACGTCATTTATTATTGTTACGTCATTTATTTTTGTGACGTTATGAATTTTGTGACGTCATTTGTTTTTGTGATGTTTCGTTTTTTGTGACGTCATTTATTTTTGTGACGTTATGTATATTGTGGCGTCATTTATTTTTGTGACGTTATGTATTTTGTGACCTCATTTATTTTTGTGACGTTATGTATTTTGTGACGTTATTTATTTTTGTGACGTTATGTATTTTGTGACGTCCTTTATTTTTGTGACGTCATTTATATTGTGACATGCATTTTGTGACGTCATTTATTTTTGTGACGTTATGTATTAATATTTGTGACGTCATTTATATTTGTGACGTTATGTATTTTGTGACGTCATTTATTTTTGTGACGTTATGTATTTTGTGACGTCAATTATTTTTGTGACGTTATATATTTTGTGACGTCAATTATTTTTGTGACGTTATGTATTTTGTGACGTCATTTCTTTTTGTGACGTTAGGTATTTTGTGACGTCATTTATTTTTGTGCCGTTATGTATTTTGTGACGTCATTAATTTTTGTGACGTCATTTATTTTTGTGACGTTATGTATTTTGTGACGTCATTTATTTTTGTGACGTTATGTATTTTGTGACGTCATTTATTTTTGTGACGTTATGTATTTTGTGACGTCATTTTTTTGTGACGTTTAGTATTTTGTGACGACATTTATTATTGTGACGTCATTTATTTTTGTGAAGATATGGGTTTTGTGACGTTATGTATGTTTTGACGTCATTTATTTTTGTGACGTTATGTATTTTGTGACGTCATTTATTTTTGTGACGTTATGTATTTTGTGACGTCATTTATTTTTGTGACGTTTTGTATTTTGTGACGTCATTTATTATTGTGACGTCATTTATTAGTGTGACGTCATTTATTTTTGTGACGTTATGTATTTTGTGACGTCATTTATTTTTGTGACGTTATGTTTTTTGTGACGTTATGTATTTTTGTGACGTCATTTATTTTTGTGACGTTATGTATTTTGTGACGTTATTTATTTTTGTGACGTTGTGTATTTTGTGACGTCATTTATTTTTGTGACATCATTTATATTTGTGACGTTATGTATTTTGTGACGTCATTTATTTTTGTGACGTTATGTATTTTGTGACGTCATTTATTTTTGTGACGTTATGTATTTTGTGACGTCATTTAATTTTGTGACGTTATGTATTTTGTGACGTCATTTATTTTTGTGACGTTATGTATTTTGTGACGTTATGTATTTTGTGACGTTATGTATTTTTTGACGTCATTTATTTTTGTGACGTTATGTATTTTGTGACGTCATTTATTTTTAAGACGTTAAGTATTTTGTGACGTCATTTATTATTGTGACGTCATTTATTTTTGTGACGTTATGTATTTTGTGACGTCATTTATTTTTGGAACGATATGTATTTTGTGACTTCATTTATTTTTGTGACGTTATGTATTTTGTGACGTCATTTATTTTTGTGACGTTATGTATTTTGTGACGTCATTTATTTTTATGACGTTATGTATTTTGTGACGTCATTTATTTTTGTGACATTATGTATTTTGTGACGTCATTTATTTTTGTGACGTTATGTATTTTGTAACGTCATTTATTTTTGTGACGTTATGTATTTTGTGACGTCATTTATTATTGTGACGTCATTTATTTTTGTGACGTAATTGATTTTTGTGTTGTCATTTATTTTTGTGACGTTATGTATTTTGTGACGTCATTTATTTTTGTGACGTTATGTATTTTGTGACGTCATTTGTTTTTGTGACGTTTTGTATTTTGTGACGTCATTTATTTTTGTGACGTTATGTATATTGTGGCATCATTTATTTTTGTGACGTTATGTATTTTGTGACGTTATTTATTTTTGTGACGTTATGTATTTTGTGACGTCATTTATTTTTGTGACGTCATTTATATTGTGACATGCATTTTGTGACGTCATTTATTTTTGTGACGTTATGTATTAATATTTGTGACGTCATTTATATTTGTGACGTTATGTATTTTGTGACGTCATTTATTTTTGTGACGTCATTTATATTTGTGACGTTATGTATTTTGTGACGTCATTTATATTTGTGACGTTATGTATTTTGTGACGTCAATTATTTTTGTGACGTTATATATTTTGTGACGTCAATTATTTTTGTGACGTTATGTATTTTGTGACGTCATTTCTTTTTGTGACGTTAGGTATTTTGTGACGTCATTTATTTTTGTGCCGTTATGTATTTTGTGACGTCATTAATTTTTGTGACGTCATTTATTTTTGTGACGTTATGTATTTTGTGACGTCATTTATTTTTGTGACGTTATGTATTTTGTGACGTCATTTATTTTTGTGACGTTATGTATTTTGTGACGTTATTTATTTTTGTGACGTTATGTATTTTGTGACGTCATTTATTTTTGTGACGTCATTTATATTTGTGACGTTATGTATTTTGTGACGTCATTTATTTTTGTGACGTTATGTATTAATATTTGCGACGTCATTTATATTTGTGACGTTATGTATTTTGTGACCTCATTTATTTTTGTGAAGTTATGTATTTTGTGACGTTATTTATTTTTGTGACGTTATGTATTTTGTGACGTCATTTATTTTTGTGACGTCATTTATATTTGTGACGTTATGTCTTTTGTGACGTCATTTATTTTTGTGACGTTATGTATTTTGTGAAGTCATTTATTTTTGTGACGTTATGTATTTTGTGACGTCATTTATTATTGTTACGTCATTTATTTTTGTGACGTTATGTATTTTGTGACGTCATTTGTTTTTGTGATGTTTTGTTTTTTGTGACGTCATTTATTTTTGTGACGTTATGTATATTGTGGCGTCATTTATTTTTGTGACGTTATGTATTTTGTGACCTCATTTATTTTTGTGACGTTATGTATTTTGTGACGTTATTTATTTTTGTGACGTTATGTATTTTGTGACGTCATTTATTTTTGTGACGTCATTTATATTGTGACATGCATTTTGTGACGTCATTTATTTTTGTGACGTTATGTATTAATATTTGTGACGTCATTTATATTTGTGACGTTATGTATTTTGTGACGTCATTTATTTTTGTGACGTCATTTATATTTGTGACGTTATGTATTTTGTGACGTCATTTATATTTGTGACGTTATGTATTTTGTGACGTCAATTATTTTTGTGACGTTATATATTTTGTGACGTCAATTATTTTTGTGACGTTATGTATTTTGTGACGTCATTTCTTTTTGTGACGTTAGGTATTTTGTGACGTCATTTATTTTTGTGCCGTTATGTATTTTGTGACGTCATTTATTTTTGTGACGTTATGTATTTTGTGACGTCATTTATTTTTGTGACGTTATGTATTTTGTGACGTCATTTATTTTTGTGACGTTATGTATTTTGTGACGTCATTTATTTTTGTGACGTTATGTATTTTGTGACGTCATTTTTTTGTGACGTTTAGTATTTTGTGACGTCATTTATTATTGTGACGTCATTTATTTTTGTGACGATATGGGTTTTGTGACGTTATGTATGTTTTGACGTCATTTATTTTTGTGACGTTATGTATTTTGTGACGTCATTTATTTTTGTGACGTTATGTATTTTGTGACGTCATTTATTTTTGTGACGTTTTGTATTTTGTGACGTCATTTATTATTGTGACGTCATTTATTAGTGTGACGTCATTTATTTTTGTGACGTTATGTATTTTGTGACGTCATTTATTTTTGTGACGTTATGTTTTTTGTGACGTTATGTATTTTTGTGACGTCATTTATTTTTGTGACGTTATGTATTTTGTGACGTTATTTATTTTTGTGACGTTGTGTATTTTGTGACGTCATTTATTTTTGTGACGTCATTTATATTTGTGACGTTATGTATTTTGTGACGTCATTTATTTTTGTGACGTTATGTATTTTGTGACGTCATTTATTTTTGTGACGTTATGTATTTTGTGACGTCATTTATTTTTGTGACGTTATGTATTTTGTGACGTCATTTCTTTTTGTGACGTTATGTATTTTGTGACGTTATGTATTTTGTGACGTTATGTATTTTGTGACGTCATTTATTTTTGTGACGTTATGTATTTTGTGACGTCATATATTTTTAAGACGTTAAGTATTTTGAGACGTAATTTATTATTGTGACGTCATTTATTTTTGTGACGTTATGTATTTTGTGACGTCATTTATTTTTGTGACGTTTTGTATTTTGTGACGTCATTTATTATTGTGACGTCATTTATTAGTGTGACGTCATTTATTTTTGTGACGTTATGTATTTTGTGACGTCATTTATTTTTGTGACGTTATGTTTTTTGTGACGTTATGTATTTTTGTGACGTCATTTATTTTTGTGACGTTATGTATTTTGTGACGTTATTTATTTTTGTGACGTTGTGTATTTTGTGACGTCATTTATTTTTGTGACGTCATTTATATTTGTGACGTTATGTATTTTGTGACGTCATTTATTTTTGTGACGTTATGTATTTTGTGACGTCATTTATTTTTGTGACGTTATGTATTTTGTGACGTCATTTATTTTTGTGACGTTATGTATTTTGTGACGTCATTTCTTTTTGTGACGTTATGTATTTTGTGACGTTATGTATTTTGTGACGTTATGTATTTTGTGACGTCATTTATTTTTGTGACGTTATGTATTTTGTGACGTCATATATTTTTAAGACGTTAAGTATTTTGTGACGTAATTTATTATTGTGACGTCATTTATTTTTGTGACGTTATGTATTTTGTGACGTCATTTATTTTTGTGACGTTATGTATTTTGTGACGTCATTTATTTTTGTGACGTTATGTATTTTGTGACTTCATTTATTTTTGTGACGTTATGTATTTTGTGACGTCATTTATTTTTGTGACGTTATGTATTTTGTGACGTCATTTATTTTTATGACGTTATGTATTTTGTGACGTCATTTATTTTTGTGACATTATGTATTTTGTGACGTCATTTATTTTTGTGACGTTATGTATTTTGTAACGTCATTTATTTTTGTGACGTTATGTATTTTGTGACGTCATTTATTATTGTGACGTCATTTATTTTTGTGACGTAATTAATTTTTGTGTTGTCATTTATTTTTGTGACGTTATGTATTTTGTGACGTCATTTATTTTTGTGACGTTATGTATTTTGTGACGTCATTTGTTTTTGTGACGTTTTGTATTTTGTGACGTCATTTATTTTTGTGACGTTATGTATATTGTGGCATCATTTATTTTTGTGACGTTATGTATTTTGTGACGTTATTTATTTTTGTGACGTTATGTATATTGTGACGTCATTTATTTTTGTGACGTCATTTATATTGTGACATGCATTTTGTGACGTCATTTATTTTTGTGACGTTATGTATTAATATTTGTGACGTCATTTATATTTGTGACGTTATGTATTTTGTGACGTCATTTATTTTTGTGACGTCATTTATATTTGTGACGTTATGTATTTTGTGACGTTATGTATTTTGTGACGTCATTTCTTTTTGTGACGTTAGGTATTTTGTGACGTCATTTATTTTTGTGCCGTTATGTATTTTGTGACGTCATTAATTTTTGTGACGTCATTTATTTTTGTGACGTTATGTATTTTGTGACGTCATTTATTTTTGTGACGTTATGTATTTTGTGACGTCATTTATTTTTGTGACGTTATGTATTTTGTGACGTCATTTCTTTGTGACGTTTAGTATTTTGTGACGTCATTTATTATTGTGACGTCATTTATTTTTGTGACGATATGGGTTTTGTGACGTTATGTATGTTTTGACGTCATTTATTTTTGTGACGTTATGTATTTTGTGACGTCATTTATTTTTGTGACGTTATGTATTTTGTGACGTCATTTATTTTTGTGACGTTTTGTATTTTGTGACGTCATTTATTATTGTGACGTCATTTATTAGTGTGACGTCATTTATTTTTGTGACGTTATGTATTTTGTGACGTCATTTATTTTTGTGACGTTATGTTTTTTGTGACGTTATGTATTTTTGTGACGTCATTTATTTTTGTGACGTTATTTATTTTTTTGACGTTGTGTATTTTGTGACGTCATTTATTTTTGTGACGTCATTTATATTTGAGACGTTATGTATTTTGTGACGTCATTTATTTTTGTGAAGTTATGTATTTTGTGACGTCATTTATTTTTGTGACGTTATGTATTTTGTGACGTCATTTATTTTTGTGACGTTATGTATTTTGTGACGTCATTTATTTTTGTGACGTTATGTATTTTGTGACGTTATGTATTTTGTGACGTTATGTATTTTGTGACGTCATTTATGTTTGTGACGTTATGTATTTTGTGACGTCATATATTTTTAAGACGTTAAGTATTTTGTGACGTCATTTATTATTGTGACGTCATTTATTTTTGTGACGTTATGTATTTTGTGACGTCATTTATTTTTGTGACGTTATGTATTTTGTGACTTCATTTATTTTTGTGACGTTATGTATTTGGTGACGTCATTTATTTTTGTGACGTTATGTATTTTGTGACGTCATTTATTTTTATGACGTTATGTATTTTGTGACGTCATTTATTTTTGTGACATTATGTATGTTGTGACGTCATTTATTTTTGTGACGTTATGTATTTTGTAACGTCATTTATTTTTGTGACGTTATGTATTTTGTGACGTCATTTATTATTGTGACGTCATTTATTTTTGCGACGTAATTAATTTTTGTGTTGTCATTTATTTTTGTGACGTTATGTATTTTGTGACGTCATTTATTTTTGTGACGTTATGTATTTTGTGACGTCATTTGTTTTTGTGACGTTTTGTATTTTGTGACGTCATTTATTTTTGTGACGTTATGTATATTGTGGCATCATTTATTTTTGTGACGTTATGTATTTTGTGACCACATTTATTTTTGTGACGTTATGTATTTTGTGACGTTATTTATTTTTGTGACGTTATGTATTTTGTGACGTCATTTATTTTTGTAACGTCATTTATATTTGTGACGTTATGTATTTTGTGACGTCATTTATTTTTGTGACGTTATGTATTAATATTTGTGACGTCATTTATATTTGTGACGCTATGTATTTTGTGACCTCATTTATTTTTGTGACGTTATGTATTTTGTGACGTTATTTATTTTTGTGACGTTATGTATTTTGTGACGTCATTTATTTTTGTGACGTCATTTATATTTGTGACGTTATGTATTTTGTGACGTCAATTATTTTTGTGACGTTATGTATTTTGTGACGTCAATTATTTTTGTGACGTTATGTATTTTGTGACGTCATTTCTTTTTGTGACGTTAGGTATTTTGTGACGTCATTTATTTTTGTGCCGTTATGTATTTTGTGACGTCATTTATTTTTGTGACGTTATGTATTTTGTGACGTAATTAATTTTTGTGACGTCATTTATTTTTGTGACGTTATGTATAATGTGACGTCATTTATTTTTGTGACGTTATGTATTTTGTGACGTCATTTATTTTTGTGACGTCATTTAATATTGTGACGTTATGTATTTTGTGACGTCATTTTTTTTGACGTTTAGTATTTTGTGACGTCATTTATTATTGTGACGTCATTTATTTTTGTGACGTTATGTATTTTGTGACGTCATTTATTTTTGTGACGATATGTGTTTTGTGACGTTATGTATTTTTTGACGTCATTTATTTTTGTGACGTTATGTATTTTGTGAATTCATTTATTTTTGTGACGTTATGTATTTTGTGACGTCATTTATTTTTGTGACGTTATGTATTTTGTGACGTCATTTATTATTGTGACGTCATTTATTTGTGTGACGTCATTTATTTTTGTGACGTTATGTATTTTGTGACGTCATTTATTTTTGTGACGTTATGTTTTTTGTGACGTTATGTATTTTTGTGACGTCATTTATTTTTGTGACGTTATGTATTTTGTGACGTCATTTATTTTTGTGACGTTATTTTTTTTGTGACGTTATGTATTTTTGTGACGTCATTTATTTTTGTGACGTTATGTATTTTGTGACGTCATTTATTTTTGTGACGTTATGTATTTTGTGACGTCATTAATTTTTGTGACGTTATGTATTTTGTTACGTCATTTATTTTTGTGACGTTATGAATTTTGTGACGTCATTTATTATTGTGACGTCATTTATTTTTGTGACGTTATGTATTTTGTGACGTCATTTATTTTTTTGACGTTATGTATTTTGTGACGTCATTTATTTTGTGACGTTATGTATTTTGTGACGTCATTTATTATTGTGACGTCATTTATTTTTGTGACGTTATGTATTTTGTGACGTCATTTATTTTTGTGACGTTATGTATTTTGTGACGTCATTTATTTTTTTGACGTTATGTATTATGTGACGTCATTTATTTTTGTGACGTTAGGTATTTTGTGACGTAATTAATTTTTGTGACGTCATTTATTTTTGTGACGTTATGTATTTTGTGACGTCATTTATTTTTGTGACGTTATGTTTTTTGTGACGTTATGTATTTTTGTGACGAAATTTATTTTTGTGACGTTATTTATTTTTTGACGTTGTGTATTTTGTGACGTCATTTATTTTTGTGACGTCATTTATATTTTTGACGTACGTATTTTGTGACGTCATTTATTTTTGTGACGTTATGTATTTTGTGACGTCATTTATTTTTGTGACGTTATGTATTTTGTGACGTCATTTATTTTTGTGACGTTATGTATTTTGTGACGTCATTTATTTTTGTGACGTTATGTATTTTGTGACGTTATGTATTTTGTGACGTTATGTATTTTGTGACGTCATTTATTTTTGTGACGTTATGTATTTTGTGACGTCATATATTTTTAAGACGTTAAGTATTTTGTGACGTCATTTATTATTGTGACGTCATTTATTTTTGTGACGTTATGTATTTTGTGACGTCATTTATTTTTGTGACGTTATGTATTTTGTGACTTCATTTATTTTTGTGACGTTATGTATTTGGTGACGTCATTTATTTTTGTGACGTTATGTATTTTGTGACGTCATTTATTTTTATGACGTTATGTATTTTGTGACGTCATTTTTTTTTGTGACATTGTGTATGTTGTGACGTCATTTATTTTTGTGACGTTATGTATTTTGTAACGTCATTTATTTTTGTGACGTTATGTATTTTGTGACGTCATTTATTATTGTGACGTCATTTATTTTTGCGACGTAATTAATTTTTGTGTTGTCATTTATTTTTGTGACGTTATGTATTTTGTGACGTCATTTATTTTTGTGACGTTATGTATTTTGTGACGTCATTTGTTTTTGTGACGTTTTGTATTTTGTGACGTCATTTATTTTTGTGACGTTATGTATATTGTGGCATCATTTATTTTTGTGACGTTATGTATTTTGTGACCACATTTATTTTTGTGACGTTATGTATTTTGTGACGTTATTTATTTTTGTGACGTTATGTATTTTGTGACGTCATTTATTTTTGTAACGTCATTTATATTTGTGACGTTATGTATTTTGTGACGTCATTTATTTTTGTGACGTTATGTATTAATATTTGTGACGTCATTTATATTTGTGACGCTATGTATTTTGTGACCTCATTTATTTTTGTGACGTTATGTATTTTGTGACGTTATTTATTTTTGTGACGTTATGTATTTTGTGACGTCATTTATTTTTGTGACGTCATTTATATTTGTGACGTTATGTATTTTGTGACGTCAATTAGTTTTGTGACGTTATGTATTTTGTGACGTCAATTATTTTTGTGACGTTATGTATTTTGTGACGTCATTTCTTTTTGTGACGTTAGGTATTTTGTGACGTCATTTATTTTTGTGCCGTTATGTATTTTGTGACGTCATTTATTTTTGTGACGTTATGTATTTTGTGACGTAATTAATTTTTGTGACGTCATTTATTTTTGTGACGTTATGTATAATGTGACGTCATTTATTTTTGTGACGTTATGTATTTTGTGACGTCATTTATTTTTGTGACGATATGTGTTTTGTGACGTTATGTATTTTTTGACGTCATTTATTTTTGTGACGTTATGTATTTTGTGACGTCATTTATTTTTGTGACGTTATGTATTTTGTGACGTCATTTATTTTTGTGACGTTATGTATTTTGTGACGTCATTTATTATTGTGACGTCATTTATTTGTGTGACGTCATTTATTTTTGTGACGTTATGTATTTTGTGACGTCATTTATTTTTGTGACGTTATGTTTTTTGTGACTTCATTTATTTTTGTGACGTCATTTATTTTTGTGACGTTATGTATTTTGTGACGTCATTTATTTTTGAGACGTTATGTATTTTGTGACGTCATTTATTTTTTTTGAAGTTATGTATTATGTGACGTCATTTATTTTTGTGACGTTAGGTATTTTGTGACGTAATTAATTTTTGTGACGTCATTTATTTTTTTGACGTTATGTATTTTGTGACGTCATTTATTTTTGTGACGTTATGTATTTTGTGACGTCATTTATTTTTGTGACGTTATGAATTTTGTGACGTCATTTATTTTTGTGACGTTATGTATTTTGTGACGTCATTTATTTTTTTGACTTTTTGTATTTTGTGACGTCATTTTTTTGTGACGTTATGTATTTTGTGACGTCATTTATTATTGTGACGTCATTTATTTTTGTGACGTTATGTATTTTGTGACGTCATTTATTTTTGTGACGTTATGTATTTTGTGACGTCATTTATTTTTGTGACGTTATGTATTTTGTGACGTCATTTATTTTTGAGACGTTATGTATTTTGTGACGTCATTTATTTTTTTTGAAGTTATGTATTATGTGACGTCATTTATTTTTGTGACGTTAGGTATTTTGTGACGTAATTAATTTTTGTGACGTCATTTATTTTTGTGACGTTATGTATTTTGTGACGTCATTTATTTTTGTGCCGTTATGTATTTTGTGACGTCATTAATTTTTGTGACGTCATTTATTCTTGTGACGTTATGTATTTTGTGACGTCATTTAATTTCGTGACGTTATGTATTTTGTGACGTCATTTTTTTGTGACGTTTAGTATTTTGTGACGTCATTTTTTATTGTGACGTCATTTATGTTTGTGACGTTATGTATTTTGTGACGTCATTTATTTTTGTGACGTTATGTATTTTGTGACGTCATTTATTTTTGTGACGTTATGTATTTTGTGACGTCATTTATTATTGTGACGTCATTTATTAGTGTAACGTCATTTATTTTTGTGACGTTATGTATTTTGTGACGTCATTTATTTTTGTGACGTTATTTTTTTTGTGACGTTATGTATTTTTGTGACGTCATTTATTTTTGTGACGTTATGTATTTTGTGACGTCATTTATTTTTGTGACGTTATGTATTTTGTGACGTCATTAATTTTTGTGACGTTATGTATTTTGTTACGTCATTTATTTTTGTGACGTTATGAATTTTGTGACGTCATTTATTATTGTGACGTCATTTATTTTTGTGACGTTATGTATTTTGTGACGTCATTTATTTTTTTGACGTTATGTATTTTGTGACGTCATTTATTTTGTGACGATATGTATTTTTGACGTCATTTATTATTGTGACGTCATTTATTTTTGTGACGTTATGTATTTTGTGACGTCATTTATTTTTGTGACGTTATGTATTTTGTGACGTCATTTATTTTTTTGACGTTATGTATTATGTGACGTCATTTATTTTTGTGACGTTAGGTATTTTGTGACGTAATTAATTTTTGTGACGTCATTTATTTTTGTGACGTTATGTATTTTGTGACGTCATTTATTTTTGTGACGTTATGTATTTTGTGACGTCATTTATTTTTGTGACGTTATGTATTTTGTGACGTCAATTATTTTTACGACGTTATGTATTTTGTAGCGTTATGTATTTTGTGGCGTCAGTTATTTTTGTGACGTTATGTATTTTGTGACCACATTTATTTTTGTGACGTTATGTATTTTGTGACGTTATTTATTTTTGTGACGTTATGTATTTTGTGACGTCATTTATTTTTGTGACGTCATTTATATTTGTGACGTTATGTATTTTGTGACGTCATTTATTTTTGTGACGTTATGTATTAATATTTGTGACAACATTTATATTTGTGACGTTATGTATTTTGTGACCTCATTGATTTTTTTTGACGTTATGTATTTTGTGACGTTATTTATTTTTGTGACGTTTTGTATTTTGTGACGTCATTTATTTTTGTGACGTCATTTATATTTGTGACGTTATGTATTTTGTGACGTCATTTATTTTTGTGACGTTATGTATTTTGTGACGTCAATTATTTTTGTGACGTTATGTATTTTGTGACGTCATTTCTTTTTGTGACGTTAGGTATTTTGTGACGTCATTTATTTTTGTGCCGTTATGTATTTTGTGACGTCATTTATTTTTGTGACGTTATGTATTTTGTGACGTAATTAATTTTTGTGACGTCATTTATTTTTGTGACGTTATGTATTTTGTGACGTCATTTATTTTTGTGACGTTATGTATTTTGTGACGTCATTTAATTTGTGACGTTATGTATTTTGTGACTTCATTTATTTTTGTGACGTTATGTATTTTGTGTCGTCATTTTTTTGTGACGTTTAGTATTTTGTGACGTCATTTATTATTGTGACGTCATTTATTTTTGTGACGTTATGTATTTTGTGACGTCATTTATTTTTGTGACATGTGTTTTGTGACGTTATGTATTTTTTGACGTCATTTATTTTTGTGACGTTATGTATTTTGTGACGTCATTTATTTTTGTGACGTTATGTATTAATATTTGTGACGTCATTTATATTTGTGACGTTATGTATTTTGTGACCTCATTTATTTTTGTGACGTTATGTATTTTGTGACGTTATTTATTTTTGTGACGTTATGTATTTTGTGACGTCATTTATTTTTGTGACGTCATTTATATTTATGACGTTATGTCTTTTGTGACGTCATTTATTTTTGTGACGTTATGTATTTTGTGGCGTTATGTATTTTGTGACGTCATTTATTTTCGTGACGTTATGTATTTTGTGACGTCATTTATTATTGTTACGTCATTTATTTTTGTGACGTTATGTATTTTGTGACGTCATTTGTTTTTGTGACGTTTTGTATTTTTTGACGTCATTTATTTTTGTGACGTTATGTATATTGTGGCGTCATTTATTTTTGTGACGTTATGTATTTTGTGACCTCATTTATTTTTGTAACGTTATGTATTTTGTGACGTTATTTATTTTTGTGACGTTATGTATTTTGTGACGTCATTTATTTTTGTGACGTCATTTATTTTTGTGACGTTATGTATTTTGTGACGTCATTTATTTTTGTGACGTTATGTATTAATATTTGTGACGTCATTAATATTTGTGACGTTATGTATTTTGTGACCTCATTTATTTTTGTGACGTTATGTATTTTGTGACGTTTTTTTTTTTTGTGACGTTATGTATTTTGTGACGTCATTTATTTTTGTGACGTCATTTATATTTGTGACGTTATGTATTTTGTGACGTTATATATTTTGTAACGTCAATTATTTTTGTGACGTTATGTATTTTGTGACGTCATTTATTTTTGTGACGTTAGGTATTTTGTGACGTCAATTATTTTTGTGACGTTATATATTTTGTAACGTCAATTATTTTTGTGACGTTATGTATTTTGTGACGTCATTTCTTTTTGTGACGTTAGGTATTTTGTGACGTCATTTATTTTTGTGCCGTTATGTTTTTTGTGACGTCATTTATTTTTGTGACGTTATGTATTTTGTGACGTAATTAATTTTTGTGACGTCATTTATTTTTGTGACGTTATGTATTTTGTGACGTCATTTATTTTTGTGACGTTATGTATTTTGTGACGTTATTTATTTTTGTGACGTTATGTATTTTGTGACGACATTTATTTTTGTGACGTTATGTATTTTGTGACGTCATTTTTTTGTGACGTTTAGTATTTTGTGACGTCATTTATTATTGTGACGTCATTTATTATTGTGACTTCATTTATTTTTGTCACGTTATGTATATTGTGACCTCATTTATTTTTGTGGCGTTATGTATTTTGTGACGTCATTTATTTTTGTGACGTTATGAATTTTGTGACGTCATTTATTATTGTGACGATATTTATTTTTGTGACGTTATGTATTTTGTGACGTCATTTATTTTTGTGACGTCATTTATTTTTGTGACGTTATGTATTTTGTGACGTCATTTTTTTGTGACGTTTAGTATTTTGTGACGTCATTTATTATTGTGACGTCATTTATTTTTGTGACGTTATGTATTTTGTGACGTCATTTTTTTGTGCCGTTATGTATTTTGTGACGTCATTAATTTTTGTGACGTCATTTATTTTTGTGACGTTATGTATTTTGTGACGTCATTTATTTTTGTGACGTTATGTATTTTGTGACGTCATTTTTTTGTGACGTTTAGTATTTTGTGACGTCATTTATTATTGTGACGTCATTTATTTTATGACGTCATTTATTTTTGTGACGATATGTGTTTTGTGACGTTATGTATTTTTTGACGTCATTTATTTTTGTGACGTTATGTATTTTGTGACGTCATTTATTTTTGTGACGTTATGTATTTTGTGACGTCATTTATTTTTGTGACGTTATGTATTTTGTGACGTCATTTATTTTTGTGACGTTATGTTTTTTGTGACGCTATGTATTTTAGTGACGTCATTTATTTTTGTGACGTTATGTATTTTGTGACGTCATTTATTTGTGTGACGTAATGTATTTTGTGACGTCATTTATTTTTGTGGCGTTATGTATTTTATGACGTCATTTATTTTTGTGACGTTATGTCTTTTGTGACGTCATTTATTTTTGTGACGTTATGTATTTTGTGACGTCATTTATTTTTGTGACGTTATGTATTTTGTGACGTCATTTATTTTTTTGACGTTATGTTTTTTGTGACGTTATGTATTTTTGTGACGTCATTTATTTTTGTGACGTTATGTATTTTGTGACGTCATTTATTTTTTTGACGTTATGTATTATGTGACGTCATTTATTTTTGTGACGTTATGTATTTTGTGACGTCATTTATTTTTGTGACGTCATTTATATTTGTGACGTTATGTCTTTTGTGACGTCATTTATTTTTGTGACGTTATGTATTTTGTGACGTCATTTATTTGTGTGACGTAATGTATTTTGTGACGTCATTTATTTTTGTGGCGTTATGTATTTTATGACGTCATTTATTTTTGTGACGTTATGTATTTTGTGACGTCATTTATTTTTTTGACGTTATGTATTTTGTGACGTCATTTATTTTTGTGACGTTATGTATTTTGTGACGTCATTTATTTTTTTGACGTTATTTATTATGTGACGTCATTTATTTTTGTGACGTTAGGTATTTTGTGACGTAATTAATTTTTGTGACGTCATTTATTTTTTTGACGTTATGTATTTTGTGACGTCATTTATTTTTGTGACGTTATGTATTTTGTGACGTCATTTATTTTTGTGACGTTATGTATTTTGTGACGTCAATTATTTTTATGACGTTATGTATTTTGTAGCGTTATGTATTTTGTGGCGTCATTTTTTTTTGTGACGTTATGTATTTTGTGACCTCATTTATTTTTGTGACGTTATGTATTTTGTGACGTTATTTATTTTTGTGACGTTATGTATTTTGTGACGTCATTTATATTTGTGACGTTATGTATTTTGTGACGTCATTTATTTTTGTGACGTTATGTATTTTGTGACGTCATTTATTTTTGTGACGTTATGTATTTTGTGACGTCATTTATTTTTGTGACGTTATGTATTTTGTGACGTTATGTATTTTGTGACGTTATGTATTTTGTGACGTCATTTATTTTTGTGACGTTATGTATTTTGTGACGTCATATATTTTTAAGACGTTAAGTATTTTGTGACGTCATTTATTATTGTGACGTCATTTATTTTTGTGACGTTATGTATTTTGTGACGTCATTTATTTTTGTGACGTTATGTATTTTGTGACTTCATTTATTTTTGTGACGTTATGTATTTGGTGACGTCATTTATTTTTGTGACGTTATGTATTTTGTGACGTCATTTATTTTTATGACGTTATGTATTTTGTGACGTCATTTATTTTTGTGACATTATGTATGTTGTGACGTCATTTATTTTTGTGACGTTATGTATTTTGTAACGTCATTTATTTTTGTGACGTTATGTATTTTGTGACGTCATTTATTATTGTGACGTCATTTATTTTTGTGACGTAATTAATTTTTGTGTTGTCATTTATTTTTGTGACGTTATGTATTTTGTGACGTCATTTATTTTTGTGACGTTATGTATTTTGTGACGTCATTTGTTTTTGTGACGTTTTGTATTTTGTGACGTCATTTATTTTTGTGACGTTATGTATATTGTGGCATCATTTATTTTTATGACGTTATGTATTTTGTGACCACATTTATTTTTGTGACGTTATGTATTTTGTGACATTATTTATTTTTGTGACGTTATGTATTTTGTGACGTCATTTATTTTTGTAACGTCATTTATATTTGTGACGTTATGTATTTTGTGACGTCATTTATTTTTGTGACGTTATGTATTAATATTTGTGACGTCATTTATATTTGTGACGCTATGTATTTTGTGACCTCATTTATTTTTGTGACGTTATATATTTTGTGACGTTATTTATTTTTGTGACGTTATGTATTTTGTGACGTCATTTATTTTTGTGACGTCATTTATATTTGTGACGTTATGTATTTTGTGACGTCAATTATTTTTGTGACGTTATGTATTTTGTGACGTCAATTATTTTTGTGACGTTATGTATTTTGTGACGTCATTTCTTTTTGTGACGTTAGGTATTTTGTGACGTCATTTATTTTTGTGCCGTTATGTATTTTGTGACGTCATTTATTTTTGTGACGTTATGTATTTTGTGACGTAATTAATTTTTGTTACGTCATTTATTTTTGTGACGTTATGTATAATGTGACGTCATTTATTTTTGTGACGTTATGTATTTTGTGACGTCATTTATTTTTGTGACGTCATTTAATATTGTGACGTTATGTATTTTGTGACGTCATTTTTTTGTGACGTTTATTATTTTGTGACGTCATTTATTATTGTGACGTCATTTATTTTTGTGACGTTATGTATTTTGTGACGTCATTTATTTTTGTGACGATATGTGTTTTGTGACGTTATGTATTTTTTGACGTCATTTATTTTTGTGACGTTATGTATTTTGTGACGTCATTTATTTTTGTGACGTTATGTATTTTGTGACGTCATTTATTTTTGTGACGTTATGTATTTTGTGACGTCATTTATTATTGTGACGTCATTTATTTGTGTGACGTCATTTATTTTTGTGACGTTATGTATTTTGTGACGTCATTTATTTTTGTGACGTTATGTTTTTTGTGACGTTATGTATTTTTGTGACGTCATTTATTTTTGTGACGTCATTTATTTTTGAGACGTTATGTATTTTCTGACGTCATTTATTTTTTTTGAAGTTATGTATTATGTGACGTCATTTATTTTTGTGACGTTAGGTATTTTGTGACGTAATTAATTTTTGTGACGTCATTTATTTTTTTGACGTTATGTATTTTGTGACGTCATTTATTTTTGTGACGTTATGTATTTTGTGACGTCATTTATTTTTGTGACGTTATGAATTTTGTGACGTCATTTATTATTGTGACGTCATTTATTTTTGTGACGTTATGTATTTTGTGACGTCATTTATTTTTTTGACTTTTTGTATTTTGTGACGTCATTTTTTTGTGACGTTATGTATTTTGTGACGTCATTTATTATTGTGACGTCATTTATTTTTGTGACGTTATGTATTTTGTGACGTCATTTATTTTTGTGACGTTATGTATTTTGTGACGTCATTTATTTTTGTGACGTTATGTATTTTGTGACGTCATTTATTTTTGAGACGTTATGTATTTTGTGACGTCATTTATTTTTTTTGAAGTTATGTATTATGTGACGTCATTTATTTTTGTGACGTTAGGTATTTTGTGACGTAATTAATTTTTGTGACGTCATTTATTTTTGTGACGTTATGTATTTTGTGACGTCATTTATTTTTGTGACGTTATGTTTTTTGTGACGTCATTTGTTTTTGTGACGTATTGTATTTTGTGACGCCATTTATTTTTGTGACGTTATGTATTTTGTGACGTCATTTATTTTTGTGACGTTATGTATTTTGTGACGTCATTTATTTTTGTGACGTTATATATTTTGTGACGTCAATTAATTTTATGACGTTATGTATTTTGTAACGTTATGTATTTTGTGGTGTCATTTATTTTTGTGACGTTATGTATTATGTGACCTCGTTTATTTTTGTGACGTTATGTATTTTGTGACGTTATTTATTTTTGTGACGTTATGTATTTTGTGACGTCATTTATTTTTGTGACGTCATTTATATTTGTGACGTTATGTTTTTTTGTGACGTCATTTATTTTTGTGACGTTATGTATTAAAATTTGTGACGTCATTTATATTTGTGACGTTATGTATTTTTTGACCTCATTTATTTTTGTGAAGTTATGTATTTTGTGGCGTTATGTATTTTGTGACGTCATTTATTTTCGTGACGTTATGTATTTTGTGACGTCATTTATTATTGTTACGTCATTTATTTTTGTGACGTTATGTATTTTGTGACGTCATTTGTTTTTGTGACGTTTTGTATTTTTTGACGTCATTTATTTTTGTGACGTTATGTATATTGTGGCGTCATTTATTTTTGTGACGTTATGTATTTTGTGACCTCATTTATTTTTGTAACGTTATGTATTTTGTGACGTTATTTATTTTTGTGACGTTATGTATTTTGTGACGTCATTTATTTTTGTGACGTCATTTATATTTATGACGTTATGTCTTTTGTGACGTCATTTATTTTTGTGACGTTATGTATTTTGTGGCGTTATGTATTTTGTGACGTCATTTATTTTCGTGACGTTATGTATTTTGTGACGTCATTTATTATTGTTACGTCATTTATTTTTGTGACGTTATGTATTTTGTGACGTCATTTGTTTTTGTGACGTTTTGTATTTTTTGACGTCATTTATTTTTGTGACGTTATGTATATTGTGGCGTCATTTATTTTTGTGACGTTATGTATTTTGTGACCTCATTTATTTTTGTAACGTTATGTATTTTGTGACGTTATTTATTTTTGTGACGTTATGTATTTTGTGACGTCATTTATTTTTGTGACGTCATTTATTTTTGTGACGTTATGTATTTTGTGACGTCATTTATTTTTGTGACGTTATGTATTAATATTTGTGACGTCATTAATATTTGTGACGTTATGTATTTTGTGACCTCATTTATTTTTGTGACGTTATGTATTTTGTGACGTTATTTTTTTTTGTGACGTTATGTATTTTGTGACGTCATTTATTTTTGTGACGTCATTTATATTTGTGACGTTATGTATTTTGTGACGTTATATATTTTGTAACGTCAATTATTTTTGTGACGTTATGTATTTTGTGACGTCATTTATTTTTGTGACGTTAGGTATTTTGTGACGTCAATTATTTTTGTGACGTTATATATTTTGTAACGTCAATTATTTTTGTGACGTTATGTATTTTGTGACGTCATTTCTTTTTGTGACGTTAGGTATTTTGTGACGTCATTTATTTTTGTGCCGTTATGTTTTTTGTGACGTCATTTATTTTTGTGACGTTATGTATTTTGTGACGTAATTAATTTTTGTGACGTCATTTATTTTTGTGACGTTATGTATTTTGTGACGTCATTTATTTTTGTGACGTTATGTATTTTGTGACGTTATTTATTTTTGTGACGTTATGTATTTTGTGACGACATTTATTTTTGTGACGTTATGTATTTTGTGACGTCATTTTTTTGTGACGTTTAGTATTTTGTGACGTCATTTATTATTGTGACGTCATTTATTATTGTGACTTCATTTATTTTTGTCACGTTATGTATATTGTGACCTCATTTATTTTTGTGGCGTTATGTATTTTGTGACGTCATTTATTTTTGTGACGTTATGAATTTTGTGACGTCATTTATTATTGTGACGATATTTATTTTTGTGACGTTATGTATTTTGTGACGTCATTTATTTTTGTGACGTCATTTATTTTTGTGACGTTATGTATTTTGTGACGTCATTTTTTTGTGACGTTTAGTATTTTGTGACGTCATTTATTATTGTGACGTCATTTATTTTTGTGACGTTATGTATTTTGTGACGTCATTTTTTTGTGCCGTTATGTATTTTGTGACGTCATTAATTTTTGTGACGTCATTTATTTTTGTGACGTTATGTATTTTGTGACGTCATTTATTTTTGTGACGTTATGTATTTTGTGACGTCATTTTTTTGTGACGTTTAGTATTTTGTGACGTCATTTATTATTGTGACGTCATTTATTTTATGACGTCATTTATTTTTGTGACGATATGTGTTTTGTGACGTTATGTATTTTTTGACGTCATTTATTTTTGTGACGTTATGTATTTTGTGACGTCATTTATTTTTGTGACGTTATGTATTTTGTGACGTCATTTATTTTTGTGACGTTATGTATTTTGTGACGTCATTTATTTTTGTGACGTTATGTTTTTTGTGACGCTATGTATTTTAGTGACGTCATTTATTTTTGTGACGTTATGTATTTTGTGACGTCATTTATTTGTGTGACGTAATGTATTTTGTGACGTCATTTATTTTTGTGGCGTTATGTATTTTATGACGTCATTTATTTTTGTGACGTTATGTCTTTTGTGACGTCATTTATTTTTGTGACGTTATGTATTTTGTGACGTCATTTATTTTTGTGACGTTATGTATTTTGTGACGTCATTTATTTTTTTGACGTTATGTTTTTTGTGACGTTATGTATTTTTGTGACGTCATTTATTTTTGTGACGTTATGTATTTTGTGACGTCATTTATTTTTTTGACGTTATGTATTATGTGACGTCATTTATTTTTGTGACATTATGTATTTTGTGACGTCATTTATTTTTGTGACGTCATTTATATTTGTGACGTTATGTCTTTTGTGACGTCATTTATTTTTGTGACGTTATGTATTTTGTGACGTCATTTATTTGTGTGACGTAATGTATTTTGTGACGTCATTTATTTTTGTGGCGTTATGTATTTTATGACGTCATTTATTTTTGTGACGTTATGTATTTTGTGACGTCATTTATTTTTTTGACGTTATGTATTTTGTGACGTCATTTATTTTTGTGACGTTATGTATTTTGTGACGTCATTTATTTTTTTGACGTTATTTATTATGTGACGTCATTTATTTTTGTGACGTTAGGTATTTTGTGACGTAATTAATTTTTGTGACGTCATTTATTTTTTTGACGTTATGTATTTTGTGACGTCATTTATTTTTGTGACGTTATGTATTTTGTGACGTCATTTATTTTTGTGACGTTATGTATTTTGTGACGTCAATTATTTTTATGACGTTATGTATTTTGTAGCGTTATGTATTTTGTGGCGTCATTTTTTTTTGTGACGTTATGTATTTTGTGACCTCATTTATTTTTGTGACGTTATGTATTTTGTGACGTTATTTATTTTTGTGACGTTATGTATTTTGTGACGTCATTTATATTTGTGACGTTATGTATTTTGTGACGTCATTTATTTTTGTGACGTTATGTATTTTGTGACGTCATTTATTTTTGTGACGTTATGTATTTTGTGACGTCATTTATTTTTGTGACGTTATGTATTTTGTGACGTTATGTATTTTGTGACGTTATGTATTTTGTGACGTCATTTATTTTTGTGACGTTATGTATTTTGTGACGTCATATATTTTTAAGACGTTAAGTATTTTGTGACGTCATTTATTATTGTGACGTCATTTATTTTTGTGACGTTATGTATTTTGTGACGTCATTTATTTTTGTGACGTTATGTATTTTGTGACTTCATTTATTTTTGTGACGTTATGTATTTGGTGACGTCATTTATTTTTGTGACGTTATGTATTTTGTGACGTCATTTATTTTTATGACGTTATGTATTTTGTGACGTCATTTATTTTTGTGACATTATGTATGTTGTGACGTCATTTATTTTTGTGACGTTATGTATTTTGTAACGTCATTTATTTTTGTGACGTTATGTATTTTGTGACGTCATTTATTATTGTGACGTCATTTATTTTTGTGACGTAATTAATTTTTGTGTTGTCATTTATTTTTGTGACGTTATGTATTTTGTGACGTCATTTATTTTTGTGACGTTATGTATTTTGTGACGTCATTTGTTTTTGTGACGTTTTGTATTTTGTGACGTCATTTATTTTTGTGACGTTATGTATATTGTGGCATCATTTATTTTTATGACGTTATGTATTTTGTGACCACATTTATTTTTGTGACGTTATGTATTTTGTGACATTATTTATTTTTGTGACGTTATGTATTTTGTGACGTCATTTATTTTTGTAACGTCATTTATATTTGTGACGTTATGTATTTTGTGACGTCATTTATTTTTGTGACGTTATGTATTAATATTTGTGACGTCATTTATATTTGTGACGCTATGTATTTTGTGACCTCATTTATTTTTGTGACGTTATATATTTTGTGACGTTATTTATTTTTGTGACGTTATGTATTTTGTGACGTCATTTATTTTTGTGACGTCATTTATATTTGTGACGTTATGTATTTTGTGACGTCAATTATTTTTGTGACGTTATGTATTTTGTGACGTCAATTATTTTTGTGACGTTATGTATTTTGTGACGTCATTTCTTTTTGTGACGTTAGGTATTTTGTGACGTCATTTATTTTTGTGCCGTTATGTATTTTGTGACGTCATTTATTTTTGTGACGTTATGTATTTTGTGACGTAATTAATTTTTGTTACGTCATTTATTTTTGTGACGTTATGTATAATGTGACGTCATTTATTTTTGTGACGTTATGTATTTTGTGACGTCATTTATTTTTGTGACGTCATTTAATATTGTGACGTTATGTATTTTGTGACGTCATTTTTTTGTGACGTTTATTATTTTGTGACGTCATTTATTATTGTGACGTCATTTATTTTTGTGACGTTATGTATTTTGTGACGTCATTTATTTTTGTGACGATATGTGTTTTGTGACGTTATGTATTTTTTGACGTCATTTATTTTTGTGACGTTATGTATTTTGTGACGTCATTTATTTTTGTGACGTTATGTATTTTGTGACGTCATTTATTTTTGTGACGTTATGTATTTTGTGACGTCATTTATTATTGTGACGTCATTTATTTGTGTGACGTCATTTATTTTTGTGACGTTATGTATTTTGTGACGTCATTTATTTTTGTGACGTTATGTTTTTTGTGACGTTATGTATTTTTGTGACGTCATTTATTTTTGTGACGTCATTTATTTTTGAGACGTTATGTATTTTCTGACGTCATTTATTTTTTTTGAAGTTATGTATTATGTGACGTCATTTATTTTTGTGACGTTAGGTATTTTGTGACGTAATTAATTTTTGTGACGTCATTTATTTTTTTGACGTTATGTATTTTGTGACGTCATTTATTTTTGTGACGTTATGTATTTTGTGACGTCATTTATTTTTGTGACGTTATGAATTTTGTGACGTCATTTATTATTGTGACGTCATTTATTTTTGTGACGTTATGTATTTTGTGACGTCATTTATTTTTTTGACTTTTTGTATTTTGTGACGTCATTTTTTTGTGACGTTATGTATTTTGTGACGTCATTTATTATTGTGACGTCATTTATTTTTGTGACGTTATGTATTTTGTGACGTCATTTATTTTTGTGACGTTATGTATTTTGTGACGTCATTTATTTTTGTGACGTTATGTATTTTGTGACGTCATTTATTTTTGAGACGTTATGTATTTTGTGACGTCATTTATTTTTTTTGAAGTTATGTATTATGTGACGTCATTTATTTTTGTGACGTTAGGTATTTTGTGACGTAATTAATTTTTGTGACGTCATTTATTTTTGTGACGTTATGTATTTTGTGACGTCATTTATTTTTGTGACGTTATGTTTTTTGTGACGTCATTTGTTTTTGTGACGTATTGTATTTTGTGACGCCATTTATTTTTGTGACGTTATGTATTTTGTGACGTCATTTATTTTTGTGACGTTATGTATTTTGTGACGTCATTTATTTTTGTGACGTTATATATTTTGTGACGTCAATTAATTTTATGACGTTATGTATTTTGTAACGTTATGTATTTTGTGGTGTCATTTATTTTTGTGACGTTATGTATTATGTGACCTCGTTTATTTTTGTGACGTTATGTATTTTGTGACGTTATTTATTTTTGTGACGTTATGTATTTTGTGACGTCATTTATTTTTGTGACGTCATTTATATTTGTGACGTTATGTTTTTTTGTGACGTCATTTATTTTTGTGACGTTATGTATTAAAATTTGTGACGTCATTTATATTTGTGACGTTATGTATTTTTTGACCTCATTTATTTTTGTGAAGTTATGTATTTTGTGACGTTATTTATTTTTGTGACGTTATGTATTTTGTGACGTCATTTATTTTTGTGACGTCATTTATATTTGTGACGTTATGTCTTTTGTGACGTCATTTATTTTTGTGACGTTATGTATTTTGTGACGTTATGTATTTTGTGAAGTCATTTATTTTTGTGACGTTATGTATTTTGTGACGTCATTTATTATTGTTACGTCATTTATTTTTGTGACGTTATGTATTTTGTGACGTCATTTGTTTTTGTGATGTTTTGTTTTTTGTGACGTCATTTATTTTTGTGACGTTATGTATATTGTGGCGTCATTTATTTTTGTGACGTTATGTATTTTGTGACCTCATTTATTTTTGTGACGTTATGTATTTTGTGACGTTATTTATTTTTGTGACGTTATGTATTTTGTGACGTCATTTATTTTTGTGACGTCATTTATATTTGTGACGTTATGCATTTTGTGACGTCATTTATTTTTGTGACGTTATGTATTAATATTTGTGACGTCATTTATATTTGTGACGTTATGTATTTTGTGACGTCATTTATTTTTGTGACGTCATTTATATTTGTGACGTTATGTATTTTGTGACGTCATTTATATTTGTGACGTCAATTATTTTTGTGACGTTATGTATTTTGTGACGTCATTTCTTTTTGTGACGTTAGGTATTTTGTGACGTCATTTATTTTTGTGCCGTTATGTATTTTGTGACGTCATTAATTTTTGTGACGTCATTTATTCTTGTGACGTTATGTATTTTGTGACGTCATTTAATTTTGTGACGTTATGTATTTTGTGACGTCATTTTTTGTGACGTTTAGTATTTTGTGACGTCATTTATTATTGTGACGTCATTTATTTTTGGGACGTTATGTATTTTGTGACGTCATTCATTTTTGTGACGATATGGGTTTTGTGACGTTATGTATGTTTTGACGTCCTTTATTTTTATGACGTTATGTATTTTGTGACGTCATTTATTTTTGTGACGTTATGTATTTTGTGACGTCATTTATTTTTGTGACGTTATGTATTTTGTGACGTCATTTATTATTGTGACGTCATTTATTAGTGTGACGTCATTTATTTTTGTGACGTTATGTATTTTGTGACGTCATATATTTTTGTGACGTTATTTTTTTTGTGACGTTATGTATTTTTGTGATGTCGTTTATTTTTGTGACGTTATGTATTTTGTGACGTCATTTATTTTTGTGATGTTATGTATTTTGTGACGTCATTAATTTTTGTGACGTTATGTATTTTGTTACGTCATTTATTTTTGTGACGTTATGAATTTTGTGACGTCATTTATTATTGTGACGTCATTTATTTTTCTGAAGTTATGTATTTTGTGACGTCATTTATTTTTTTGACGTTATGTATTTTGTGACGTCATTTATTTTGTGACGTTATGTATTTTGTGACGTCATTTATTATTGTGACGTCATTTATTTTTGTGACGTTATGTATTTTGTGACGTCATTTATTTTTGTGACGTTATGTATTTTGTGACGTCATTTAATTTTTTGACGTTATGTATTATGTGACGTCATTTATTTTTGTGACGTTAGGTATTTTGTGACGTAATTAATTTTTGTGACGTCATTTATTTTTGTGACGTTATGTATTTTGTGACGTCATTTATTTTTGTGACGTTATGTATTTTGTGACGTCATTTATTTTTGTGACGTTATGTATTTTGTGACGTCAATTATTTTTATGACGTTATGTATTTTGTAGCGTTATGTATTTTGTGGCGTCAGTTATTTTTGTGACGTTATGTATTTTGTGACCACATTTATTTTTGTGACGTTATGTATTTTGTGACGTTATTTATTTTTGTGACGTTATGTATTTTGTGACGTCATTTATTTTTGTGACGTCATTTATATTTGTGACGTTATGTATTAAAATTTGTGACGTCATTTATATTTGTGACGTTATGTATTTTTTGACCTCATTTATTTTTGTGAAGTTATGTATTTTGTGACGTTATTTATTTTTGTGACGTTATGTATTTTGTGACGTCATTTATTTTTGTGACGTCATTTATATTTGTGACGTTATGTCTTTTGTGACGTCTTTTATTTTTGTGACGTTATGTATTTTGTGACGTTATGTATTTTTTGAAGTCATTTATTTTTGTGACGTTATGTATTTTGTGACGTCATTTATTATTGTTACGTCATTTATTTTTGTGACGTTATGTATTTTGTGACGTCATTTATTTTTGTGACGTTATGTATTAATATTTGTGACGTCATTTATATTTGTGACGCTATGTATTTTGTGACCTCATTTATTTTTGTGACGTTATATATTTTGTGACGTTATTTATTTTTGTGACGTTATGTATTTTGTGACGTCATTTATTTTTGTGACGTCATTTATATTTGTGACGTTATGTATTTTGTGACGTCAATTATTTTTGTGACGTTATGTATTTTGTGACGTCAATTATTTTTGTGACGTTATGTATTTTGTGACGTCATTTCTTTTTGTGACGTTAGGTATTTTGTGACGTCATTTATTTTTGTGCCGTTATGTATTTTGTGACGTCATTTATTTTTGTGACGTTATGTATTTTGTGACGTAATTAATTTTTGTTACGTCATTTATTTTTGTGACGTTATGTATAATGTGACGTCATTTATTTTTGTGACGTTATGTATTTTGTGACGTCATTTATTTTTGTGACGTCATTTAATATTGTGACGTTATGTATTTTGTGACGTCATTTTTTTGTGACGTTTATTATTTTGTGACGTCATTTATTATTGTGACGTCATTTATTTTTGTGACGTTATGTATTTTGTGACGTCATTTATTTTTGTGACGATATGTGTTTTGTGACGTTATGTATTTTTTGACGTCATTTATTTTTGTGACGTTATGTATTTTGTGACGTCATTTATTTTTGTGACGTTATGTATTTTGTGACGTCATTTATTTTTGTGACGTTATGTATTTTGTGACGTCATTTATTATTGTGACGTCATTTATTTGTGTGACGTCATTTATTTTTGTGACGTTATGTATTTTGTGACGTCATTTATTTTTGTGACGTTATGTTTTTTGTGACGTTATGTATTTTTGTGACGTCATTTATTTTTGTGACGTCATTTATTTTTGAGACGTTATGTATTTTCTGACGTCATTTATTTTTTTTGAAGTTATGTATTATGTGACGTCATTTATTTTTGTGACGTTAGGTATTTTGTGACGTAATTAATTTTTGTGACGTCATTTATTTTTTTGACGTTATGTATTTTGTGACGTCATTTATTTTTGTGACGTTATGTATTTTGTGACGTCATTTATTTTTGTGACGTTATGAATTTTGTGACGTCATTTATTATTGTGACGTCATTTATTTTTGTGACGTTATGTATTTTGTGACGTCATTTATTTTTTTGACTTTTTGTATTTTGTGACGTCATTTTTTTGTGACGTTATGTATTTTGTGACGTCATTTATTATTGTGACGTCATTTATTTTTGTGACGTTATGTATTTTGTGACGTCATTTATTTTTGTGACGTTATGTATTTTGTGACGTCATTTATTTTTGTGACGTTATGTATTTTGTGACGTCATTTATTTTTGAGACGTTATGTATTTTGTGACGTCATTTATTTTTTTTGAAGTTATGTATTATGTGACGTCATTTATTTTTGTGACGTTAGGTATTTTGTGACGTAATTAATTTTTGTGACGTCATTTATTTTTGTGACGTTATGTATTTTGTGACGTCATTTATTTTTGTGACGTTATGTTTTTTGTGACGTCATTTGTTTTTGTGACGTATTGTATTTTGTGACGCCATTTATTTTTGTGACGTTATGTATTTTGTGACGTCATTTATTTTTGTGACGTTATGTATTTTGTGACGTCATTTATTTTTGTGACGTTATATATTTTGTGACGTCAATTAATTTTATGACGTTATGTATTTTGTAACGTTATGTATTTTGTGGTGTCATTTATTTTTGTGACGTTATGTATTATGTGACCTCGTTTATTTTTGTGACGTTATGTATTTTGTGACGTTATTTATTTTTGTGACGTTATGTATTTTGTGACGTCATTTATTTTTGTGACGTCATTTATATTTGTGACGTTATGTTTTTTTGTGACGTCATTTATTTTTGTGACGTTATGTATTAAAATTTGTGACGTCATTTATATTTGTGACGTTATGTATTTTTTGACCTCATTTATTTTTGTGAAGTTATGTATTTTGTGACGTTATTTATTTTTGTGACGTTATGTATTTTGTGACGTCATTTATTTTTGTGACGTCATTTATATTTGTGACGTTATGTCTTTTGTGACGTCATTTATTTTTGTGACGTTATGTATTTTGTGACGTTATGTATTTTGTGAAGTCATTTATTTTTGTGACGTTATGTATTTTGTGACGTCATTTATTATTGTTACGTCATTTATTTTTGTGACGTTATGTATTTTGTGACGTCATTTGTTTTTGTGATGTTTTGTTTTTTGTGACGTCATTTATTTTTGTGACGTTATGTATATTGTGGCGTCATTTATTTTTGTGACGTTATGTATTTTGTGACCTCATTTATTTTTGTGACGTTATGTATTTTGTGACGTTATTTATTTTTGTGACGTTATGTATTTTGTGACGTCATTTATTTTTGTGACGTCATTTATATTTGTGACGTTATGCATTTTGTGACGTCATTTATTTTTGTGACGTTATGTATTAATATTTGTGACGTCATTTATATTTGTGACGTTATGTATTTTGTGACGTCATTTATTTTTGTGACGTCATTTATATTTGTGACGTTATGTATTTTGTGACGTCATTTATATTTGTGACGTCAATTATTTTTGTGACGTTATGTATTTTGTGACGTCATTTCTTTTTGTGACGTTAGGTATTTTGTGACGTCATTTATTTTTGTGCCGTTATGTATTTTGTGACGTCATTAATTTTTGTGACGTCATTTATTCTTGTGACGTTATGTATTTTGTGACGTCATTTAATTTTGTGACGTTATGTATTTTGTGACGTCATTTTTTGTGACGTTTAGTATTTTGTGACGTCATTTATTATTGTGACGTCATTTATTTTTGGGACGTTATGTATTTTGTGACGTCATTCATTTTTGTGACGATATGGGTTTTGTGACGTTATGTATGTTTTGACGTCCTTTATTTTTATGACGTTATGTATTTTGTGACGTCATTTATTTTTGTGACGTTATGTATTTTGTGACGTCATTTATTTTTGTGACGTTATGTATTTTGTGACGTCATTTATTATTGTGACGTCATTTATTAGTGTGACGTCATTTATTTTTGTGACGTTATGTATTTTGTGACGTCATATATTTTTGTGACGTTATTTTTTTTGTGACGTTATGTATTTTTGTGATGTCGTTTATTTTTGTGACGTTATGTATTTTGTGACGTCATTTATTTTTGTGATGTTATGTATTTTGTGACGTCATTAATTTTTGTGACGTTATGTATTTTGTTACGTCATTTATTTTTGTGACGTTATGAATTTTGTGACGTCATTTATTATTGTGACGTCATTTATTTTTCTGAAGTTATGTATTTTGTGACGTCATTTATTTTTTTGACGTTATGTATTTTGTGACGTCATTTATTTTGTGACGTTATGTATTTTGTGACGTCATTTATTATTGTGACGTCATTTATTTTTGTGACGTTATGTATTTTGTGACGTCATTTATTTTTGTGACGTTATGTATTTTGTGACGTCATTTAATTTTTTGACGTTATGTATTATGTGACGTCATTTATTTTTGTGACGTTAGGTATTTTGTGACGTAATTAATTTTTGTGACGTCATTTATTTTTGTGACGTTATGTATTTTGTGACGTCATTTATTTTTGTGACGTTATGTATTTTGTGACGTCATTTATTTTTGTGACGTTATGTATTTTGTGACGTCAATTATTTTTATGACGTTATGTATTTTGTAGCGTTATGTATTTTGTGGCGTCAGTTATTTTTGTGACGTTATGTATTTTGTGACCACATTTATTTTTGTGACGTTATGTATTTTGTGACGTTATTTATTTTTGTGACGTTATGTATTTTGTGACGTCATTTATTTTTGTGACGTCATTTATATTTGTGACGTTATGTATTAAAATTTGTGACGTCATTTATATTTGTGACGTTATGTATTTTTTGACCTCATTTATTTTTGTGAAGTTATGTATTTTGTGACGTTATTTATTTTTGTGACGTTATGTATTTTGTGACGTCATTTATTTTTGTGACGTCATTTATATTTGTGACGTTATGTCTTTTGTGACGTCTTTTATTTTTGTGACGTTATGTATTTTGTGACGTTATGTATTTTGTGAAGTCATTTATTTTTGTGACGTTATGTATTTTGTGACGTCATTTATTATTGTTACGTCATTTATTTTTGTGACGTTATGTATTTTGTGACGTCATTTGTTTTTGTGATGTTTTGTTTTTTGTGACGTCATTTATTTTTGTTACGTTATGTATATTGTGGCGTCATTTATTTTTGTGACGTTATGTATTTTGTGACCTCATTTATTTTTGTGACGTTATGTATTTTGTGACGTTATTTATTTTTGTGACGTTATGTATTTTGTGACGTCATTTATTTTTGTGACGTCATTTATATTTGTGACGTTATGCATTTTGTGACGTCATTTATTTTTGTGACGTTATGTATTAATATTTGTGACGTCATTTATATTTGTGACGTTATGTATTTTGTGACGTCATTTATTTTTGTGACGTCATTTATATTTGTGACGTTATGTATTTTGTGACGTCATTTATTTTTGTGACGTCATTTATATTTGTGACGTTATGTATTTTGTGACGTCATTTATATTTGTGACGTCAATTATTTTTGTGACGTTATGTATTTTGTGACGTCATTTCTTTTTGTGACGTTAGGTATTTTGTGACGTCATTTATTTTTGTGCCGTTATGTATTTTGTGACGTCATTAATTTTTGTGACGTCATTTATTCTTGTGACGTTATGTATTTTGTGACGTCATTTAATTTTGTGACGTTATGTATTTTGTGACGTCATTTTTTTGTGACGTTTAGTATTTTGTGACGTCATTTATTATTGTGACGTCATTTATTTTTGTGACGTTATGTATTTTGTGACGTCATTTATTTTTGTGACGATATGGGTTTTGTGACGTTATGTATGTTTTGACGTCCTTTATTTTTATGACGTTATGTATTTTGTGACGTCATTTATTTTTGTGACGTTATGTATTTTGTGACGTCATTTATTTTTGTGACGTTATGTATTATGTGACGTCATTTATTATTGTGACGTCATTTATTAGTGTGACGTCATTTATTTTTGTGACGTTATGTATTTTGTGACGTCATTTATTTTTGTGACGTTATTTTTTTTGTGACGTTATGTATTTTTGTGACGTCATTTATTTTTGTGACGTTATGTATTTTGTTACGTCATTTATTTTTGTGACGTTATGTATTTTGTGACGTCATTAATTTTTGTGACGTTATGTATTTTGTTACGTCATTTATTTTTGTGACGTTATGAATTTTGTGACGTCATTTATTATTGTGACGTCATTTATTTTTGTGACGTTATGTATTTTGTGACGTCATTTATTTTTTTGACGTTATGTATTTTGTGAAGTCATTTATTTTGTGACGTTATGTATTTTGTGACGTCATTTATTATTGTGACGTCATTTATTTTTGTGACGTTATGTATTTTGTGACGTCATTTATTTTTGTGACGTTATGTATTTTGTGACGTCATTTAATTTTTTGACGTTATGTATTATGTGACGTCATTTATTTTTTTGACGTTAGGTATTTTGTGACGTAATTAATTTTTGTGACGTCATTTATTTTTGTGACGTTATGTATTTTGTGACGTCATTTATTTTTGTGACGTTATGTATTTTGTGACGTCATTTATTTTTGTGACGTTATGTATTTTGTGACGTCAATTATTTTTATGACGTTATGTATTTTGTAGCGTTATGTATTTTGTGGCGTCAGTTATTTTTGTGACGTTATGTATTTTGTGACCACATTTATTTTTGTGACGTTATGTATTTTGTGACGTTATTTATTTTTGTGACGTTATGTAATTTGTGACGTCATTTATTTTTGTGACGTCATTTATATTTGTGACGTTATGTATTTTGTGACGTTATTTATTTTTGTGACGTTATGTATTAATATTTGTGACGTCATTTATATTTGTGACGTTATGTATTTTGTGACCTCATTGATTTTTTGTGACGTTATGTATTTTGTGACGTTATTTATTTTTGTGACGTTTTGTATTTTGTGACGTCATTTATTTTTGTGACGTCATTTATATTTGTGACGTTATGTATTTTGTGACGTCATTTATTTTTGTGACGTTATGTATTTTGTGACGTCAATTATTTTTGTGACGTTATGTATTTTGTGACGTCATTTCTTTTTGTGACGTTAGGTATTTTGTGACGTCATTTATTTTTGTGCCGTTATGTATTTTGTGACGTCATTTATTTTTGTGACGTTATGTATTTTGTGACGTAATTAATTTTTGTGACGTCATTTATTTTTGTGACGTTATGTATTTTGTGACGTCATTTATTTTTGTGACGTTATGTTTTTTGTGACGTCATTTAATTTGTGACGTTATGTATTTTGTGACTTCATTTATTTTTGTGACGTTATGTATTTTGTGACGTAATTTTTTTGTGACGTTTAGTATTTTGTGACGTCATTTATTATTGTGACGTCATTTATTTTTGTGACGTTATGTATTTTGTGACGTCATTTATTTTTGTGACATGTGTTTTGTGACGTTATGTATTTTTTTACGTCATTTATTTTTGTGACGTTATGTATTTTGTGACGTCATTTATTTTTGTGACGTTATGTATTAATATTTGTGACGTCATTTATATTTGTGACGTTATGTATTTTGTGACCTCATTTATTTTTGTGACGTTATGTATTTTGTGACGTTATTTATTTTTGTGACGTTATGTATTTTGTGACGTCATTTATTTTTGTGACGTCATTTATATTTATGACGTTATGTCTTTTGTGACGTCATTTATTTTTGTGACGTTATGTATTTTGTGGCGTTATGTATTTTGTGACGTCATTTATTTTTGTGACGTTATGTATTTTGTGACGTCATTTATTATTGTTACGTCATTTATTTTTGTGACGTTATGTATTTTGTGACGTCATTTGTTTTTGTGACGTTTTGTATTTTTTGACGTCATTTATTTTTGTGACGTTATGTATATTGTGGCGTCATTTATTTTTGTGACGTTATGTATTTTGTGACCTCATTTATTTTTGTAACGTTATGTATTTTGTGACGTTATTTATTTTTGTGACGTTATGTATTTTGTGACGTCATTTATTTTTGTGACGTCATTTATTTTTGTGACGTTATGTATTTTGTGACGTCATTTATTTTTGTGACGTTATGTATTAATATTTGTGACGTCATTTATATTTGTGACGTTATGTATTTTGTGACCTCATTTATTTTTGTGACGTTATGTATTTTGTGACGTTATTTTTTTTGTGACGTTATGTATTTTGTGACGTCATTTATTTTTGTGACGTCATTTATATTTGTGACGTTATGTATTTTGTGACGTTATATATTTTGTAACGTCAATTATTTTTGTGACGTTATGTATTTTGTGACGTCATTTATTTTTGTGACGTTAGGTATTTTGTGACGTCAATTATTTTTGTGACGTTATATATTTTGTAACGTCAATTATTTTTGTGACGTTATGTATTTTGTGACGTGATTTCTTTTTGTGACGTTAGGTATTTTGTGACGTCATTTATTTTTGTGCCGTTATGTATTTTGTGACGTCATTTATTTTTGTGACGTTATGTATTTTGTGACGTAATTAATTTTTGTGACGTCATTTATTTTTGTGACGTTACGTATTTTGTGACGTCATTTATTTTTGTGACGTTTAGTATTTTGTGACGTCATTTATTATTGTGACGTCATTTTTTATTGTGACTTCATTTATTTTTGTCACGTTATGTATTTTGTGACCTCATTTATTTTTGTGGCGTTATGTATTTTGTGACGTAATTTATATTTGTGACGTTATGTATTTTGTGACGACATTTATTTTTGTGACGTTATGTATTTTGTGACGTCATTTTTTTGTGACGTTTAGTATTTTGTGACGTCATTTATTATTGTGACGTCATTTATTTTTGTGACGTTATGTATTTTGTGACGTCATTTATTTTTGTGACATGTGTTTTGTGACGTTATGTATTTTTTGACGTCATTTATTTTTGTGACGTTATGTATTTTGTGACGTCATTTATTTTTGTGACGTTATGTATTAATATTTGTGACGTCATTTATATTTGTGACGTTATGTATTTTGTGACCTCATTTATTTTTGTGGCGTTATGTATTTTGTGACGTCATTTATTTTTGTGACGTTATGAATTTTGTGACGTCATTTATTATTGTGACGTCATTTATTTTTGTGACGTTATGTATTTTGTGACGTCATTTATTTTTGTGACGTCATTTATTTTTGTGACGTTATGTATTTTGTGACGTCATTTTTTTGTGACGTTTAGTATTTTGTGACGTCATTTATTATTGTGACGTCATTTATTTTTGTGACGTTATGTATTTTGTGACGTCATTTTTTTGTGCCGTTATGTATTTTGTGACGTCATTAATTTTTGTGACGTCATTTATTTTTGTGACGTTATGTATTTTGTGACGTCATTTATTTTTGTGACGTTATGTATTTTGTGACGTCATTTATTTTTGTGACGTTATGTATTTTGTGACGTCATTTTTTTGTGACGTTTAGTATTTTGTGACGTCATTTATTATTGTGACGTCATTTATTTTATGAGGTCATTTATTTTTGTGACGATATGTGTTTTGTGACGTTATGTATTTTTTGACCTCATTTATTTTTGTGACGTTATGTATTTTGTGACGTCATTTATTTTTGTGACGTTATGTATTTTGTGACGTTATTTATTTTTGTGACGTTATGTATTTTGTGACGTCATTTATTTTTGTGACGTTATGTATTAATATTTGTGACGTCATTTATATTTGTGACGTTATGTATTTTGTGACCTCATTGATTTTTTGTGACGTTATGTATTTTGTGACGTTATTTATTTTTGTGCCGTTATGTATTTTGTGACATCATTAATTTTTGTGACGTTATGAATTTTGTGACGTAATTAATTTTTGTGACGTCATTTATTTTTGTGACGTTATGTATTTTGTGACGTCATTTATTTTTGTGACGTTATGTATTTTGTGACGTCATTTATTTTTGTGACGTTATGTATTTTGTGACTTCATTTATTTTTGTGACGTTATGTATTTTGTGACGTCATGTATTAATATTTGTGACGTCATTTATATTTGTGACGTTATGTATTTTGTGACCTCATTGATTTTTTGTGACGTTATGTATTTTGTGACGTCATTTATTTTTGTGACGTTATGTATTTTGTGACGTCATTGATTATTGTTACGTCATTTATTTTTGTGACGTTATGCATTTTGTGACGTCATTTGTTTTTGTGACGTTTTGTATTTTTTGACGTCATATATTTTTGTGACGTTATGTATATTGTGGCGTCATTTATTTTTGTGACGTATGTATTTTGTGACCTTATTTATTTTTGTGACGTTATGTATTTTGTGACGTTATTTATTTTTGTGACGTTATGTATTTTGTGACGTCATTTATTTTTGTGACGTCATTTATTTTTGTGACGTTATGTATTTTGTGACGTCATTTATTTTTGTGACGTTATGTATTAATATTTGTGACGTCATTTATATTTGTAACGTTATGTATTTTGTGACCTCATTTATTTTTGTGACGTTATGTATTTTGTGACGTTATTTTTTTTTGTGACGTTATGTATTTTGTGACGTCATTTATTTTTGTGAAGTCATTTATATTTGTGACGTTATGTATTTTGTGACGTCATTCATTTTTGTGACGTTATGTATTTTGTGACGTCATTTATTTTTGTGACGTTATGTATTTTGTGACGTCATTTTTTTTACGTTTAGTATTTTGTGACGTCATTTATTATTGTGACGTCATTTATTTTGTGACGTCATTTATTTTTGTGACGATATGTGTTTTGTGAGGTTATGTATTTTTGACGTCATTTATTTTTGTGACGTTATGTATTTTGTGACGTCATTTATTTTTTTGACGTTAAGTATTTTGTGACGTCATTTATTTTTGTGACGTTATGTATTTTGTGACGTCATTTATTTTTGTGACGTTATGTTTTTTGTGACGTTATGTATTTTTGTGACGTCATTTATTTTTGTGACGTTATGTATTTTGTGACGTCATTTATTTGTGTGACGTAATGTATTTTGTGACGTCATTTATTTTTGTGGCGTTATGTATTTTATGACGTCATTTATTTTTGTGACGTTATGAATTTTGTGACGTCAATTATTATTATGACGTCATTTATTTTTGTGACGTTATGTATTTTGTGACGTCATTTATTTTTTTGACGTTATGTATTTTGTGACGTCATTTATTTTTGTGACGTTATGTATTTTGTGACGTCATTTATTTTTTTGACTTTATGTATTATGTGACGTCATTTATTTTTGTGACGTTAGGTATTTTGTGACGTAATTAATTTTTGTGACGTCATTTATTTTTGTGACGTTATGTATTTTGTGACGTCATTTATTTTTGTGACGTTATGTATTTTGTGACGTCATTTATTTTTGTGACGTTATGTATTTTGTGACGTCAATTATTTTTATGACGTTATGTATTTTGTAGCGTTATGTATTTTGTGGCGTCATTTATTTTTGTGACGTTATGTATTTTGTGACCTCATTTATTTTTGTGACGTTATGTATTTTGTGACCTCATTTATTTTTGTGACGTTATGTATTTTGTGACGTCATTTATATTTGTGACGTTATGTATTTTGTGACGTCATTTATTTTTGTGACGTTATGTATTAATATTTGTGACGTCATTTATATTTGTGACGTTATGTATTTTGTGACCTCATTGATTTTTTGTGACGTTATGTATTTTGTGACGTTATTTATTTTTGTGACGTTATGTATTTTGTGACGTCATTTATTTTTGTGACATCATTTATATTTGTGACGTTATGTATTTTGTGACGTCATTTATTTTTGTGACGTTATGTATATTGTGACGTCAATTATTTTTGTGACGTTATGTATTTTGTGACGTCATTTCTTTTTGTGACGTTAGGTATTTTGTGACGTCATTTATTTTTGTGCCGTTATGTATTTTGTGACGTCATTAATTTTTGTGACGTTATGAATTTTGTGACGTAATTAATTTTTGTGACGTCATTTATTTTTGTGACGTTATGTATTTTGTGACGTCATTTATTTTTGTGACGTTATGTATTTTGTGACGTCATTTATTTTGGTGACGTTATGTATTTTGTGACTTCATTTATTTTTGTGACGTTATGTATTTCGTGACGTCATGTATTAATATTTGTGACGTCATTTATATTTGTGACGTTATGTATTTTGTGACCTCATTGATTTTTTGTGACGTTATGTATTTTGTTTCGTCATTTATTTTTGTGACGTTATGTATTTTGTGACGTCATTTATTATTGTTACGTCATTTATTTTTGTGACGTTATGTATTTTGTGACGTCATTTGTTTTTGTGACGTTTTGTATTTTTTGACGTCATATATTTTTGTGACGTTATGTATATTGTGGCGTCATTTATTTTTGTGACGTTATGTATTTTGTGACCTCATTTATTTTTGTGACGTTATGTATTTTGTGACGTTATTTATTTTTGTGACGTCATGTATTTTGTCACTTCATTTATTTTTGTGACGTCATTTATTTTTGTGACGTTATGTATTTTGTGACGTCATTTATTTTTGTGACGTTATGTATTAATATTTGTGACGTCATTTATATTTGTAACGTTATGTATTTTGTGACCTCATTTATTTTTGTGACGTTATGTATTTTGTGACGTTATTTTTTTTTGTGACGTTATGTATTTTGTGACGTCATTTATTTTTGTGAAGTCATTTATATTTGTGACGTTATGTATTTTGTGACGTCATTTATTTTTGTGACGTTATGTATTTTGTGACGTCATTTATTTTTGTGATGTTATGTATTTTGTGACGTCATTTTTTTACGTTTAGTATTTTGTGACGTCATTTATTATTGTGACGTCATTTATTTTGTGACGTCATTTATTTTTGTGACGATATGTGTTTTGTGACGTTATGTATTTTTGACGTCATTTATTTTTGTGACGTTATGTATTTTGTGACGTCATTTATTTTTGTGACGTTAAGTATTTTGTGACGTCATTTATTTTTGTGACGTTATGTATTTTGTGACGTCATGTATTTTTGTGACGTTATGTTTTTTGTGACGTTATGTATTTTTGTGACGTCATTTATTTTTGTGACGTTATGTATTTTGTGACGTCATTTATTTGTGTGACGTAATGTATTTTGTGACGTCATTTATTTTTGGCGTTATGTATTTTATGACGTCATTTATTTTTGTGACGTTATGAATTTTGTGACGTCATTTATTATTGTGACGTCATTTATTTTTGTGAAGTTATGTATTTTGTGACGTCATTTATTTTTTTGACGTTATGTATTTTGTGACGTCATTTATTTTTGTGACGTTATGTATTTTGTGACGTCATTTATTTTTTTGACGTTATGTATTATGTGACGTCATTTATTTTTGTGACGTTAGGTATTTTGTGACGTAATTAATTTTTGTGACGTCATTTATTTTTGTGACGTTATGTATTTTGTGACGTCATTTATTTTTGTGACGTTATGTATTTTGTGACGTCATTTATTTTTGTGACGTTATGTATTTTGTGACGTCAATTATTTTTATGACGTTATGTATTTTGTAGCGTTATGTATTTTGTGGCGTCATTTATTTTTTTGACGTTATGTATTTTGTGACCTCATTTATTTTTGTGACGTTATGTATTTTGTGACGTTATTTATTTTTGTGACGTTATGTATTTTATGACGTCATTTATATTTGTGACGTTATGTATTTTGTGACGTCATTTATTTTTGTGACGTTATGTATTAATATTTGTGACGTCATTTATATTTGTGACGTTATGTATTTTGTGACCTCATTGATTTTTTGTGACGTTATGTATTTTGTGACGTTATTTATTTTTGTGACGTTATGTATTTTGTGACGTCATTTATTTTTGTGACGTCATTTATATTTGTGACGTTATGTATTTTGTGACGTCATTTATTTTTGTGACGTTATGTATATTGTGACGTCAATTATTTTTGTGACGTTATGTATTTTGTGACGTCATTTCTTTTTGTGACGTTAGGTATTTTGTGACGTCATTTATTTTTGTGCCGTTATGTATTTTGTGACGTCATTAATTTTTGTGACGTTATGAATTTTGTGACGTAATTAATTTTTGTGACGTCATTTATTTTTGTGACGTTATGTATTTTGTGACGTCATTTATTTTTGTGACGTTATGTATTTTGTGACGTCATTTATTTTTGTGACGTTATGTATTTTGTGACTTCATTTATTTTTGTGACGTTATGTATTTCGTGACGTCATGTATTAATATTTGTGACGTCATTTATATTTGTGACGTTATGTATTTTGTGACCTCATTGATTTTTTGTGACGTTATGTATTTTGTGACGTCATTTATTTTTGTGACGTTATGTATTTTGTGACGTCATTTATTATTGTTACGTCATTTATTTTTGTGACGTTATGTATTTTGTGACGTCATTTGTTTTTGTGACGTTTTGTATTTTTTGACGTCATATATTTTTGTGACGTTATGTATATTGTGTCGTCATTTATTTTTGTGACGTATGTATTTTGTGACCTCATTTATTTTTGTGACGTTATGTATTTTGTGACGTTATTTATTTTTGTGACGTTATGTATTTTGTGACGTCATTTATTTTTGTGACGTCATTTATTTTTGTGACGTTATGTATTTTGTGACGTCATTTATTTTTGTGACGTTATGTATTAATATTTGTGACGTCATTTATATTTGTGACGTTATGTATTTTGTGACGTCATTTATTTTTGTGACGTTATGTATTTTGTGACGTCAATTATTTTTGTGACGTTATATATTTTGTAACGTCAATTATTTTTGTGACGTTATGTATTTTGGACCGTCATTTCTTTTTGTGACGTTAGGTATTTTGTGACGTCATTTATTTTTGTGACGTTATGTATTTTGTGACGTCAATTATTTTTATGACGTTATGTATTTTGTAGCGTTATGTATTTTGTGGCGTCATTTATTTTTTTGACGTTATGTATTTTGTGACCTCATTTATTTTTGTGACGTTATGTATTTTGTGACGTTATTTATTTTTGTGACGTTATGTATTTTATGACGTCATTTATATTTGTGACGTTATGTATTTTGTGACGTCATTTATTTTTGTGACGTTATGTATTAATATTTGTGACGTCATTTATATTTGTGACGTTATGTATTTTGTGACCTCATTGATTTTTTGTGACGTTATGTATTTTGTGACGTTATTTATTTTTGTGACGTTATGTATTTTGTGACGTCATTTATTTTTGTGACGTCATTTATATTTGTGACGTTATGTATTTTGTGACGTCATTTATTTTTGTGACGTTATGTATATTGTGACGTCAATTATTTTTGTGACGTTATGTATTTTGTGACGTCATTTCTTTTTGTGACGTTAGGTATTTTGTGACGTCATTTATTTTTGTGCCGTTATGTATTTTGTGACGTCATTAATTTTTGTGACGTTATGAATTTTGTGACGTAATTAATTTTTGTGACGTCATTTATTTTTGTGACGTTATGTATTTTGTGACGTCATTTATTTTTGTGACGTTATGTATTTTGTGACGTCATTTATTTTTGTGACGTTATGTATTTTGTGACTTCATTTATTTTTGTGACGTTATGTATTTCGTGACGTCATGTATTAATATTTGTGACGTCATTTATATTTGTGACGTTATGTATTTTGTGACCTCATTGATTTTTTGTGACGTTATGTATTTTGTGACGTCATTTATTTTTGTGACGTTATGTATTTTGTGACGTCATTTAGTATTGTTACGTCATTTATTTTTGTGACGTTATGTATTTTGTGACGTCATTTGTTTTTGTGACGTTTTGTATTTTTTGACGTCATATATTTTTGTGACGTTATGTATATTGTGTCGTCATTTATTTTTGTGACGTATGTATTTTGTGACCTCATTTATTTTTGTGACGTTATGTATTTTGTGACGTTATTTATTTTTGTGACGTTATGTATTTTGTGACGTCATTTATTTTTGTGACGTCATTTATTTTTGTGACGTTATGTATTTTGTGACGTCATTTATTTTTGTGACGTTATGTATTAATATTTGTGACGTCATTTATATTTGTGACGTTATGTATTTTGTGACGTCATTTATTTTTGTGACGTTATGTATTTTGTGACGTCAATTATTTTTGTGACGTTATATATTTTGTAACGTCAATTATGTTTGTGACGTTATGTATTTTGGACCGTCATTTCTTTTTGTGACGTTAGGTATTTTGTGACGTCATTTATTTTTGTGCCGTTATGTATTTTGTGACGTCATTTATTTTTGTGACGTTATGTATTTTGTGACGTAATTAACTTTTGTGACGTCATTTATTTTTGTGACGTTATGTATTTTGTGCCGTCATTTATTTTTGTGACGTTATGTATTTTGTGACGTCATTTATTTTTGTGACGTTATGTATTTTGTGACGTCATTTATTTTTGTGACGTTATGTATTTTGTGACGTCATTTTTTTGTGATGTTTAGTATTTTGTGACGTCATTTATTATTGTGACGTCATTTATTTTTGTGACGTTATGTATTTTGTGACCTCATTTATTTTTGTGGCGTTATGTATTTTTGACGTCATTTATTTTTGTGACGTTATGAATTTTGTGACGTCATTTATTATTGTGACGTCATTTATTTTTGTGACGTTATGTATTTTGTGACGTCATTTATTTTTGTGACGTTATGTATTTTTGTGACGTCATTTATTTTTGTGACGTTATGTATTTTGTGACGTCATTTTTTTGTGACGTTTAGTATTTTGTGACGTAATTTGTTATTGTGACGTCATTAATTTTTGTGACGTCATTTATTTTTGTGACGTTATGTATTTCGTGACGTCATTTATTTTTGTGACGTTATGTATTTTGTGACGTCATTTATTTTTGTGACGTTATGTATTTTGTGACGTCATTTATTTTTGTGACGTTATGTATTTTGTGACGTCATTTTTTTTTGACGTTTAGTATTTTGTGACGTCATTTATTATTGTGACGTCATTTATTTTGTGACGTTATGTATTTTGTGACGTCATTTATTTTTGTGACGATATGTGTTTTGTGACGTTATGTATTTTTTGACGTCATTTATTTTTGTGACGTTATGTATTTTGTGACGTCATTTATTTTTGTGACGTTATGTATTTTGTGACGTCATTTATTTGTGTGACGTAATGTATTTTGTGACGTCATTTATTTTTGTGACGTTATGAATTTTGTGACGTCATTTATTATTGTGACGTCATTTATTTTTGTAACGTTATGTATTTTATGACGTTATTTATTTTTGTGACGTTATGTATTTTGTGACGTCATTTATTTTTGTGACGTCATTTATTTTTGTGACGTTATGTATTTTGTGACGTCATTTATTTTTGTGACGTTATGTATTAATATTTGTGACGTCATTTATATTTGTGACGTTATGTATTTTGTGACCTCATTTATTTTTGTGACGTTATGTATTTTGTGACGTTATTTTTTTTGTGACGTTATGTATTTTGTGACGTCATTTATTTTTGTGACGTCATTTCTTTTTGTGACGTTATGTATTTTGTGACGTCATTTATTTGTGTGACGTAATGTATTTTGTGACGTCATTTATTTTTGGCGTTATGTATTTTATGACGTCATTTATTTTTGTGACGTTATGAATTTTGTGACGTCATTTATTATTGTGACGTCATTTATTTTTGTGACGTTATGTATTTTGTGACGTCATTTATTTTTTTGACGTTATGTATTTTGTGACGTCATTTATTTTTGTGACGTTATATATTTTGTGACGTCATTTATTTTTTTGACGTTATGTATTATGTGACGTCATTTATTTTTGTGACGTTAGGTATTTTGTGACGTAATTAATTTTTGTGACGTCATTTATTTTTGGAACGTTATGTATTTTGTGACGTCATTTATTTTTGTGACGTTATGTATTTTGTGACGTCATTTATTTTTGTGACGTTATGTATTTTGTGACGTCAATTATTTTTATGACGTTATGTATTTTGTAGCGTTATGTATTTTGTGGCGTCATTTAATTTTGTGACGTTATGTATTTTGTGACCTCATTTATTTTTGTGACGTTATGTATTTTGTGACGTTATTTATTTTTGTGACGTTATGTATTTTGTGACGTCATTTATATTTGTGACGTTATGTATTTTGTGACGTCATTTATTTTTGTGACGTTATGTATTAATATTTGTGACGTCATTTATATTTGTGACGTTATGTATTTTGTGACCTCATTGATTTTTTGTGACGTTATGTATTTTGTGACGTTATTTATTTTTGTGACGTTATGTATTTTGTGACGTCATTTATTTTTGTGACGTCATTTATATTTGTGACGTTATGTATTTTGTGACGTCATTTATTTTTGTGACGTTATGTATATTGTGACGTCAATTATTTTTGTGACGTTATGTATTTTGTGACGTCATTTCTTTTTGTGACGTTAGGTATTTTGTGACGTCATTTATTTTTGTGCCGTTATGTATTTTGTGACGTCATTAATTTTTGTGACGTTATGAATTTTGTGACGTAATTAATTTTTGTGACGTCATTTATTTTTGTGACGTTATGTATTTTGTGACGTCATTTATTTTTGTGACGTTATGTATTTTGTGACGTCATTTATTTTTGTGACGTTATGTATTTTGTGACTTCATTTATTTTTGTGACGTTATGTATTTCGTGACGTCATGTATTAATATTTGTGACGTCATTTATATTTGTGACGTTATGTATTTTGTGACCTCATTGATTTTTTGTGACGTTATGTATTTTGTGACGTCATTTATTTTTGTGACGTTATGTATTTTGTGACGTCATTTATTATTGTTACGTCATTTATTTTTGTGACGTTATGTATTTTGTGACGTCATTTGTTTTTGTGACGTTTTGTATTTTTTGACGTCATATATTTTTGTGACGTTATGTATATTGTGGCGTCATTTATTTTTGTGACGTATGTATTTTGTGACGTAATTAATTTTTGTGACGTCATTTATTTTTGTGACGTTATGTATTTTGTGACGTCATTTATTTTTGTGACGTTATGTATTTTGTGACGTCATTTATTTTTGTGACGTTATGTATTTTGTGACTTCATTTATTTTTGTGACGTTATGTATTTTGTGACGTCATGTATTAATATTTGTGACGTTATTTATATTTGTGACGTTATGTATTTTGTGACGTCATTTATTTTTGTGACGTTATGTATTTTGTGACGTCATTTATTTTTGTGACGTTAGGTATTTTGTGACGTAATTAATTTTTGTGACGTCATTTATTTTTGTGACGTTATGTATTTTGTGACGTCATTTTCTGTGACGTTTAGTATTTTGTGACGTCATTTATTATTGTGACGTCATTTATTTTTGTGACGTTATGTATTTTGTGACGTCATTTTTTTGTGCCGTTATGTATTTTGTGACGTCATTAATTTTTGTGACGTCATTTATTTTTGTGACGTTATGTATTTTGTGACGTCATTTATTTTTGTGACGTTATGTATTTTGTGACGTCATTTATTTTTGTGAGGTTATGTATTTTGTGACGTCATTTATTTTTGTGACGTTATGTATTTTGTGACGTCATTTTTTGTGACGTTTAGTATTTTGTGACGTCATTTATTATTTTGACGTCATTTATTTTGTGACGTTATGTATTTTGTGACGTCATTTATTTTTGTGACGATATGTGTTTTGTGACGTTATGTATTTTTTGACGTCATTTATTTTTGTGACGTTATGTATTTTGTGACGTCATTTATTTTGTGACGTTATGTATTTTGTGACGTCATTTATTTTTGTGACGTTATGTATTTTGTGACGTCATTTATTTTTGTGACGTTATGTTTTTTGTGACGTTATGTATTTTTGTGACGTCATTCATTTTTGTGACGTTATGTATTTTGTGACGTCATTTATTTGTGTGACGTAATGTATTTTGTGACGTCATTTATTTTTGTGGCGTTATGTATTTTGTGACGTCATTCATTTTTGTGACGTTATGTATTTTGTGACGTCATTTATTTTTGTGACGTTATGTATTTTGTGACGTCATTTATTTTTGTGACGTTATGTATTTTGTGACGTCAATTATTTTTATGACGTTATGTATTTTGTAGCGTTATGTATTTTGTGGCGTCATTTATTTTTGTGACGTTATGTATTTTGTGACCTCATTTATTTTTGTGACGTTATGTATTTTGTGACGTTATTTATTTTTGTGACGTTATGTATTTTGTGACGTCATTTATATTTGTGACGTTATGTATTTTGTGACGTCATTTATTTTTGTGACGTTATGTATTAATATTTGTGACGTCATTTATATTTGTGACGTTATGTATTTTGTGACCTCATTGATTTTTTGTGACGTTATGTATTTTGTGACGTTATTTATTTTTGTGACGTTATGTATTTTGTGACGTCTATTATTTTTGTGACGTCATTTATATTTGTGACGTTATGTGTTTTGTGACGTCATTTATTTTTGTGACGTTATGTATTTTGTGACGTCAATTATTTTTGTGACGTTATGTATTTTGTGACGTCATTTCTTTCTGTGACGTTAGGTATTTTGTGACGTCATTTATTTTTGTGCCGTTATGTATTTTGTGACGTCATTTGTTTTCGTGACGTTGTGTATTTTGTGACGTAATTAATTTTTGTGACGTCATTTATTTTTGTGACGTTATGTATTAATATTTGTGACGTCATTTATATTTGTGACGTTATGTATTTTGTGACCTCATTGATTTTTTGTGACGTTATGTATTTTGTGACGTTATTTATTTTTGTGACGTTATGTATTTTGTGACGTCATTTATTTTTGTGACGTCATTTATATTTGTGACGTTATGTATTTTGTGACGTCATTTATTTTTATGACGTTATGTATATTGTGACGTCAATTATTTTTGTGACGTTATGTATTTTGTGACGTCATTTCTTTTTGTGACGTTAGGTATTTTGTGACGTCATTTATTTTTGTGCCGTTATGTATTTTGTGACGTCATTAATTTTTGTGACGTTATGAATTTTGTGACGTAATTAATTTTTGTGACGTCATTTATTTTTGTGACGTTATGTATTTTGTGACGTCATTTATTTTTGTGACGTTATGTATTTTGTGACGTCATTTATTTTTGTGACGTTATGTATTTTGTGACTTCATTTATTTTTGTGACGTTATGTATTTCGTGACGTCATGTATTAATATTTGTGACGTCATTTATATTTGTGACGTTATGTATTTTGTGACCTCATTGATTTTTTGTGACGTTATGTATTTTGTGACGTCATTTATTTTTGTGACGTTATGTATTTTGTGACGTCATTTATTATTGTTACGTCATTTATTTTTGTGACGTTATATATTTTGTGACGTCATTTGTTTTTGTGACGTTTTGTATTTTTTGACGTCATATATTTTTGTGACGTTATGTATATTGTGGCGTCATTTATTTTTGTGACGTATGTATTTTGTGACCTCATTTATTTTTGTGACGTTATGTATTTTGTGACGTTATTTATTTTTGTGACGTTATGTATTTTGTGACGTCATTTATTTTTGTGACGTCATTTATTTTTGTGACGTTATGTATTTTGTGACGTCATTTATTTTTGTGACGTTATGTATTAATATTTGTGACGTCATTTATATTTGTGACGTTATGTATTTTGTGACGTCATTTATTTTTGTGACGTTATGTATTTTGTGACGTCAATTATTTTTGTGACGTTATATATTTTGTAACGTCAATTATTTTTGTGACGTTATGTATTTTGGACCGTCATTTCTTTTTGTGACGTTAGGTATTTTGTGACGTCATTTATTTTTGTGCCGTTATGTATTTTGTGACGTCATTTATTTTTGTGACGTTATGTATTTTGTGACGTAATTAACTTTTGTGACGTCATTTATTTTTGTGACGTTATGTATTTTGTGCCGTCATTTATTTTTGTGACGTTATGTATTTTGTGACGTCATTTATTTTTGTGACGTTATGTATTTTGTGACGTCATTTATTTTTGTGACGTTATGTATTTTGTGACGTCATTTTTTTGTGATGTTTAGTATTTTGTGACGTCATTTATTATTGTGACGTCATTTATTTTTGTGACGTTATGTATTTTGTGACCTCATTTATTTTTGTGGCGTTATGTATTTTGTGACGTCATTTATTTTTGTGACGTTATGAATTTTGTGACGTCATTTATTATTGTGACGTCATTTATTTTTGTGACGTTATGTATTTTGTGACGTCATTTATTTTTGTGACGTCATTTATTTTTGTGACGTTATGTATTTTGTGACGTCATTTTTTTGTGACGTTTAGTATTTTGTGACGTAATTTGTTATTGTGACGTCATTAATTTTTGTGACGTCATTTATTTTTGTGACGTTATGTATTTCGTGACGTCATTTATTTTTGTGACGTTATGTATTTTGTGACGTCATTTATTTTTGTGACGTTATGTATTTTGTGACGTCATTTATTTTTGTGACGTTATGTATTTTGTGACGTCATTTTTTTTTGACGTTTAGTATTTTGTGACGTCATTTATTATTGTGACGTCATTTATTTTGTGACGTTATGTATTTTGTGACGTCATTTATTTTTGTGACGATATGTGTTTTGTGACGTTATGTATTTTTTGACGTCATTTATTTTTGTGACGTTATGTATTTTGTGACGTCATTTATTTTTGTGACGTTATGTATTTTGTGATGTCATTTATTTGTGTGACGTAATGTATTTTGTGACGTCATTTATTTTTGTGGCGTTATGTATTTTGTGACGTCATTTATTTTTGTGACGTTATGAATTTTGTGACGTCATTTATTATTGTGACGTCATTTATTTTTGTGACGTTATGTATTTTGTGACGTCATTTATTTTTTTGACGTCATTTATTATTGTGACGTCATTTATTTTTGTGACGTTACGTATAGTGTGGCGTCATTTATTTTTGTGACGTTATGTATTTTGTGACCTCATTTATTTTTGTAACGTTATGTATTTTATGACGTTATTTATTTTTGTGACGTTATGTATTTTGTCACGTCATTTATTTTTGTGACGTCATTTATTTTTGTGACGTTATGTATTTTGTGACGTCATTTATTTGTGTGTCGTTATGTATTAATATTTGTGACGTCATTTATGTTTGTGACGTTATGTATTTTGTGACCTCATTTATTTTTGTGACGATATGTATTTTGTGACGTTATTTTTTTTGTGACGTTATGTATTTTGTGACGTCATTTATTTTTGTGGCGTCATTTATATTTGTGACGTTATGTATTTTGTGACGTCATTTATTTTTGTGACGTTATGTATTTTGTGACGTCAATTTTTGTGACGTTATATATTTTGTAACGTCAATTATTTTTGTGACGTTATGTATTTTGTGACGTCATTTCTTTTTGTGACGTTAGGTATTTTGTGACGTCATTTATTTTTGTGCCGTTATGTATTTTGTGACGTCATTTATTTTTGTTACGTTATGTATTTTGTGACGTAATTAATTTTTGTGACGTCATTTATTTTTGTGACGTTATGTATTTTGTGACGTCATTTATTTTTGTGACGTTATGTATTTTGTGACGTCATTTATTTTTGTGACGTTATCTATTTTGTGACGTCATTTATTTTTGTGACGTTATGTATTTTGTGACGTCATTTATTTTTGTGACGTTATGTATTTTGTGACGTCAATTATTTTTATGACGTTATGTATTTTGTAGCGTTATGTATTTTGTGGCGTCATTTATTTTTGTGACGTTATGTATTTTGTGACCTCATTTATTTTTGTGACGTTATGTATTTTGTGACGTTATTTATTTTTGTGACGTTATGTATTTTGTGACGTCATTTATATTTGTGACGTTATGTATTTTGTGACCTCATTGATTTTTTGTGACGTTATGTATTTTGTGACGTTATTTATTTTTGTGACGTTATGTATTTTGTGACCTCATTTATTTTTGTGACGTCATTTATATTTGTGACGTTATGTATTTTGTGACGTCATTTATTTTTGTGACGTTATGTATTTTGTGACGTCAATTATTTTTGTGACGTTATGTATTTTGTGACGTCATTTCTTTTAGTGACGTTAGGTATTTTGTGACGTCATTTATTTTTGTGCCGTTATGTATTTTGTGACGTCATTAATTTTTGTGACGTTATGAATTTTGTGACGTAATTAATTTTTGTGACGTCATTTATTTTTGTGACGTTATGTATTTTGTGACGTCATTTATTTTTGTGACGTTATGTATTTTGTGACGTCATTTATTTTTGTGACGTTATGTATTTTGTGACTTCATTTATTTTTGTGACGTTATGTATTTTGTGACGTCATGTATTAATATTTGTGACGTTATTTATATTTGTGACGTTATGTATTTTGTGACGTCATTTATTTTTGTGACGTTATGTATTTTGTGACGTCATTTATTTTTGTGACGTTAGGTATTTTGTGACGTAATTAATTTTTGTGACGTTATTTATTTTTGTGACGTTATGTATTTTGTGACGTCATTTTTTGTGACGTTTAGTATTTTGTGACGTCATTTATTATTGTGACGTCATTTATTTTTGTGACGTTATGTATTTTGTGACGTCATTTTTTTGTGCCGTTATGTATTTTGTGACGTCATTAATTTTTGTGACGTCATTTATTTTTGTGACGTTATGTATTTTGTGACGTCATTTATTTTTGTGACGTTATGTATTTTGTGACGTCATTTATTTTTGTGAGGTTATGTATTTTGTGACGTCATTTATTTTTGTGACGTTATGTATTTTGTGACGTCATTTTTTGTGACGTTTAGTATTTTGTGACGTCATTTATTATTTTGACGTCATTTATTTTGTGACGTTATGTATTTTGTGACGTCATTTATTTTTGTGACGATATGTGTTTTGTGACGTTATGTATTTTTTGACGTCATTTATATTTGTGACGTTATGTATTTTGTGACGTCATTTATTTTTGTGACGTTATGTATTTTGTGACGTCATTTATTTTTGTGACGTTATGTATTTTGTGACGTCATTTATTTTTGTGACGTTATGTTTTTTGTGACGTTATGTATTTTTGTGACGTCATTCATTTTTGTGACGTTATGTATTTTGTGACGTCATTTATTTGTGTGACGTAATGTATTTTGTGACGTCATTTATTTTTGTGGCGTTATGTATTTTGTGACGTCATTTATTTTTGTGACGTTATGAATTTTGTGACGTCATTTATTATTGTGACGTCATTTATTTTTGTGACGTTATGTATTTTTTGACGTCATTTATTTTTGTGACGTTATGTATTTTGTGACGTCATTTATTTTTGTGACGTTATGTATTTTGTGACGTCAATTATTTTTATGACGTTATGTATTTTGTAGCGTTATGTATTTTGTGGCGTCATTTATTTTTGTGACGTTATGTATTTTGTGACCTCATTTATTTTTGTGACGTTATGTATTTTGTGACGTTATTTATTTTTGTGACGTTATGTATTTTGTGACGTCATTTATATTTGTGACGTTATGTATTTTGTGACGTCATTTATTTTTGTGACGTTATGTATTAATATTTGTGACGTCATTTATATTTGTGACGTTATGTATTTTGTGACCTCATTGATTTTTTGTGACGTTATGTATTTTGTGACGTTATTTATTTTTGTGACGTTATGTATTTTGTGACGTCTTTTATTTTTGTGACGTCATTTATATTTGTGACGTTATGTATTTTGTGACGTCATTTATTTTTGTGACGTTATGTATTTTGTGACGTCAATTATTTTTGTGACGTTATGTATTTTGTGACGTCATTTCTTTCTGTGACGTTAGGTATTTTGTGACGTCATTTATTTTTATGACGTTATGTATTTTGTTACTTCATTTATTTTTGTGACGTTATGTATTTTGTGACGTCATTTTTTGTGACGTTTAGTATTTTGTGACGTCATTTATTATTGTGACGTCATTTATTTTTGTGACGTTGTGTATTTTGTGACGTAATTAATTTTTGTGACGTCATTTATTTTTGTGACGTTATGTATTTTGTGACGTCATTTATTTTTGTGACGTTATGTATTTTGTGACGTCATTTATTTTTATGACGTTATGTATTTTGTTACTTCATTTATTTTTGTGACGTTATGTATTTTGTGACGTCATTTTTTGTGACGTTTAGTATTTTGTGACGTCATTTATTATTGTGACGTCATTTATTTTTGTGACATGTGTTTTGTGACGTTACATATTTTTTGACGTCATTTATTTTTGTGACGTTATGTATTTTGTGACGTTATTTATTTTTGTGACGTTATGTATTTTGTGACGTCATTTATTTTTGTGACGTCATTTATATTTATTACGTTATGTCTTTTGTGACGTCATTTATTTTTGTGACGTTATGTATTTTGTGACGTTATGTATTTTGTGGCGTCATTTATTTTTGTGACGTTATGTATTTTGTGACGTCATTTATTATTGTGACGTCATTTATATTTGTGACGTTATGTATTTTGTGACCTCATTTATTTTTGTGACGTTATGTATTTTGTGACGTTATTTATTTTTGTGACGTTATGTATTTTGTGACGTCATTTATTTTTGTGACGTCATTTATATTTATGACGTTATGTCTTTTGTGACGTCATTTATTTTTGTGACGTTATGTATTTTGTGACGTTATGTATTTTGTGGCGTCATTTATTTTTGTGACGTTATGTATTTTGTGACGTCATTAATTATTGTTACGTCATTTATTTTTGTGACGTTATGTATTTTGTGATGTCATTTGTTTTTGTGACGTTTTGTATTTTTTGACGTCATTTATTTTTGTGACGTTATGTATATTGTGGCGTCATTTATTTTTGTGACGTTATGTATTTTGTGACCTCATCTATTTTTGTGACGTTATGTATTTAGTGACGTTATTTATTTTTGTGACGTTATGTATTTTGTGACGTCATTTATTTTTGTGACGTCATTTATTTTTGTAACGTTATGTATTTTGTGACGTCATTTATTTTTGTGACGTTATGTATTAATATTTGTGACGTCATTTATATTTGTGACGTTATGTATTTTGTGACCTCATTTATTTTTGTGACGTTATGTATTTTGTGACGTCATTTATTTTTGTGACGTTATGTATTTTGTGACGTCAATTATTTTTGTGACGTTATATATTTTGTAACGTCAATTATTTTTGTGACGTTATGTATTTTGTGACGTCATTTTTTTTTGTGACGTTAGGTATTTTGTGACGTCATTTATTTTTGTGCCGTTATGTATTTTGTGACGTCATTTATTTTTGTGACGTTATGTATTTTGTGACGTAATTAATTTTTGTGACGTCATTTATTTTTGTGACGTTATGTATTTTGTGACGTCATTTATTTTTGTGACGTTATGTATTTTGTGACGTCATTTTTTTGTGACGTTTAGTATTTTGTGACGTCATTTATTTTTGTGACGTCATTTATTTTTGTGACGTTATGTATTTTGTGACGTCATTTATTTTTGTGACGTTATGTATTAATATTAGTGACGTCATTTATGTTTGTGACGTTATGTATTTTGTGACCTCATTTATTTTTGTGACGTTATGTATTTTGTGACGTTATTTTTTTGTGACGTTATGTATTTTGTGACGTTATTTATTTTTGTGACGTCATTTATATTTGTGACGTTATGTATTTTGTGACGTCATTTATTTTTGTGACGTTATGTATTTTGTGACGTCAATTTTTGTGACGTTATATATTTTGTAACGTCAATTATTTTTGTGACGTTATGTATTTTGTGACGTCATTTCTTTTTGTGACGTTAGGTATTTTGTGACGTCATTTATTTTTGTGCCGTTATGTATTTTGTGACGTCATTTATTTTTGTGACGTCATTTATATTTATGACGTTATGTCTTTTGTGACGTCATTTATTTTTGTGACGTTATGTATTTTGTGACGTTATGTATTTTGTGGCGTCATTTATTTTTGTGACGTTATGTATTTTGTGACGTCATTTATTATTGTGACGTCATTTATATTTGTGACGTTATGTATTTTGTGACCTCATTTATTTTTGTGACGTTATGTATTTTGTGACGTTATTTATTTTTGTGACGTTATGTATTTCGTGACGTCATTTATTTTTGTGACGTCATTTATATTTATGACGTTATGTCTTTTGTGACGTCATTTATTTTTGTGACGTTATGTATTTTGTGACGTTATGTATTTTGTGGCGTCATTTATTTTTGTGACGTTATGTATTTTGTGACGTCATTTATTATTGTTACGTCATTTATTTTTGTGAGGTTATGTATTTTGTGATGTCATTTGTTTTTGTGACGTTTTGTATTTTTTGACGTCATTTATTTTTGTGACGTTATGTATATTGTGGCGTCATTTATTTTTGTGACGTTATGTATTTTGTGACCTCATTTATTTTTGTGACGTTATGTAAGTAGTGGCGATGTGGCGTTTCTGGCCCAATCAAACTTTGACAGGCAGTCAATTTTTTGACAGCTACTTCCGGTCACGTGACCGGAAGTGACGTCATCAGCTGTGACGTAGCTGTGACGTGTTGTAGGTGGGTATTTAAAGTTTAAATGCCCTGCTGTGCTGGGTATTTAAATTTTAAATGGCCGGAAGTGTGTCAAGGTCGATTGGGGATGTTTTTAAAAAAGATCTTGCATTTTCGGAAGATCCGAAAATGCAAGATATTTTCTTTTTTTTATTTATTTGTTTTTTTACAAAAGTATTATTTTACAAGTTAGTAAAGTTTGCTCCCAAATTTGAAAAGTAAGTTGTTGTCGGTGCTGAAAGTTCTTGTTTATTTTCATTCTTCTTGTTGTTGTAAGTTGGCAAAAACACATTTTTTTCGTTTTGATTGTTTGTTGCATAAAGTTCTAAAGATAAACCAAACCCAGTGGTTATAAGTTGTTTTAGTTCTTCACTAAAAATTTCCAAATCCTTGTAGGTTGTAAGATTGATAGTGTTGTAGTGAATCCCGCGAATGTTGAGAGACATGACTAGAGTTGTTTACTCGACGAGAGGTGTAGCAGGAATGACTATTGCAAAGCCGGTGCTGCAGGTACCTCCGATGGTAGTGGGGGTAGTGGTGGGGATAATGGCAGGTGTTTGTTTAATCACTTTGAATTTAATCGTTGCCACAATAGACCGAGTCGATGTTGTAATTCTTCTAGTTTATCCAACCGGTTCTTTTGATATGTTTTGCAACTACATTTACAATAGCAGAAAGAATTACATTTTGTACAAGCTTGTCCGTCAACTTGATCTTCAGGTATTCTAAAACATTTTTCTTTGCAACAATAAGTTATAAGTGTTAGATTATTTCTTTTGGATGACATGTTGGTTGTAGCTTGTCTTAAACAGAACTGAGCCTCTCAACGTTAAAGTTTCGTATTTATGTAAAGTATTCGAATAAAACTATCGAATAAAATAATCGAATAATACTATCGAATAAAATAATCGATAAAAAGTTCAAGGTCATCCGTTTGAGGTTTTAAAAAAATACAACATATCAGTATATAAAAACATATACTGATATGTTGTTGTTTTTTATCTTTTTATTTAAAACATTTTTTTTACAATGTTATTTTTGTGCGATGTGCAGAGTTAGTTCCGTAGAGTTGTTTCCGCTCATTCCGTGTGACACCAAATATAATGATCCTGGTTGAATTTCCCGCAGATCTTCATTTTGCAGCAACTGGACGAATCGTTTTGGAAGATATACTTGAAACTTTGGTTCATCACCCGGTGTATATGGTGCATCGGATAAAGATGCGACGACTGCGTCTCCATGCGTTGTATCAATTTTCTTCATTTCATGAACAATATAATGTTTCTGTTCTTTTAATTCTGAACATTTCTTGATAATTAGAGTATTTGATTTTGAATGCAAGTTGAATTGTTCAACTAAACATTGGAGAAACTGTTGTGATGCCATCCTTCACAGGAGATGTTGTCTGTTCGGAGTATGGAGTTAGACTGATACTCGGGGTGTGTTGCCTCTTCGTTTATATAACCTTCGGAACCCCCACTACATTCTTCCGTTTGTTGTTGTAAGTAAGCAGCCAAGTGATACGCGTTTTGTAATGCGCATTGAGATTGGTTGTGTTTCGGATTTATTGTAGAAACACAAATATTTCTAGCATCAAAGTGAAATGTTTTGTCCACTTTTATGTTTAAAACTTCTTTGTTTGTGTACTGTTGTATCCAATTCTTTTTTTCCAATCCTCTGGTATATATGTGTGTAAATTGTTTGCAAAAATGAAACATAATTTTGTGTACATTGTTGTATGGTAGGAAACCTTCATACCAATGGATATGATGAAAATTATTTGTTAGCCATCTGTTTGTTATTTTAGCTTTTGACTTTAGTTCATGGACAGAACACGGTGCTTCAAATAAAAACGGGTATGCTACTTGTGTAAGCAAATCCAAAATTACCAATTCTTTTATGATAAATCTATCATCGTTTCCGCGAAATGCTTGAAATTCAATTACACAAGGTTTTGCTGCCATTTCTTCATCCTGTCTGCTCATCATGGTGTTTGCTGATCAACTGTTTTCCACACCACGGTAGGTTAGATATATATATATATATAAACCAGGCCGTACAGTTGTAGGCGCGTTGGTGTATGTTTAACGTGGGCACCATCCCCAGTAGGCCTACCCCACGGTTTATTCTTTTGTTAAATTACATTGTAGTTTTAACCTAGCAAAGTTTCTTCTTCTGTATTATTGTTGTTGGTGGTTTCTTCTTCTGTACTGTTGTTGTTGTTGGTTTCTTCTTCTGTAGCCTCCGTTGCAACTTCGGTAAAAGGTTCAAAGTTTCTTAACTGCCTCCACATTTCCACTTCGTGAGGTATTCTATTAAAGATGGATGTATCTATTGGTCCGTATTGTAAAGTGCTTTCTGGTTGTTTTTCGCATGCATCTACCAGATATTCCTTAATAACAGAGCTTGAAAATACTAATTGTTTCATATACCTGGTAATAGGTGATGTTGCATAGTTTAAAATGTAAAATTCTTCACGTGTTAGAAGAATTTTATTTTCAAATTGTGTCGAGTCTCTAATTCTTACTTGTTGTTGACCACGATGTTTAATAATGTCAATTTCATTGTCACAATCCAAAAGTCGAATGTTAGTTTTTCTTCCAAAGAAACTGTTGGCTAAATAACATTCAATAAGATGTAGATGTTTTAAAAAGGAATCCCAAGCATTTTCTGAAAATAAAACCATCTTTGTTCCATGGCTTAGTATTACTGCGGGAGAGTAGTCTAATGATTTTACCAATCCTATCGACACACTTTTACTCATGCAAGATGAAATAGGATAAAAGATGCGAAGGAAAACTTCAGTTAAAATGTTTGGTGGAATATTTTCTTCAAGTTTTCTTTTCTTTCTTACGTTTGTTTTATTATTTTCCAACTTTTTATTTTGTTTTCCAAACTTTAAAAAGTCATCAATTTCCTTTACAATATTTTCTTCAAAATGTTTATCATCATTTTCCAATAAAGGTGCTGTTTCGGAAACGTCTTGTACAACTGATAAAGAACTCATTTTGTTTATAATGCTGTAGACGATGTTACCCATACAACTGTAGACAGTAAACTAAACAATTTTCGTTCCCGCTCCTGCTTTTATAACCGAGTGGGGGGGGGGTATTTTTTTTTTCCTTTTCATTTTACAAAACTGCTTTTACAATTCCTGTTAAAGGTGTATATGTAACAATTTTGTCATGTAAAATTAAACAATAAGCAGATGTATCTTTGGGTACATTTTGTTCAAATTCCATTTCTATTTTTATATCTACACTGGAAGATTTTACAGATTCGTTTTGTTTTGAACAATCAACTACAACAATCGGATAGTTAGATTTAAATTGGTTTGGCGTTAATAAAGGTGTGTTTGTTTTTCCATAATATGAATTTTGGAATCTTGCGTACATATCGTACAAAACGCTAAACCTGTCTTTTGTAAAGTTTATGTTGAAGTTGTCGTATGGAAAAAATTGAGAGTTTAGAAACACCTTAAAATTTGTAAGTTTGCAATGATCAAATTCACCAGCATGTTTAGTTATTTCATTTCTTCTTTTTGTTTGTAATCCAAATATTACATATCTTGCCTTTTCCAAATGAGTAGAAGTTTTTACAGTCCATGTATGACGTTGTGTTTCCGGTAAAACCGGATATTCATGAAACTCCCAACTTCTGAATGGTATTACGATATCACGATCTGATTTTAAAGTTCTTAATAATGAAATTCTATTCTGATCGTTTAACCGTACATGCGGTACTCTCCAAACAATCTTGTCTAATTGCATTTTCCATTCTAAAGTAGCTTCCGTTGTTCCATCAGGCGCCATAATAATATCTTTGTCGTTTGATGATCTTAACAAAACTAATTCTTGTTTTACGTTTATTATTATTTTTCGGTAATCTTCGGCAAAGCCTAAAAGTAATCTTAAAGGAATGTAAAAGTCAAAATTGCCTGAAGTGTTTGGAGTGATTGTACTGGAATCGGGTGCTACCCATCCTGCGGCGGCCAGCATATTTTTTTCACTCGGTGTTAAAGATGCTAATCCTTTTAATGTACTTGTAATTCCCACCTTTTTTGTTGAATCTACTGTAACTCCGGAAATTTCATATCTTATTTCATCAAACAAATATGCCATGGGGTTATTTATGAACGGAACAGTACTTGCAGTGCTTCCATCTCTTTTTGTTACTCTTCCTTCGATATACAAATAACTTTCACATGGAAGTGTATAAATATCCTGTTGTTGTATGGGAATTCTAATTTCATCATTATTATTTAATTTTGATGAAGCGTAAGGGTTGTGCGTATGATATTCCTTTTCCCATAAGGTTTCGTCGAATGTCGGACCCTGCGCTATATCCAATATTTCCATTATTAATAAGTTTTAATCCAATTTCTTCTAGAAAACGAATGTTATCACTTGTTAATCCTTCTATAGCTGAAGTGCTACTGACTTGTTTACCAGTCAGCTCTTTCTTTTTAAATGATAACCCCATTGTTATACGGTTGATTTTATATGTATTCGTATAGTTATAGGTTCGTCTCTAAAATCAATATGATTTCCGTCTTGATCTAGTATGTTCACCACAATGTCTGAAATAAAACTGGTGTTTAACGGTAGGTACACCAAGTTTTGTGGCTTTTCCACAATTTTAAAACCCGGAGCGACCGTTGGATAGAATGTGTGCAATATATGAGTATTTTCACCATCTCTATAAGAACCATGTATAATATTACATGTAATATCTATACTGTTAACTTTCATTATTGTTACAGTTCTAGCACCTGAATGGTTAATATTAGGTTCTAAAATTTTTGTTGTTTTAGGAAATCCTAATAAACTACCAATTGAATGTTCTTTGCTAAAATCTATATAATATTTAGATTTAATTTCAGCTTTCATAGTATTGTTATTTCCTTTTATTGTTATATTATCTTTTCCCATATGATTTTGTATCGCTTCATTTATATCATCAATTTCATATGCTCCAGTGGGTAAACTAAATACTTGTATATCTGAATATTTGTTTGTATTTTTATCTTTTGTTTTGTAATAATGTATTTTGTCATTAACATTTTCAGTAACGTTGGGAATAGAATTATAAGTTGTTATATCTAATAATGCGGCTTCCCATAATTTATCTTTTTCCAAACGTAACGCAGGGAAAAGAACACTTCGCAAAGTAGATGAAGTTCCAGTTAATGATACTGTATAGGAAGACATCTTAAAGTTGACTAACGCTTTTTGTTAAAAAATCTAAACATAAATGTCCACAGATTACCGTATCATCAGGTTGCTCTCTTTTATAATTGTATAGTACATTTTTAGCTGTTTTAAAGTAATATTGTAGTTCTTTTGGTGGTGGGAGATTACCAAAACTATCAAAGTAGTAAATAGTTGATCCTAGTTTCTTATAACATACCCAATGAGTGCCTGATCCTTTACTATTATCTAAATTTACTATTCCGGTTTCATTTTTCCATATTTTAACAGGTAATGCATCTTTCATAAACACTCCTCTAAAAAATGGAATTTTTAAACAAGAAACATAAGTAATTAATTCTTTATCTGTTAATTCTTTATTTGGAATTAGTAATTGTTTTTTTCTGTTTAATACACACGATACGGTCTTAGGTATAATCCTCCTCCTTTTTTTATCATTGACCATATTGTTTGTTTCTTTTTATTTTTACCTGCGGTGGATCGTCGTTTTCTTCTTATATTTCCTCCACGTTTCTTTGCAGGTTTTCTTCTCCTTTTTCCACCTCCTTTCTTCTTTCCACCTCCAAACATCGTTTTACCCTTCATTGCTGCTGATACCGCTAAAGCTGCTGCTTTTTCACCGATACTAGCGTCACTGGATGTTACTCTTTGCCAAGCTTTTTCAGCAAGTGCTCTATCCGCAATTGATCTATTTTTAGTATCTGCAAACTTTGAATATGCTATATCGTGTTGTTTGCAGGCTTGATCAAGTTTATTTATTCCAAGATCTCCTCTAGCAAGTCTTTTTTTTCAATTTTGTTCCTGGACCACAATATTGATAACCTCCTGGTAAATGTAGTTCTACAGGTAATAAATCGATAGCTTTGTTAACTATAGCTCCAACCGGCTTAGTAACAAGAGAAAGTGCTGTTGATGCTATTCCTCTTCCTCTCTTTATAACGTGTCGATTATGACTGATGCGTTGAACTTTCAACATGGTTTTTTATAGTGAAAGGAAATGCCAATACTTGTTTATTTTATAAATTCTTTATAATGAATGATGCACTTATTCTTTGACATTGTTTATTTATAATAAACATGTATTTTGTTTATGGGTAATAAACTTTTACCCAGTCTTTTGGTAGGATTGTATCCTTTTTATCAACATCAACTTGAGCAAATCTTAAATTTCCAGTTTTCATATTTAAAAAATATTTTTCTATAACATTTTTCTTAACCCAATGTAGTTTTTGATCAGCTTTTATGGGCTTTATCGTATTATAAACATCATATAACACTACACTTAAGAGTCTTATAATGTAATTTACATTAACAGCATCAACAATATCAATAGGGTCATCTAAGCTAGTCAATCGCAAGTTTTGACAATGAAAAAACTTTTTGTGTTTTTCTGTTCTTAAGCATCTTTCACGCCATTCTTTTACTCTAACTGCATCACTGTCATTTACTCCCATTCCAACATTAAATAGTGGTCTTTCTTTACAATCAAAGCCTTGTTGACCAAGTCTTGATGAAATTTCTTTTAATGCAGGAACTTGTCCAATTGTTGCTACATCAACATCATTCAACCCTTCTTTAACATTAGTAATTATTTTTGCATCCGCATCCCATTTGTTATTGTTTAATTTCATTATTTGACTTATTGTAGCTGCATCTGATTTTGCAGTTCCCTCCTTAACGTTAGTTAACACTTTATTTTTGCAATCAATTGACTTAATATCATGTGTAATACAATGATCTGTAACATATTGAAGGTTTACCGCATCTTTCATATCTTTAGGGTCTCCAATATCGTGTATTACAAAGTTGTAAAAGGAAAATTTATCTGTTTTTTCAGGTATGACTGAATGTAAATACTTTTTGGTAACTGAATCTTGATCATTAACAGGATCTGCTATATTGGCTATTCTAAGATCTTTTGCATCATATGCTTTATTATTACTTTTAGGATCATATCTTAAGGTTTGGTTTATGTACCACATTAAATATTCTTTATTTACCGAATCATTCTTATCTATTGGTTTTGGAAGATTTGCAATTCTATAAAAATTAGCGTTATACACTTCATTTTGAAGCTTTAAGCTAGGTAATGTTTCACTTTTTAAAGTTTTGAAATTTACTGCATCATTATCATCTTTTGGATCATTTACAAACTTTAAACGTTTGTTACTTATATCATAATCTCCATCGGATGTTAGTGGTAAACCACCTCTTTTTCCATAAGATCCTGATTTGCTTCCAGTTTCGGAATACCGTCCAAACTTATCCACACTCATGGTTATACTGAATATTTAATCAGTTATACTTGTATTATATATACTCATATTTTTTTATGCAATTACTCCTCGATTTCGCAGTTCGCCGACCAAAGCTACCCATTCATTTTCTAAACCACTATGTCCGGCTTGTTTAGCTTCATATATCAACTTCATTCTGTCAACCAATTTGTTTATATCGTTGTAGTATATTATATTAGTATCATACAAGTTTTTTAATAATCCTTTTCCTGATAAACTTGATTGATTTGTTTTTCTTCTTTTATGTAAAATATTTATTTCAGCAGAAGATAATGATTTTCTTTTTATGGGTTCCCTTCTTTTTGGTGGGAAAAGTTTAGCAATAATAGTTTTATATTTTTCTGATGCATTTCTATGAACATTGAAATTTTTAGAATAATTTTTCTTATGCGCATTTGTATCCTCCAATATTTGTTTAAAAATGTTTAAATCCTTTTTAGTATATTTATTAGGTTTCGGCTTAAAAATAAGTTCAAACAATCCTTTTGTACCCTTGTATTGTTTATTATTTATAATAATATTGTCATGTTCGTCTACATCAAGTTTGCTATCTCCAATCATTAGCCCATTTTCTTCTATTCTAGCACCAAAAGTATGATATTTTCGAGTTGGTTGTGCAGAATGTAACATTTTTAATACAAATTGTCTTGCAAGCGGCCCTTTATACGCAATATCCGAGCCCAATTTGCTCAAGTTGGATGGATTAATAGGCTCTTCTTCTTCTTGTTGTTCTTCGCTTGTAGAAAGACCTTCTTTTTCTGTTAAAACGTCTGTTTCTTCACCTAGTTCGCTTTCTTCTTCAGTTGTTTCTCCTTGTTGTGTAAAACTTGTATCACTTTCATATTCTTCTTTTTGTTCAAATTTTGAAATGGGTAAAATAGCATCTCCGGAAAAATTAAATGTTGAATGTTTAACATTTTGTCCTAATTGTTTTAATGGCTCAGTAATAGGTTTAAATGTTGATTCCAGAAATTTCTCTCTTTCACTTATTCCTAATCTTAACGCTCTGTTTTTATGTCTAATAGAATCACTAAGTGATTTTATTTCTTTTAATAGCTTTTCCTGATTAACCATGTTTACACCATGAAGACTTGTACGATAATGTTGTTAATTAATGTATTAAAACAAATTTATCAAAACCTATGCGGTAACGACCATCTGTTATAGCTTTATCTTTCATAATTACCAAAAATCCATATTTTTCCGCCCAAGCTTTTCCACAAAGCTCTTTGAACTTATCAAATGACATATCAGCATTTACATGATCGTTGTATATATGTTTTAGGTTTGTATCGTCTTGTTTGAATAAAACTAAAATATTTGCATTGTCTCTAATTAGTTGTTTTGGAATTTTGCTATATGTTTGTCCGATATATATGCTATCAATATTATTATGTCTTCCCATGGCAAAATAGTTTCTAATAGTATCATGATTTTCACTAGATACATCATCAAATACAAATACAGAATACGGCTTAGCCTGGTCTGGTTGCATAACACTGTCACTAGCATTAAATTTGTAATAGTTAACATCGGGCACATCAGTCAGGATCTTTTCCAACAATTGATACTTTGGTTGATGTAAGGACTTTGAAAAAATATATAGGTTATTAAATCGCAATCCTTTTGTGTTTGTAATTAAGTTAAACACAACGTTAGTTTTGCCACAGTTTGAAGGACCGCTGACTATACATCGTACAGTGTTTGGAAATAAACTGCCGTGTTTACCATTGTTGATTTTAACGTTATCTACGGTTAAATCATCAATGTTATTAATATTAAATTTATCTTTATGGTGAACAATCTCCATCTTATTCAAAGGCAGAAGAGTAAATAAGTTTATTTAAAACTAAATCAAATCTTTTATAGGTATCCACGAATCTTCAGTTTTATCAAACCCCAACCAACGTACTTTAACTTGGTCTTTTTTCCTTTGCAACACCTTTTCAACAAGATAAACATCGCCTACTGTTGACTTTAACAATTCATGTCCGTAAAAACCGCCTTGTAACAAATTTCCTTTGTTATCTTTTAAAATATAAGTTTCCGGTACAGTAGGTTGTACTTTATACACTGTAAAAACTTCATTTGTCCAATTGGGCAGGTATTTTTTAGTAAACACTCCTTTGTATTTACTAATTCGAACTTTATCATTTACATTAAATTTTCTTGGTTTTCTTTGTTCCGCTTTTGGCTGTGTATTTTTTTTAATTCGTTGTAAAACTAGTTTAGCGTTTTTCTTATTCACTTTGTTAGGTGCCATACCGATAGTTCTATGAAACTTGTTGTTGTAATCGCTTATTAATTTTGGTAAGATATCAACCCATACGTAAGAACCTCTTTTCGAAAACATTTTATACATTGCACCTTTTAAGGTTCTATTAAATCTTTCAATTATAGCTGCCTTTTTCTCAGAATTTGTGGAATAATGATTTATGTTATATTTTTTCATTAACAAGGCAAAATGTTTATTAAAAAATTCTTTCCCATCATCAGTTTGTAAATGTTTAATTTTATTTTTATCTCTTTTTATAGCTACTTCCATAGCTTTTGTTATGCTGTTACCAGTTTTGTCTTTTAATGGCAAAGCATCTGCAACTTTAGTAAAACAATTAATAATCGTAAGTATGTATTTAAATCCTTTATTTATTTTACTATGCGGTTGCATTTCAATTAAATCTGCTTGATATAAATCATTTATTCCTTTTACAACAGTATTTCGTCGTGGAAACTTTATTCTTGCAGGTTTATGAAGTTCATTAACAATCTTTTCCTTTAAGTCTGTCATGATGATTTTACTAACAAAGTCAAGTTAGTATTGAGTGTTTCTTTTTCTGCATCCGCTTTTATAGTTCAAGGTCATTTCAACATATTTTAAAAAAAGGGGAAATCACAGCGAGCATGCTGTGATTTCCCCTTTTTTTCTTTTTTTTCTTTTTTCTTTTTTTATTTTTTTATTTTTTTTCTTTTTCTTTTTACTCATTGATAGGATTGAGAGAGTAGTGGCCGAATGGTAGAGTGTGAATTTTGTCTGGAAGAATGTGTCGTTTGTCATCATTGGAGCAGAGTGCTTTTTTCACTTCTGTTATGCTGTACAGTTGATGGTTGAAACTTCTGATGGTGTTGAATTTTGCAGTTATAGTCGTTTCTTCAAATAAGCATTGCTTGTAGTGTTCAAAATTTACATTCTTCTTAAGATACAAACTTTTTACTCCCTTAGCTTTTTTAATAATATTGTTTTCTTCTTTATGCAATTGTAGTGAATACAATTTTGACATTAGTGCAATAAGTTCTTTCAGTAAAATTCCATTTGCTTCGTCTTTAAATTTTCCAAGTTTCTTTTTGTTCCGATCATTGTCATAATTTAAATGATCTTTTGGATAGTCACTAAAATCAAATTCATTTTTGTGAACAAATGTTCGAAGATCCAAATACATATCTTCAGTAAGAATCCAGTAGATGAAAGCGTCCGTGTCCATGTAGGCGATTCCGATGTTATCTCTACCGTAGAAGGCGACCATTTTGTTGTAGTGGAAATCGTACATGTGGGTTTTGGAGATATCCAAGATTGACATTCCAACGTACAAGGGACGATCCATTTTCACACTTGTCTTCTTCATAGATACTGCCACAAGGTTTTCATTGATGATAACGGATGTTTCAAAGTTTGGTTTTTGTACAAGTTTTTCTAGTTTTATAGGATCTGTTATTAATTTAACATTTTTGTGTTTTCTTTTGTTTTCCAATGTTTTTCCAAATATCGCGTTATTCATTAATTTAAAAAAGTCCTTTTGAAATGTTGATGTTGCAGCTGCTCTTCTTCTGGTGTTTGAATCAATGTACGGTTTTAACCAGCAAGATTGGGAAAATTTTAAAACTCTATGAATTTTGGTTATACGTAAACCCAATTGGAGTGCTTGTTGAACAACCCAAAAGTGAGCTACGTATCTTTGTTTATTTTCAAGAGTCATCATTAATTTTGGATGTTTGCCAATTGGTGAAACTTCTGTTTTTGCAAGGAGCGGAAGATCGTAATGAAAATCATGCAATTGTTCTGGATATTCAAAGTCACAGTCCAATATGTATCCGGTGTCTCCGTCTTTTGAAATTTGCGAAATATCACCAATAGAGTCTGGATTAACCCATTCAAAGTTTCCAAAAGGAAGTGGATTAGACATGGCCCATCCGTATAAATTGTTGGCATCGAAATATCCTAAGAACACTGATGGTTTTTCTTTATCGTAGTTTGGAAGATATTTGTTGTTAGCTTTAACATGTCTAGTAACACTTTGGGTCAATCCACCTCTAACGCCCGATTCGATCATCAACACCATGTCAATATCTGTTAATAATTGAAGGTTGCACTTTGTTTCTTTTAGCATAGCTTGCCAAGCTAGTCCTGGAGAAGTATAAGAATGAAGAGGGTCTAATCCGTAAGCTTCAAAGCAGGTGTTTCTAAATTCTTCCATCACATCGCAGAGAAGGGTCACATCAAGTTTTACATAAAAGTCAGAATAATCTCCCAGAGTGTTCATTTCCAATTCGTCCCAAACTCTGCATGCGTGTTGATAGTCTTCAGGTGAAATGTCCAAATCGGTAAGTTTACTTTTGAAAGCTTCTGGTGGAGGAAGTGACGTTTCTTGAAATTTATGTAGTCCATCGATGTAATCATACGGGAAAACTCCTTTCCGAAGAACCAAATCCATTTTTTCTGCAGGTACAATTTTGCTTGTTTCTATAAAATTTTGTCTTCTTAAATTTTCAGAAAGTTTCATAAGACTGGAAGGCATAAATCGAAAAGAATCAACAAATCTAAGTTTAATTTTGCCCACCTTTTTTGAAAAGCTTATAAATTTTTCCATAGTTTGTGCTATAACGTCTATTTCACCGTTGTCTCTTGCTAATTCAGGAATGATAAAATGTCCATCGTATCCGCTAAGATTGTGAAAAACCACGGGAATAAAAGATGGTAGTTTGTAGTTGATGTTACATCCGTTGCAAGCTGCACCTCTGTAGGCTCCTGTCAGATGGTCATGGTCGCGAACTTTAACTTTAGTTTCTGTAAATTGATTGTTACACAAATAGCATGTTGTTGTCGAATCATAAAGATAAATTTCTTCCGGTGTCATAGGTGACATAGGAACCACATTGCTATACATTGCTTCCACTTTCCCAGCGATGTCGTATAAATCATCAACAAAGTATCGAGCTGCTTCTTCTCCACGATAGATCTTTGGTGTAGATGTCAAACCATATTCTTGAAGATGTTCTTCAGGCAGAGTGGATTTTACTATTAAACAGTAGCTGTTTGGTTTGTGAAGTTGATACTTTGTTCTGCTTGTAATTTCCTCTCCTTCTTCTTGTTCAAGTGGAAGCAATGAAGATTCAAAATCTGCATACACTACAACGGGGATTCTGTATTGTTGGATAACTTTATCAAATTTTACTTGTGATCTGCTAGGGTGTGGTAATTTAATTCTTACTTCATAGTTTCCATTGCATAATCTTTTATGTTCTGTTAACCATTCTGAACCTCCTCTTCTTAAAGGTTTGTTTACAAAACAGAAACATCTTTTACAAGTTGTTTTTGGTTGTTCACGTTTTGATAACTGTTTGCAAACTAGAGCTTCAAAATCTTTAATATATACATAATGTGAAATATCACCTTTAGTTATAAATAATAAATCGGTATGATCTCTGCGTTCGGTGGGTGTTATACGTAAGGGATAGACATTGTTGGATGAATCTAAGCCAAAGATGTTTACAGATGCAAAAGGATTTTTCTTTTCAAATTTTGATATGTCTTGAATTGAAACAGGATAAGTCATGCCTTGAAAGTTATACATATAGGAAACCTCATCGTATGCTCTACTCGGTCGTTCCACATGATCTTCTACATATTTTGCAAGCATTGCATACTTGAAACATTCAGCATTTTCATTTTGTACATTAACACAAGATTTGGTTACTCGAATCTTCCTTGGCAAAGCAATATAACTACTACCTCTCATTCCATATCCATGTTTATGAACTCTCACATCTAAGCTTGTTATACTTAACAAACTCCATCCAGAACCTCTTCCTTCATGTTCTTGTAATTTTGTTAAAAGTTCTTCAAAACAATCATCCACAATTGAGCTTATATCCGATGCAAACATGATGGTTTTGTTTTTAGTTAAAAATCCTCTTGGTGATGTTTCATTCTGAACATTTGTAAATACAGTATCTAATAATATTCCAAACTTTATAAAATTTAATCTTCTTAGTTCATTCTTCAATGTTTCTGTTACTAATGTTTTTGCTTTCAATATAAATTGTGCTAGTTGCAATTGAGCATTGTCAATCTTAAAATGAGTTACTACACTGCCTGGTAAAGCTCGGGCGTATAATTCCACATCCAAAGATGGTCCGGGTGCGTATTGAATAACACTTGGTCTTGAATTTAGTTGTTGTTGATGGGTAGCCAGCATTTGATCTAATTCTTCCAAATCTTCTTCTTCTGCATTGTTTCTTGTTTCGTTGTTATGGTACACTTCTTTGTGTATTTGTAGTAAGTTTTCATTTTCAAAAGATTCTTCACAACTGATGCAGTAATACATGACGTAGGTGTGCTCTCCACAAAAGTTGCAGTAATAATAAGAACCACTCTTAAACTACCCCTATTTATAGCACTACCCCCACCACTTTTTCTGTATTAAACACAAAAAGTGTTAATAACAGTTAAATTTCTTATATTTCAAAACTCCTAAGTGTCAAGGTCAAATAATGCAAGTTTAAAAAAACATCTAAGTGCCAAATAATGCAGGTATTAAAAAAATCTAAGTCTCAAGGTCAAATAATGAAAGTTTTAGAAAAAATCTAAGTCTCAAGGTCAAATAATGGAAGTTTTAAAAAAAAATTCTAAGTCTCAAGGTCAAATAATGGAAGTTTTAAAAAAATCTAAGTGCCAACGTCAAATAATTTAAGTTCAAAATAATACATATATTATGCGTCGTAAGTGTGATCATCATTGCTGTTGTTTAAATATGTTATTTCCAAATCGTTATCGCTTTCATCTTCCTCCATGTCCGATGCCGGAAACAAACGTCGCCGAACAAGAGCATGTATATATTGTACTGGATCATAGTTAATTGTTACAACATGTGTTAACGGTGTTTCTTCGCCTATTGCTACTGGTACTTCCAAAATATTTTCTTCATAACTTGTAGCATCAGACGTAGCATCGGATGTAGCATCGGATGTAGCATCAGATGTATCTTCTACTGGAATCAAACTATTTTCAAAAATACTTTCGTCATCCGTTAAGTCTTCTGGTTCAACTATTTTATATATTTTTTCACAAATTGTACATCCAAAAGGAAAATTGTTGTCTGTTGGAGGCATTATAAAAGAAACTTGATATTGTAAAATAAATGTTGAAGCAAATGTTTGAAAATTTTTCTAAGTCCGAAAGTATTAATTATTAGGAAGTTTTACAAGTCCAATGTAAAGTAAAAATAAAGAAAGAAGTGTTGTTGCCTGTTTAAACATTTGCAAAAGAATGATAGGTTTGAAAATTTTTCAAAGTCCTAAAATATTAAATATTGAGAAGTTTTAACACTTAAAATATTTACAAATCCAATGTAAAGTAAAGAAAGAAATGTTGTTGCCTGTTGGAACAATGGCAAAAGAATGATGGAAACCAAACCCGCAGTAAGGGTCCTGTGGTTTGGGAGGGGGTAAGCGAGGAGGGGGGATGACCTCAAGCCGAGTTGGGGTCCGGGATCTGCGCGTGTGGTTCGGCATCAGTTGCTCGCTAGACAGTGAGGTGGTAACATGTTCAGAAGGCGCCCTGAACATTTTATCATTTTTGCTGTTTGGTGAAAATATCTTGGTGTTATTTGTATAATAACATCTTGACGTAGGACTGATTAATTTTAAGGCATGGTAGTTGTTTGTGCTTGTAGATACCCTAGGGTTTGTAGTTTGTTTTTAATTTGCTGGTTTGGTAGTTAGTATTATTTTAAAATCTTTCTTTTACTTACAATATATTTCTGCCTGGAATGTTTAAATTTAAAGTAAAATTTTTGTTTTTAGGAATGTTATATGATATGTTTTTAATACCTTTCTATTCCAATTTCCTTTTTCCAACAAGCTTGTTGAGGGCATTCCCTCTCTTGTCTTGTACTCCTTTTTAGTTAGGGACACCTTTCAATTCCAATTTCCTTTCCTTTTTTCCTTCCATCTTTTGCATGGTAAAACCAATAATGGTAAAACCGGCAACCGCTTTTGTAGTGATTACGCTCACCAAAGCGGGTCACTTACAACCTCTATACGTGCTGGATGGGTAGTTCGCCTACCTCCGGAGTTTCGCTAGACCTCAGTTGTTCTGCGTCGCTAATGGCGAGACACTGGCTCCTTTAGTGTTAGGAAATAAAAAACATATTTGTATAACATTTTTTCCTAAATTTAATTAAACAACTTGCTATTTCAAAATAACATTTTTGTTTTAGCTTAGCGTTGTGCGCTTATGGTGAGGTGTGTGAGTTCGCTTACGTGATGATCACACTGTAATCATGATGTGCAGCGCTGGGCTGTCTAGCTATTTTTTTTAAACTAAATTTTATTTCTTTATTTTTTTATTTTTATTAATTCTTAAACTCTAGGCAGATTGTATTGTAAATTAGCTTTTCTTCTTTTAGGTTTCCGGGGGTGTACGGTTCTGTCAAACCGTACACCCCCATTTTCTTTTTAGTTATCGAATGACCTTGACCTACTTATTTTCAAGGTCAACAAAATGACTTAGCGAAAATTTCTAAGTCTCAAGGTCATTTATATATAGGTAGATTTAGCTTTTCTTCTGTTAGGTTTCTGAGGTGTACGGTTCTGTAAAACCGTACACCTCCATTTTCTTTTTAATTATTGAATGACCTTGACCTATTTATTTTCAAGGTCAATAGCAGTTAGCGAAAATTTATAAGTGTAAGAAGTAGGTCAAGGTCACCAAAAAATACCCTATGAACGGGGGAATAGACCGCTAAGTAATTCTTTTAGAATTACAAAGTGGTCTATTCCCCCGCTCCTATTTTTTTTTATTTCATTTTTACACTAACCTCTCAGTTTTAACAAAAGGAGGTATTTGTTGTGCGCACTGCATAATGTTTGATTTACACAACACATCTTTTACCCTTTTTTAATAATATACGAACATTGTTCTTTTTTAGGACTAGATTGTAAAAAGTAAAAAGTCATTTTGTTATCCCGCTTTTATAAGAAATTAACCCTCCATTGTAAATTTTGAAAATAGGTCAAGGTCATTCAAAAATACCCTATGAGCGGGGGAATAGACCGCTAAGTAATTCTCTTGGAATTACAAAGTGGTCTATTCCCCCGCTCCATTTTTTTTGTCTTGTGTTTAATTTGACCATTTAACTTTATCAGATGGAGATTTTCTTACTAAATAATAATGAACATTACTGATATTTGGAATTTGAAGATTTACTGGTAATTTGAGCAAGTAGAGTTCATCACAACATCTAAGAACAACATCCCTGTTACTGATCTTTTTTACAAAAACATATTTGTGGTTTAATTTCAATCTGTTGATTTTAATTCTTTTATAGTTTTCAATTTTTTCTGGCAATTCACTTTTGGAAGGTTCAATTTTAACTTTTTTAGAAGGTTGAATTTTTGAAGGTTCACGTTTGTTATGCAAATTACACAATTTTTCACCTACACTACACAACTTCACACACCTTTCACCTTTGTTCGCTCCTTTTTTTAAAATATGAGCACATTGTTCTTTCTTAAAACAGGATTTTCTTAATTTTTGAAGTTTTTGAAGTTTTTCAGAAATTTTTTTAGGAGATTTTTTTGGTGAAGATTTTTTTGGAGAAGGAGATTTTTTCGGTGAAGATTTTTTTGGAGAAGGAGATTTTTGTTTCACAATAGAAACAACAGATGATGATGATGTTCTTGATGACGAGGAAGAAGACCTGGACGAAGACGAAGTGCTTGCCATAGCGCTGGATCCGAAGAAAGTAAAGATTACTCTGTTTACCCTGCCTTTATAACAGCTCACCACCCATTTACCCCCTCTACTTTTCGACGTCAAAAAAATATTCATCCAAGCTTTCTAACACTGGCAAGGAAACAGTTTCAAAAGGTTGATACAAAATTTCATAAATGTCTTGGTTTAAATTTTGCGAAGTTTGAAGATATTCTTCTATTTCCTGTACAAATTTCTGTTCGAATTGTTGGAATTCTTCTATATCCTGTAAAAATGTCTGTTCGGATTGTTCAAATTCTTGTTGTTCTAAGTTAAATGTTGGTGATTTCAAGTCTTCTTCCAATTTTTTAATGTAATCTATTGCATTTTGAACTATAGATTGTCTGTTAATTTTTTTTTGTTTTTGACTTTCCGGTACAACGAATTTTAATTTTTCAAAAGCTTTTTTTAATCTGTGTTTTCTTCTTTGTTCCCTTCGGTTTCTACTTAATCTTTGATCAATCAGGTATTTTAGGAAAGATTCCATAACGTTTTGTTGATTCAAAATGTAGCAAACTATTAATTCTATAAAGCTTCTATCCGCTCAATATATAGTGGAAACCCGGGGGGAGGGGGAATCACCTTCGCCATCAAGGTGATTGGTACGTATTTAAAGCTTTGAGGTTTGCATAGCCAGACCATAACTATGAGCTCCTTGTACGAGTTGTGTCTGCAGCGTATCTGCACCGATAACCCTATGCTCCGGCATATCAGAAGGGTGTCAGAGCCGCTGCCGCCAATTTTGCAAGGAGAGCTCATTTATGAGCATAAAAGACGATGCGTCTACAAAACCAAAATTTGGTTTGAAGGGCCAAATGTTGGCAGAATATGTGCCGTATGTCACATGGTACGTTTTTTCATTAACTGCATTGTTTATTTTTGTTAACAATATATTATTTTTTTTAATTTCTTTAAACTAATAATTTTTTTTTTTTCAGGCGCTTCCTCTTGCCGGCCCGGGGGACGAGCTTTATCGAACTATTGCTTATAGAAGCGGAATAATTGGGTATAAACTACAAATGCCGGCACCTCAAGAAAAATGTCATCTCTGCAATTTCTGCCCCCTGGCAAAATATGAAATTAATTGTATGTGTTTATAAACACATATAATTATGAGAAATTAAATAGGGACGGGGAACAGAGCAGTTTGTGGTCTAACCACTTACTGCTCTGTTCCCCGTTCATAGGGTATCTTCAGATGACCTTGACCCACTTTTAAAACTTTATGGTGGGGAAAATGTATATATAAACCGTGGATTATATGAAGAGGCATCACTTCCCTCACCGATAATCATGGAAAGTTTCCGTATGTTTTACAATGTTTTTTGCACTCCTCAACAACATATTCAATTTATGTTAAATTTAATCCATGTCCTCCAGAATATTAATTTTCTTACGATTAATGTTACTGGGGAAAGAATGGTAAATTTAACATATCAACGTTTATTAGTTACCATCAACCCTTTCGTAGATCCGAATTGGTTTTCAACACTTGAAACATACATTGATACTATGGCTTTTGAACAAGGATTCCATTATCTTTGGGTTGATGTAGATTACATCAACTTTCAAAATGAATCAGATGATGATGGATATGATTCTGCCACATAAAAGTAGACATTAACGGAACTTCTCCCCCTGCCTTTTAGGAAAAAAGAGAGGAACAGTGTTAATTAATAACACTGTTCCTCTCTTTTTTCCGCTTAAAGTTAAATGACCTTGACCTACTTATTTTGAAGGTCAATTGTAACTTAGTGAAAATTTTCTAAGTCCTAAGTAGGTCAAGGTCATTTAAATCTTAGCGGAAGAATGAAAAGAATAGCTACCAACATGCATTGTTGGTATCTATTCTTTTCTTTCCTCCTAGAAAACCCCTTTAGTCCGTGTCAACTTTGATGTGAATTTTTGTACAAAATTGTACATAATAAAGGACCCATGTTTCGAGTCCTTCGTAATCCATAGAATCCGAAGTGCAACAGATTTTTGTACCGTCTGCTTTAACAGCTTCAAGTACTCCACTAATACACTTCAGATTGCTATGATACGTTCTTATGTACCATAGTACTTTTTTGGCTTCGACAAAGTTGTGCACAGCACTAAAGATCATGAGGGATTCCATGGCAAATGTAACCACAAGACTACAGCACACCTTATATATATACTGTGAGCCCAAGGCTATAGCCTCGATTTTTGAGTTTTTGCGTCATAACTTTTATACCGTTGGTTTTATCAAAAAATGTTACTGGACCTTTTTTGTTTGTCTTTTAATTTCGCTTAATTTGACTACCCGCACGATAGATTTGGAGCATTTTTGTTATATCCACTGCCTATAGCCTCGATTTTTGAGTTTTTGCGTCATAACTTTTATACCGTTGGTTTAATCAAAAAATGTTACTGGACCTTTTTTGTTTGTCTTTTAATTCTGCTTAATTTGACTACCCGCACGATAGATTTGGAGCATTTTTGTTATATCCACTGCCTATAGCCTCGATTTTTGAGTTTTTGCGTCATAACTTTTATACCGTTGGTTTAATCAAAAAATGTTACTGGACCTTTTTTGTTTGTCTTTTAATTCTGCTTAATTTGACTACCCGCACGATGGATTTGGAGCATTTTTGTTATATCCACTGCCATCGTGTACGGCGACGCAGTTCTAAAGTTGAACGGCGACGAAATCAAGTAACCGGTTTTGCCGGAGGGGGGAGGGGGGGTTTCCGCGGGAGGGGGGGGGAGGGGGGAGGGGGGGGAGGGGGGGGAGGGGGGGGAGGGGGGAGGGGGGGAGGGGGGAGGGGGGGAGGGGGGGGAGGGGGGGGGAGGGGGGAGGGGGGGAGGGGGGGAGGGGGGGACGGGGGAGGGGGGGGAGGGGGGAAGGGGGTGGAGGGGGGGGAGGGGGGGGAGGGGGGGGGGTTTCGCGGGGTGGGGGGGGGGGATATAACAAAAAATGCTCCAAATCTATCGTGCGGGTACTCAAATTAAGCGGAATTAAAAGACAAACAAAAAAGGTCCAGTAACATTTTTTGATTAAACCAATGGTATAAAAGTTATGACGCAAAAACTCAAAAATATTAATAACCAACGCGAAAACTAAACTCACCATCAACAAAATTAAAACATTTACAAAAACCCAAATGATAAAAATAATAATTATTTAATAAAAGATACAACACAAAACTAAAATCTTAGGTTATTTAAAACTTTAACAAAATATTTAAGTCTCAAAAGTAGAGTTTTAAAATCAATCAATATATAAGTCAAACAAGTAAGTCTTTTGAAATTAAAATATCTAAGTCTAAAAAATAGATCATTTAAAATAATTCTAAGTCCGAAAGTAGAACAATCAAAACTAGGTCAAGGTCATTTAAAAATTATAAAAAAAGGGGGTGGGGAAGCGTGGGGTCCCTACCTTATTCTACTACTTTATTTCTATACTATTTTATTATAACTTATGCTACCCCTTAAATGCTATCATGCATGCGGTTACGGTGTGATCATCACGTAAGCGAACTCACACACCTCACCGCCCTATCATATCTTAACCCCTACCTAACGTTCCCCCTATTCTATCTTATACTATGTAATATTACAGTTACGGTGTGATCATCACGTAAGCGAACTCACACACCTCCCTATAATATTACACCTAACTTAATATTACAGTTACGGTGTGATCATCACGTAAGCGAACTCACACACCTCACCGTAATATTAACCCTGACAATTAAACCACGCAGGAAATGGAAAGGTAGGTGGATTGCCATTGCGACCGACTATTATAGGAGGGCGCCTCTCCCACAATAGCCGAACGCAGTGTGTGCTTGACATAAGCCACCCCACACACCATGGCGAACATTACGTTACAGCATAACCCTCCACGTAAGCGGACCAGTTACACCTTCACCGTAATGCCAAAGAGAAACGTTGCGCGCTTGCTTATATCAGCGAGCTCGAGACTCGACCTCGCTAGCGAGCCTTGACTAGTAGGTCAACGTGTCGCTCTGCCGAGGCCGGTAGCCTTGGCCGGGTCGCTAGCCACCGCTCTCACAACTTCGTCTGGCCTACTTGGACCTGGTCACTACCTTGACTACAAGGTTGTTGTGTGCCTACTTGGACCTGGTCACTACCTTGACTACAAGGTTGTTGTGTCTGCTGCCTATAAGAACCCCATTCGCCCGCCTTGTGTTATTCTGCCACTCGCCACCATCGCTGTTACTATCCATTCCCACGTTTTTTCTATTTCATTATATCCATTTTATTATTTCCTTTATCTAATTATGGACTCCTCATCTGCCTCTTCATCCTGCCCTATTCTTCTGGGTCTGCTCAAGAAACCTCTGATGAAGCAACATTCCATCCCGGTATCGATCAGCCTTTCTGCAATCAACGATTTTATTCCGCAAAAATCTTCTACTCCCGTCCTCTCCTCCTCCATTAACGAAATAATAGCTGATGCTGTTAATGAAGATCAACCCCAATTATTTCAGAATCCCACACCAGTTACAGAAACATCAACGCCGCAAATTGAAGAGATTCCGATCGCTCCAATTTGTGACGACATTTTAACTGAAGACTGGATGGAGTTGTGCGGACTACACCCTTCTTCTACCCCCCAACAAATTCAACCCGCACCAATCAAAGAAACCCCCACCCCCCAAACAATTCATCCCGCACCAGTAAAGAACATCAGGCTAAAGGAATTAAAGAAAAACAAAAAATATAATCTGTACAGAATTGAAGAAAACAAAATTTATATCTACAACGAGGAGAGGACGAAAATTTATATCCTCACAACTCCAAAAACCAAACCACCACTTGTCCCGACAGATCCAAAATTTTTACTAGTAACAGCGGAGGGTGGAAAATTGAGAATAAATATATTAAATTAAACCTTATATTCCTTCCCCTTCTCAATCAAAGTCCACCCTGGTGGCAAAATCGGCCCTTCTAAGGGCCACCCTAAGACTTTCAAATTTAGGCTTAAGTTAGGGCCTCAACCCTTGGTGACTACAAGCGGTTCATATACCTCTAAGTCCCAAAGGTTGAGTCAATAGCGGGGGGCTTTCGCTAAAGCCTCAACCCTTGGTGACTAACAAGTGGTCTGTGTACCACTAAGTCACAAAGGGTTGGACGCTAAAGCCTCAACCCTTGGTGACTAACAAGCGGTTCACATACCTCTAAGTCCCAAAGGTTGAGTCAATAGCGGGGAGCTTTTGCTAAAGCCTTAACCTTTGGTGACTAACAAAAGGTCCGTGTACCTCTAAGTCCCATAGGGGCTTTCGCAAACCACCCCTTGTTAGTCACCAAGGGTTGATACTTAAACTTAAGCCTAAATTTGAAAGTCTTAGGTCGGCCCTTAGAAGGGCCTTTTTTTGCCACCAGGGTGGACTTTGGAGGTGGGAAAAGGTTTTACTCGGTAATATTTATGTTTAACTTTGCACCTTTTTTATTTATTATCAAGTGTCGAGGGTTAAGGGGAATAGGAATTTTTTTGGGAATGTCAATGACATAAATTTTGGTTTTTTCAGAATTAAAAATGAAAATAGAAGAAGATAAATGTCTTAAGATTTCATATTTTCGGTTAAGTTTCAGTTTTTTTAGATGAAATTTTTGCTGGGGTACGTTTGAAGATACAGGTGATAGAGGTGGTTTGGTGCGAATTTTGGGTGGTTCGGTGCGAATTTTGGTGCCGGTAAGAATGTTTTTCCAAACTTGCTGAAAAGGTTTTCGAGCAATAGTGGTTGTAACATCATACCAATCACGATTGTTGTTCGATTGAATAATTCGTACCCCAAGCAGTTGAAGATAGGAAAACCAGTTATACCAAATCTCGGTATACTCGGAGCGGTTCATTGTGAAATTGAAGTAGGTGTTGTTAGGACGGTGGCAAAGGAAAGAATAACTTGTCGAGTGTAGAGTGTAGAGTGTGTTATACAATCAAGGACAGGTGTGCCGGGTGATGCAGCAAGGACGACGACCTGTATTCGCCGGCCGGCCGCAAGCGAAAGTGCGGCGCAAGGTCAACCAGTTGTATTGCTAACTGGTCGGCAACAAGCGAAAGCATGCGAGGTCAAACCCGGCCCACTCGGTCTCGTTTATCTTTTAAAACTCGCATGATAGGGTTTGCAAACATATTAATTCAAATATGTTGTAAAAATTTTCTTACGATATTTTGTTACAAATATTTTTAAGGCAAATGTTAAGAAACCATGTTTCTATTTTGAATCGCAACTACAGTTTCGATTTCTTTAACTAAATATTATAACTAAGTATTAAGGTAATATAATAAAGTAGCATCTTTAAAAATATTGTAACTTGTACAAAGTTAAATAAATATTTTAAGCCAAATGTTAAAAAAAAACAATTGTTTAGTACTGAGATGTTCACCCTACAACACCTACGTTAGAACTAACACTACAAATCCAAAAATTGCGAGGAGTCTCTTATGGTGGTGGGGGGAGGGCAGATGTTCCGAGCTGCACATGTCAAGGGAGGTTGCAGCGCCGCTGCTGACACATCAGTTTGCTAGTAGAACTGGCAGAGTAAACATCTAAATAAACATGAGTTCTGTTTTATATGTTTCTTTTATTAAAGATGGACTTTGCATTGAAACGCAAAGTTTTCCTATTGATGCAGATCCTATACAACAAATTTTAGTACATCCTCCAGAAAGTTATGATTCCATCTACATTTCAGTGCAAGAAACAAACGACCCCCCACCACCAACAACTACTGATGCACAGTAGGACACGGCTACCACACGTCATTAAAGCTTCAGCTCTTTACCCGAGCACACATGGACTCTGAGCTTCAATATAATACTGTTTCTTCTACATCTACACCAACTTCCGAACAATTACCTACTACAAATGAAACTACTACAAGTCTACAAGTAAATGAAATTTCATCAACTGTTAGTTCTGATGCGCAAGCAATAATGTTATCATTAATTGGTTTCGACTAAAAATTCAACAATGGAAGAAGAAAGAAATTCGCTACTTTACAACTTGGTTTTTGTGAACCCGTCGAAATTTATTATTTGCCTACTTTCATTTTTATGTGGTTACAATTTTGGTTACCTTGTTCAGGAAATGCTAACAGATAAAAAGGAAGAACATTCGCTATATTTTAAAGTTTATGTTTATGTAATTGCATCTTTATTTGGATACTTTGTAGCAGGATATTTTCTTGTTAATTTGTCAATTCCATTTTTTACATGGTATTTTAACAGACGTGAAAATCAACAAAACAACAGTTTGTAAAAAGAAACAAAAATTATCTTGCATTTTCGGATCTTCCGAAAATGCAAGATCTTTTTTAAAAACATCCCCAAAAGACCTTGACACACTTCCGGCCATTTAAAATTTAAATACCCAGCACAGCAGGGCATTTAAACTTTAAATACCCACCTACAACACGTCACAGCTACGTCACAGCTGATGACGTCACTTCCGGTCACGTGACCGGAAGTAGCTGTCAAAAAATTGACTGCCTGTCAAAGTTTGATTGGGCCAGAAACGCCACATCGCCACTACTTATGTATTTAGTGACGTTATTTATTTTTGTGACGTTATGTATTTTGTGACGTCATTTATTTTTGTGACGTCATTTATTTTTGTAACGTTATGTATTTTGTGACGTCATTTATTTTTGTGGCGTCATTTATTTTTGTGACGTTATGTATTTTGTGACGTCATTTATTATTGTTACGTCATTTATTTTTGTGACGTTATGTATTTTGTGATGTCATTTGTTTTTGTGACGTTTTGTATTTTTTGACGTCATTTATTTTTGTGACGTTATGTATATTGTGGCGTCATTTATTTTTGTGACGTTATGTATTTTGTGACCTCATTTATTTTTGTGACGTTATGTATTTAGTGACGTTATTTATTTTTGTGACGTTATGTATTTTGTGACCTCATTTATTTTTGTGACGTTATGTATTTAGTGACGTTATTTATTTTTGTGACGTTATGTATTTTGTGACGTCATTTATTTTTGTGACGTCATTTATTTTTGTAACGTTATGTATTTTGTGACGTCATTTATTTTTGTGACGTTATGTATTAATATTTGTGACGTCATTTATATTTGTGACGTTATGTATTTTGTGACCTCATTTATTTTTGTGACGTTATGTATTTTGTGACGTTATGTATTTTGTGGCGTCATTTATTTTTGTGACGTTATGTATTTTGTGACGTCATTTATTATTGTGACGTCATTTATTTTTGTGACGTTATGTATTTTCTGACGTCATTTATTTTTGTGACGTTATGTATTTTGTTACTTCATTTATTTTTGTGACGTTATGTATTTTGTGACGTCATTTTTTTTGACGTTTAGTATTTTGTGACGTCATTTATTATTGTGACGTCATTTATTTTTGTGACATGTGTTTTGTGACGTTACATATTTTTTGACGTAATTAATTTTTGTGACGTCATTTATTTTTGTGACGTTATGTATTTTGTGACGTCATTTATTTTTGTGACGTTATGTATTTTGTGACGTCATTTATTTTTGTGACGTTATGTATTTTGTTACTTCATTTATTTTTGTGACGTTATGTATTTTGTGACGTCATTTTTTGTGACGTTTAGTATTTTGTGACGTCATTTATTATTGTGACGTCATTTATTTTTGTGACATGTGTTTTGTGACGTTACATATTTTTTGACGTCATTTATTTTTGTGACGTTATGTATTTTGTGACGTTATTTATTTTTGTGACGTTATGTATTTTGTGACGTCATTTATTTTTGTGACGTCATTTATATTTATGACGTTATGTCTTTTGTGACGTCATTTATTTTTGTGACGTTATGTATTTTGTGACGTTATGTATTTTGTGGCGTCATTTATTTTTGTGACGTTATGTATTTTGTGACGACATTTATTATTGTGACGTCATTTATATTTGTGACGTTATGTATTTTGTGACCTCATTTATTTTTGTGACGTTATGTATTTTGTGACGTTATTTATTTTTGTGACGTTATGTATTTTGTGACGTCATTTATTTTTGTGACGTCATTTATATTTATGACGTTATGTCTTTTGTGACGTCATTTATTTTTGTGACGTTATGTATTTTGTGACGTTATGTATTTTGTGACCTCATTTATTTTTGTAACGTTATGTATTTTATGACGTTATTTATTTTTGTGACGTTATGTATTTTGTCACGTCATTTATTTTTGTGACGTCATTTATTTTTGTGACGTTATGTATTTTGTGACGTCATTTATTTGTGTGACGTTATGTATTAATATTTGTGACGTCATTTATATTTGTGACGTTATGTATTTTGTGACCTCATTTATTTTTGTGACGATATGTATTTTGTGACGTTATTTTTTTTGTGACGTTATGTATTTTGTGACGTCATTTATTTTTGTGGCGTCATTTATATTTGTGACGTTATGTATTTTGTGACGTCATTTATTTTTGTGACGTTATGTATTTTGTGACGTCAATTTTTGTGACGTTATATATTTTGTAACGTCAATTATTTTTGTGACGTTATGTATTTTGTGACGTCATTTCTTTTTGTGACGTTAGGTATTTTGTGACGTCATTTATTTTTGTGCCGTTATGTATTTTGTGACGTCATTTATTTTTGTTACGTTATGTATTTTGTGACGTAATTAATTTTTGTGACGTCATTTATTTTTGTGACGTTATGTATTTTGTGACGTCATTTATTTTTGTGACGTTATGTATTTTGTGACGTCATTTATTTTTGTGACGTTATCTATTTTGTGACGTCATTTATTTTTGTGACGTTATGTATTTTGTGACGTCATTTATTTTTGTGACGTTATGTATTTTGTGACGTCAATTATTTTTATGACGTTATGTATTTTGTAGCGTTATGTATTTTGTGGCGTCATTTATTTTTGTGACGTTATGTATTTTGTGACCTCATTTATTTTTGTGACGTTATGTATTTTGTGACGTTATTTATTTTTGTGACGTTATGTATTTTGTGACGTCATTTATATTTGTGACGTTATGTATTTTGTGACCTCATTGATTTTTTGTGACGTTATGTATTTTGTGACGTTATTTATTTTTGTGACGTTATGTATTTTGTAACGTCATTTATTTTTGTGACGTCATTTATATTTGTGACGTTATGTATTTTGTGACGTCATTTATTTTTGTGACGTTATGTATTTTGTGACGTCAATTATTTTTGTGACGTTATGTATTTTGTGACGTCATTTCTTTTAGTGACGTTAGGTATTTTGTGACGTCATTTATTTTTGTGCCGTTATGTATTTTGTGACGTCATTAATTTTTGTGACGTTATGAATTTTGTGACGTAATTAATTTTTGTGACGTCATTTATTTTTGTGACGTTATGTATTTTGTGACGTCATTTATTTTTGTGACGTTATGTATTTTGTGACGTCATTTATTTTTGTGACGTTATGTATTTTGTGACTTCATTTATTTTTGTGACGTTATGTATTTTGTGACGTCATGTATTAATATTTCTGACGTTATTTATATTTGTGACGTTATGTATTTTGTGACGTCATTTATTTTTGTGACGTTATGTATTTTGTGACGTCATTTATTTTTGTGACGTTAGGTATTTTGTGACGTAATTAATTTTTGTGACGTTATTTATTTTTGTGACGTTATGTATTTTGTGACGTCATTTTTTGTGACGTTTAGTATTTTGTGACGTCATTTATTATTGTGACGTCATTTATTTTTGTGACGTTATGTATTTTGTGACGTCATTTTTTTGTGCCGTTATGTATTTTGTGACGTCATTAATTTTTGTGACGTCATTTATTTTTGTGACGTTATGTATTTTGTGACGTCATTTATTTTTGTGACGTTATGTATTTTGTGACGTCATTTATTTTTGTGAGGTTATGTATTTTGTGACGTCATTTATTTTTGTGACGTTATGTATTTTGTGACGTCATTTTTTGTGACGTTTAGTATTTTGTGACGTCATTTATTATTTTGACGTCATTTATTTTGTGACGTTATGTATTTTGTGACGTCATTTATTTTTGTGACGATATGTGTTTTGTGACGTTATGTATTTTTTGACGTCATTTATATTTGTGACGTTATGTATTTTGTGACGTCATTTATTTTTGTGACGTTATGTATTTTGTGACGTCATTTATTTTTGTGACGTTATGTATTTTGTGACGTCATTTATTTTTGTGACGTTATGTTTTTTGTGACGTTATGTATTTTTGTGACGTCATTCATTTTTGTGACGTTATGTATTTTGTGACGTCATTTATTTGTGTGACGTAATGTATTTTGTGACGTCATTTATTTTTGTGGCGTTATGTATTTTGTGACGTCATTTATTTTTGTGACGTTATGAATTTTGTGACGTCATTTATTATTGTGACGTCATTTATTTTTGTGACGTTATGTATTTTTTGACGTCATTTATTTTTGTGACGTTATGTATTTTGTGACGTCATTTATTTTTGTGACGTTATGTATTTTGTGACGTCAATTATTTTTATGACGTTATGTATTTTGTAGCGTTATGTATTTTGTGGCGTCATTTATTTTTGTGACGTTATGTATTTTGTGACCTCATTTATTTTTGTGACGTTATGTATTTTGTGACGTTATTTATTTTTGTGACGTTATGTATTTTGTGACGTCATTTATATTTGTGACGTTATGTATTTTGTGACGTCATTTATTTTTGTGACGTTATGTATTAATATTTGTGACGTCATTTATATTTGTGACGTTATGTATTTTGTGACCTCATTGATTTTTTGTGACGTTATGTATTTTGTGACGTTATTTATTTTTGTGACGTTATGTATTTTGTGACGTCTTTTATTTTTGTGACGTCATTTATATTTGTGACGTTATGTATTTTGTGACGTCATTTATTTTTGTGACGTTATGTATTTTGTGACGTCAATTATTTTTGTGACGTTATGTATTTTGTGACGTCATTTATTATTGTGACGTTATGTATTTTGTTACTTCATTTATTTTTGTGACGTTATGTATTTTGTGACGTCATTTTTTGTGACGTTTAGTATTTTGTGACGTCATTTATTATTGTGACGTCATTTATTTTTGTGACGTTGTGTATTTTGTGACGTAATTAATTTTTGTGACGTCATTTATTTTTGTGACGTTATGTATTTTGTGACGTCATTTATTTTTGTGACGTTATGTATTTTGTGACGTCATTTATTTTTATGACGTTATGTATTTTGTTACTTCATTTATTTTTGTGACGTTATGTATTTTGTGACGTCATTTTTTGTGACGTTTAGTATTTTGTGACGTCATTTATTATTGTGACGTCATTTATTTTTGTGACATGTGTTTTGTGACGTTACATATTTTTTGACGTCATTTATTTTTGTGACGTTATGTATTTTGTGACGTTATTTATTTTTGTGACGTTATGTATTTTGTGACGTCATTTATTTTTGTGACGTCATTTATATTTATTACGTTATGTCTTTTGTGACGTCATTTATTTTTGTGACGTTATGTATTTTGTGACGTTATGTATTTTGTGGCGTCATTTATTTTTGTGACGTTATGTATTTTGTGACGTCATTTATTATTGTGACGTCATTTATATTTGTGACGTTATGTATTTTGTGACCTCATTTATTTTTGTGACGTTATGTATTTTGTGACGTTATTTATTTTTGTGACGTTATGTATTTTGTGACGTCATTTATTTTTGTGACGTCATTTATATTTATGACGTTATGTCTTTTGTGACGTCATTTATTTTTGTGACGTTATGTATTTTGTGACGTTATGTATTTTGTGGCGTCATTTATTTTTGTGACGTTATGTATTTTGTGACGTCATTAATTATTGTTACGTCATTTATTTTTGTGACGTTATGTATTTTGTGATGTCATTTGTTTTTGTGACGTTTTGTATTTTTTGACGTCATTTATTTTTGTGACGTTATGTATATTGTGGCGTCATTTATTTTTGTGACGTTATGTATTTTGTGACCTCATTTATTTTTGTGACGTTATGTATTTAGTGACGTTATTTATTTTTGTGACGTTATGTATTTTGTGACGTCATTTATTTTTGTGACGTCATTTATTTTTGTAACGTTATGTATTTTGTGACGTCATTTATTTTTGTGACGTTATGTATTAATATTTGTGACGTCATTTATATTTGTGACGTTATGTATTTTGTGACCTCATTTATTTTTGTGACGTTATGTATTTTGTGACGTCATTTATTTTTGTGACGTTATGTATTTTGTGACGTCAATTATTTTTGTGACGTTATATATTTTGTAACGTCAATTATTTTTGTGACGTTATGTATTTTGTGACGTCATTTCTTTTTGTGACGTTAGGTATTTTGTGACGTCATTTATTTTTGTGCCGTTATGTATTTTGTGACGTCATTTATTTTTGTGACGTTATGTATTTTGTGACGTAATTAATTTTTGTGACGTCATTTATTTTTGTGACGTTATGTATTTTGTGACGTCATTTATTTTTGTGACGTTATGTATTTTGTGACGTCATTTTTTTGTGACGTTTAGTATTTTGTGACGTCATTTATTTTTGTGACGTCATTTATTTTTGTGACGTTATGTATTTTGTGACGTCATTTATTTTTGTGACGTTATGTATTAATATTAGTGACGTCATTTATGTTTGTGACGTTATGTATTTTGTGACCTCATTTATTTTTGTGACGTTATGTATTTTGTGACGTTATTTTTTTGTGACGTTATGTATTTTGTGACGTTATTTATTTTTGTGACGTCATTTATATTTGTGACGTTATGTATTTTGTGACGTCATTTATTTTTGTGACGTTATGTATTTTGTGACGTCAATTTTTGTGACGTTATATATTTTGTAACGTCAATTATTTTTGTGACGTTATGTATTTTGTGACGTCATTTCTTTTTGTGACGTTAGGTATTTTGTGACGTCATTTATTTTTGTGCCGTTATGTATTTTGTGACGTCATTTATTTTTGTGACGTCATTTATATTTATGACGTTATGTCTTTTGTGACGTCATTTATTTTTGTGACGTTATGTATTTTGTGACGTTATGTATTTTGTGGCGTCATTTATTTTTGTGACGTTATGTATTTTGTGACGTCATTTATTATTGTGACGTCATTTATATTTGTGACGTTATGTATTTTGTTACTTCATTTATTTTTGTGACGTTATGTATTTTGTGACGTCATTTTTTGTGACGTTTAGTATTTTGTGACGTCATTTATTATTGTGACGTCATTTATTTTTGTGACGTTGTGTATTTTGTGACGTAATTAATTTTTGTGACGTCATTTATTTTTGTGACGTTATGTATTTTGTGACGTCATTTATTTTTGTGACGTTATGTATTTTGTGACGTCATTTATTTTTATGACGTTATGTATTTTGTTACTTCATTTATTTTTGTGACGTTATGTATTTTGTGACGTCATTTTTTGTGACGTTTAGTATTTTGTGACGTCATTTATTATTGTGACGTCATTTATTTTTGTGACATGTGTTTTGTGACGTTACATATTTTTTGACGTCATTTATTTTTGTGACGTTATGTATTTTGTGACGTTATTTATTTTTGTGACGTTATGTATTTTGTGACGTCATTTATTTTTGTGACGTCATTTATATTTATTACGTTATGTCTTTTGTGACGTCATTTATTTTTGTGACGTTATGTATTTTGTGACGTTATGTATTTTGTGGCGTCATTTATTTTTGTGACGTTATGTATTTTGTGACGTCATTTATTATTGTGACGTCATTTATATTTGTGACGTTATGTATTTTGTGACCTCATTTATTTTTGTGACGTTATGTATTTTGTGACGTTATTTATTTTTGTGACGTTATGTATTTTGTGACGTCATTTATTTTTGTGACGTCATTTATATTTATGATGTTATGTCTTTTGTGACGTCATTTATTTTTGTGACGTTATGTATTTTGTGACGTTATGTATTTTGTGGCGTCATTTATTTTTGTGACGTTATGTATTTTGTGACGTCATTAATTATTGTTACGTCATTTATTTTTGTGACGTTATGTATTTTGTGATGTCATTTGTTTTTGTGACGTTTTGTATTTTTTGACGTCATTTATTTTTGTGACGTTATGTATATTGTGGCGTCATTTATTTTTGTGACGTTATGTATTTTGTGACCTCATTTATTTTTGTGACGTTATGTATTTAGTGACGTTATTTATTTTTGTGACGTTATGTATTTTGTGACGTCATTTATTTTTGTGACGTCATTTATTTTTGTAACGTTATGTATTTTGTGACGTCATTTATTTTTGTGACGTTATGTATTAATATTTGTGACGTCATTTATATTTGTGACGTTATGTATTTTGTGACCTCATTTATTTTTGTGACGTTATGTATTTTGTGACGTCATTTATTTTTGTGACGTTATGTATTTTGTGACGTCAATTATTTTTGTGACGTTATATATTTTGTAACGTCAATTATTTTTGTGACGTTATGTATTTTGTGACGTCATTTCTTTTTGTGACGTTAGGTATTTTGTGACGTCATTTATTTTTGTGCCGTTATGTATTTTGTGACGTCATTTATTTTTGTGACGTTATGTATTTTGTGACGTAATTAATTTTTGTGACGTCATTTATTTTTGTGACGTTATGTATTTTGTGACGTCATTTATTTTTGTGACGTTATGTATTTTGTGACGTCATTTTTTTGTGACGTTTAGTATTTTGTGACGTCATTTATTTTTGTGACGTCATTTATTTTTGTGACGTTATGTATTTTGTGACGTCATTTATTTTTGTGACGTTATGTATTAATATTAGTGACGTCATTTATGTTTGTGACGTTATGTATTTTGTGACCTCATTTATTTTTGTGACGTTATGTATTTTGTGACGTTATTTTTTTGTGACGTTATGTATTTTGTGACGTTATTTATTTTTGTGACGTCATTTATATTTGTGACGTTATGTATTTTGTGACGTCATTTATTTTTGTGACGTTATGTATTTTGTGACGTCAATTTTTGTGACGTTATATATTTTGTAACGTCAATTATTTTTGTGACGTTATGTATTTTGTGACGTCATTTCTTTTTGTGACGTTAGGTATTTTGTGACGTCATTTATTTTTGTGCCGTTATGTATTTTGTGACGTCATTTATTTTTGTGACGTCATTTATATTTATGACGTTATGTCTTTTGTGACGTCATTTATTTTTGTGACGTTATGTATTTTGTGACGTTATGTATTTTGTGGCGTCATTTATTTTTGTGACGTTATGTATTTTGTGACGTCATTTATTATTGTGACGTCATTTATATTTGTGACGTTATGTATTTTGTGACCTCATTTATTTTTGTGACGTTATGTATTTTGTGACGTTATTTATTTTTGTGACGTTATGTATTTCGTGACGTCATTTATTTTTGTGACGTCATTTATATTTATGACGTTATGTCTTTTGTGACGTCATTTATTTTTGTGACGTAATGTATTTTGTGACGTTATGTATTTTGTGGCGTCATTTATTTTTGTGACGTTATGTATTTTGTGACGTCATTTATTATTGTTACGTCATTTATTTTTGTGAGGTTATGTATTTTGTGATGTCATTTGTTTTTGTGACGTTTTGTATTTTTTGACGTCATTTATTTTTGTGACGTTATGTATATTGTGGCGTCATTTATTTTTGTGACGTTATGTATTTTGTGACCTCATTTATTTTTGTGACGTTATGTATTTAGTGACGTTATTTATTTTTGTGACGTTATGTATTTTGTGACGTCATTTATTTTTGTGACGTCATTTATTTTTGTAACGTTATGTATTTTGTGACGTCATTTATTTTTGTGGCGTCATTTATTTTTGTGACGTTATGTATTTTGTGACGTCATTTATTATTGTTACGTCATTTATTTTTGTGACGTTATGTATTTTGTGATGTCATTTGTTTTTGTGACGTTTTGTATTTTTTGACGTCATTTATTTTTGTGACGTTATGTATATTGTGGCGTCATTTATTTTTGTGACGTTATGTATTTTGTGACCTCATTTATTTTTGTGACGTTATGTATTTAGTGACGTTATTTATTTTTGTGACGTTATGTATTTTGTGACCTCATTTATTTTTGTGACGTTATGTATTTAGTGACGTTATTTATTTTTGTGACGTTATGTATTTTGTGACGTCATTTATTTTTGTGACGTCATTTATTTTTGTAACGTTATGTATTTTGTGACGTCATTTATTTTTGTGACGTTATGTATTAATATTTGTGACGTCATTTATATTTGTGACGTTATGTATTTTGTGACCTCATTTATTTTTGTGACGTTATGTATTTTGTGACGTTATGTATTTTGTGGCGTCATTTATTTTTGTGACGTTATGTATTTTGTGACGTCATTTATTATTGTGACGTCATTTATTTTTGTGACGTTATGTATTTTCTGACGTCATTTATTTTTGTGACGTTATGTATTTTGTTACTTCATTTATTTTTGTGACGTTATGTATTTTGTGACGTCATTTTTTGTGACGTTTAGTATTTTGTGACGTCATTTATTATTGTGACGTCATTTATTTTTGTGACATGTGTTTTGTGACGTTACATATTTTTTGACGTAATTAATTTTTGTGACGTCATTTATTTTTGTGACGTTATGTATTTTGTGACGTCATTTATTTTTGTGACGTTATGTATTTTGTTACGTCATTTATTTTTGTGACGTTATGTATTTTGTTACTTCATTTATTTTTGTGACGTTATGTATTTTGTGACGTCATTTTTTGTGACGTTTAGTATTTTGTGACGTCATTTATTATTGTGACGTCATTTATTTTTGTGACATGTGTTTTGTGACGTTACATATTTTTTGACGTCATTTATTTTTGTGACGTTATGTATTTTGCGACGTTATTTATTTTTGTGACGTTATGTATTTTGTGACGTCATTTATTTTTGTGACGTCATTTATATTTATGACGTTATGTCTTTTGTGACGTCATTTATTTTTGTGACGTTATGTATTTTGTGACGTTATGTATTTTGTGGCGTCATTTATTTTTGTGACGTTATGTATTTTGTGACGACATTTATTATTGTGACGTCATTTATATTTGTGACGTTATGTATTTTGTGACCTCATTTATTTTTGTGACGTTATGTATTTTGTGACGTTATTTATTTTTGTGACGTTATGTATTTTGTGACGTCATTTATTTTTGTGACGTCATTTATATTTATGACGTTATGTCTTTTGTGACGTCATTTATTTTTGTGACGTTATGTATTTTGTGACGTTATGTATTTTGTGGCGTCATTTATTTTTGTGACGTTATGTATTTTGTGACGTCATTTATTATTGTTACGTCATTTATTTTTGTGACGTTATGTATTTTGTGATGTCATTTGTTTTTGTGACGTTTTGTATTTTTTGACGTCATTTATTTTTGTGACGTTATGTATATTGTGGCGTCATTTATTTTTGTGACGTTATGTATTTTGTGACCTCATTTATTTTTGTGACGTTATGTATTTAGTGACGTTATTTATTTTTGTGACGTTATGTATTTTGTGACGTCATTTATTTTTGTGACGTCATTTATTTTTGTAACGTTATGTATTTTGTGACGTCATTTATTTTTGTGACGTTATGTATTAATATTTGTGACGTCATTTATATTTGTGACGTTATGTATTTTGTGACCTCATTTATTTTTGTGACGTTATGTATTTTGTGACGTTTTTTTGTGACGTTATGTATTTTGTGACGTCATTTATTTTTGTGACGTTATGTATTTTGTGACGTCAATTATTTTTGTGACGTTATATATTTTGTAACGTCAATTATTTTTGTGACGTTATGTATTTTGTGACGTCATTTCTTTTTGTGACGTTAGGTATTTTGTGACGTCATTTATTTTTGTGCCGTTATGTATTTTGTGACGTCATTTATTTTTGTGACGTTATGTATTTTGTGACGTAATTAATTTTTGTGACGTCATTTATTTTTGTGACGTTATGTATTTTGTGACGTCATTTATTTTTGTGACGTTATGTATTTTGTGACGTCATTTTTTTGTGACGTTTAGTATTTTGTGACGTCATTTATTTTTGTGACGTCATTTATTTTTGTGACGTTATGTATTTTGTGACGTCATTTATTTTTGTGACGTTATGTATTAATATTTGTGACGTCATTTATGTTTGTGACGTTATGTATTTTGTGACCTCATTTATTTTTGTGACGTTATGTATTTTGTGACGTTATTTTTTTGTGACGTTATGTATTTTGTGACGTTATTTATTTTTGTGACGTCATTTATATTTGTGACGTTATGTATTTTGTGACGTCATTTATTTTTGTGACGTTATGTATTTTGTGATGTCAATTTTTGTGACGTTATATATTTTGTAACGTCATTTATTTTTGTGCCGTTATGTATTTTGTGACGTCATTTATTTTTGTGACGTTATGTATTTTGTGACGTAATTAATTTTGGTGACGTCATTTATTTTTGTGACGTTATGTATTTTGTGACGTCATTTATTTTTGTGACGTTATGTATTTTGTGACGTCATTTATTTTTGTGACGTTATGTATTTTGTGACGTCATTTATTTTTGTGACGTTATGTATTTTGTGACGTTATTTATTTTTGTGACGTCATTTATATTTGTGACGTTATGTATTTTGTGACGTCATTTATTTTTGTGACGTTATGTATTTTGTGATGTCAATTTTTGTGACGTTATATATTTTGTAACGTCAATTATTTTTGTGACGTTATGTATTTTGTGACGTCATTTCTTTTTGTGACGTTAGGTATTTTGTGACGTCATTTATTTTTGTGCCGTTATGTATTTTGTGACGTCATTTATTTTTGTGACGTTATGTATTTTGTGACGTAATTAATTTTGGTGACGTCATTTATTTTTGTGACGTTATGTATTTTGTGACGTCATTTATTTTTGTGACGTTATGTATTTTGTGACGTCATTTATTTTTGTGACGTTATGTATTTTGTGACGTCATTTATTTTTGTGACGTTATGTATTTTGTGACGTCATTTATTTTTGTGACGTTATGTATTTTGTGACGTCATTTATTTTTGTGACGTTATGTATTTTGTGACGTCATTTTTTTGTGACGTTTAGTATTTTGTGACGTCATTTATTATTGTGACGTCATTTATTTTTGTCACGTTATGTATTTTGTGACCTCATTTATTTTTGTGGCGTTATGTATTTTGTGACGTCATTTATTTTTGTGACGTTATGAATTTTGTGACGTCATTTATTATTTTGACGTCATTTATTTTTGTGACGTTATGTATTTTGTGACGTCATTTATTTTTGTGACGTCATTTATTTTTGTGACGTTATGTATTTTGTGACGTCATTTTTTTGTGACGTTTAGTATTTTGTGACGTCATTTATTATTGTGACGTCATTTATTTTTGTGACGTTATGTATTTTGTGACGTCATTTTTTTGTGCCGTTATGTATTTTGTGACGTCATTAATTTTTGTGACGTCATTTATTTTTGTGACGTTATGTATTTTGTGACGTCATTTATTTTTGTGACGTTATGTATTTTGTGACGTCATTTATTTTTGTGAGGTTATGTATTTTGTGACGTCATTTATTTTTGTGACGTTATGTATTTTGTGACGTCATTTTTTGTGACGTTTAGTATTTTGTGACGTCATTTATTATTGTGACGTCATTTATTTTGTGACGATATGTGTTTTTTGACGTTATGTATTTTTTGACGTCATTTATTTTTGTGACGTTATGTATTTTGTTACGTCATTTATTTTTGTGACGTTATGTATTTTGTGACGTCATTTTTTTTTGTGACGTTATGTATTTTGTGACGTCATTTATATTTGTGACGTTATGTTTTTTGTGACGTTATGTATTTTTGTGACGTCATTCATTTTTGTGACGTTATGTATTTTGTGACGTCATTTATTTGTGTGACGTAATGTATTTTGTGACGTCATTTATTTTTGTGGCGTTATGTATTTTGTGACTTCATTTATTTTTGTGACGTTAGGAATTTTGTGACGTCATTTATTATTGTGACGTCATTTATTTTTGTGACGTTATGTATTTTGTGACGTCATTTATTTTTTTGACGTTATGTATTATGTGACGTCATTTATTTTTGTGACGTTAGGTATTTTGTGACGTAATTAATTTTTGTGACGTCATTTATTTTTGTGACGTTATGTATTTTGTGACGTCTTTTATTTTTGTGACGTTATGTATTTTGTGACGTCATTTATTTTTGTGACGTTATGTATTTTGTGACGTCAATTATTTTTATGACGTTATGTTTTTTGTAGCGTTATGTATTTTGTGGCGTCATTTATTTTTGTGACATTATGTATTTTGTGACCTCATTTATTTTTGTGACGTTATGTATTTTGTGACGTTATTTATTTTTGTGACGTTATGTATTTTGTGACGTCATTTATATTTGTGACGTTATGTATTTTGTGACGTCATTTATTTTTGTGACGTTATGTATTAATATTTGTGACGTCATTTATATTTGTGACGTTATGTATTTTGTGACCTCATTGATTTTTTGTGACGTTATGTATTTTGTGACGTTATTTATTTTTGTGACGTTATGTATTTTGTGACGTCATTTATTTTTGTGACGTCATTTATATTTGTGACGTTATGTATTTTTTGACGTCATTTATTTTTGTGACGTTATGTATTTTGTGACGTCAATTATTTTGTGACGTTATGTATTTTGTGACGTCATTTATTATTGTGACGTCATTTATTTTTGTGACATGTGTTTTGTGACGTTACGTATTTTTTGACGTCATTTATTTTTGTGACGTTATGTATTTTGTGACGTCATTTATTTTTGTGACGTTATGTATTAATATTTGTGACGTCATTTATATTTGTGACGTTATGTATTTTGTGACCTCATTTATTTTTGTGACGTTATGTATTTTGTGACGTCATTTATTTTTGTGACGTTGTGTATTTTGTGACGTAATTAATTTTTGTGACGTCATTTATTTTTGTGACGTTATGTATTTTGTGACGTCATTTATTTTTGTGACGTTATGTATTTTGTGACGTCATTTATTTTTGTGACGTTATGTATTTTGTGACCTCATTTATTTTTGTGACGTTATGTATTTTGTGACGTTATTTATTTTTGTGACGTTATGTATTTTGTGACGTCATTTATTTTTGTGACGTCATTTATATTTATGACGTTATGTCTTTTGTGACGTCATTTATTTTTGTGACGTTATGTATTTTGTGACGTTATGTATTTTGTGACGTTATGTATTTTGTGGCGTCATTTATTTTTGTGACGTTATGTATTTTGTGACGTCATTTATTATTGTTACGTCATTTATTTTTGTGACGTTATGTATTTTGTGATGTCATTTGTTTTTGTGACGTTTTGTATTTTTTGACGTCATTTATTTTTGTGACGTTATGTATATTGTGGCGTCATTTATTTTTGTGACGTTATGTATTTTGTGACCTCATTTATTTTTGTGACGTTATGTATTTAGTGACGTTATTTATTTTTGTGACGTTATGTATTTTGTGACGTCATTTATTTTTGTGACGTCATTTTTTTTTGTAACGTTATGTATTTTGTGACGTCATTTATTTTTGTGACGTTATGTATTAATATTTGTGACGTCATTTATATTTGTGACGTTATGTATTTTGTGACCTCATTTATTTTTGTGACGTTATGTATTTTGTGACGTTTTTTTGTGACGTTATGTATTTTGTGACGTCATTTATTTTTGTGACGTTATGTATTTTGTGACGTCAATTATTTTTGTGACGTTATATATTTTGTAACGTCAATTATTTTTGTGACGTTATGTATTTTGTGACGTCATTTCTTTTTGTGACGTTAGGTATTTTGTGACGTCATTTATTTTTGTGCCGTTATGTATTTTGTGACGTCATTTATTTTTGTGACGTTATGTATTTTGTGACGTAATTAATTTTTGTGACGTCATTTATTTTTGTGACGTTATGTATTTTGTGACGTCATTTATTTTTGTGACGTTATGTATTTTGTGACGTCATTTTTTTGTGACGTTTAGTATTTTGTGACGTCATTTATTTTTGTGACGTCATTTATTTTTGTGACGTTATGTATTTTGTGACGTCATTTATTTTTGTGACGTTATGTATTAATATTTGTGACGTCATTTATGTTTGTGACGTTATGTATTTTGTGACCTCATTTATTTTTGTGACGTTATGTATTTTGTGACGTTATTTTTTTGTGACGTTATGTATTTTGTGACGTTATTTATTTTTGTGACGTCATTTATATTTGTGACGTTATGTATTTTGTGACGTCATTTATTTTTGTGACGTTATGTATTTTGTGACGTCAATTTTTGTGACGTTATATATTTTGTAACGTCAATTATTTTTGTGACGTTATGTATTTTGTGACGTCATTTCTTTTTGTGACGTTAGGTATTTTGTGACGTCATTTATTTTTGTGCCGTTATGTATTTTGTGACGTCATTTATTTTTGTGACGTTATGTATTTTGTGACGTAATTAATTTTGGTGACGTCATTTATTTTTGTGACGTTATGTATTTTGTGACGTCATTTATTTTTGTGACGTTATGTATTTTGTGACGTCATTTATTTTTGTGACGTTATGTATTTTGTGACGTCATTTATTTTTGTGACGTCATTTATTTTTGTCACGTTATGTATTTTGTGACCTCATTTATTTTTGTGGCGTTATGTATTTTGTGACGTCATTTATTTTTGTGATGTTATGAATTTTGTGACGTCATTTATTATTTTGACGTCATTTATTTTTGTGACGTTATGTATTTTGTGACGTCATTTATTTTTGTGACGTCATTTATTTTTGTGACGTTATGTATTTTGTGACGTCATTTTTTTGTGACGTTTAGTATTTTGTGACGTCATTTATTATTGTGACGTCATTTATTTTTGTGACGTTATGTATTTTGTGACGTCATTTTTTTGTGCCGTTATGTATTTTGTGACGTCATTAATTTTTGTGACGTCATTTATTTTTGTGACGTTATGTATTTTGTGACGTCATTTATTTTTGTGACGTTATGTATTTTGTGACGTCATTTATTTTTGTGAGGTTATGTATTTTGTGACGTCATTTATTTTTGTGACGTTATGTATTTTGTGACGTCATTTTTTGTGACGTTTAGTATTTTGTGACGTCATTTATTATTGTGACGTCATTTATTTTGTGACGATATGTGTTTTTTGACGTTATGTATTTTTTGACGTCATTTATTTTTGTGACGTTATGTATTTTGTGACGTCATTTATTTTTGTGACGTTATGTATTTTGTGACGTCATTTTTTTTTGTGACGTTATGTATTTTGTGACGTCATTTATATTTGTGACGTTATGTTTTTTGTGACGTTATGTATTTTTGTGACGTCATTCATTTTTGTGACGTTATGTATTTTGTGACGTCATTTATTTGTGTGACGTAATGTATTTTGTGACGTCATTTATTTTTGTGGCGTTATGTATTTTGTGACTTCATTTATTTTTGTGACGTTAGGAATTTTGTGACGTCATTTATTATTGTGACGTCATTTATTTTTGTGACGTTATGTATTTTGTGACGTCATTTATTTTTTTGACGTTATGTATTATGTGACGTCATTTATTTTTGTGACGTTAGGTATTTTGTGACGTAATTAATTTTTGTGACGTCATTTATTTTTGTGACGTTACGTATTTTGTGACGTCTTTTATTTTTGTGACGTTATGTATTTTGTGACGTCATTTATTTTTGTGACGTTATGTATTTTGTGACGTCAATTATTTTTATGACGTTATGTTTTTTGTAGCGTTATGTATTTTGTGGCGTCATTTATTTTTGTGACATTATGTATTTTGTGACCTCATTTATTTTTGTGACGTTATGTATTTTGTGACGTTATTTATTTTTGTGACGTTATGTATTTTGTGACGTCATTTATATTTGTGACGTTATGTATTTTGTGACGTCATTTATTTTTGTGACGTTATGTATTAATATTTGTGACGTCATTTATATTTGTGACGTTATGTATTTTGTGACCTCATTGATTTTTTGTGACGTTATGTATTTTGTGACGTTATTTATTTTTGTGACGTTATGTATTTTGTGACGTCATTTATTTTTGTGACGTCATTTATATTTGTGACGTTATGTATTTTGTGACGTCATTTATTTTTGTGACGTTATGTATTTTGTGACGTCAATTATTTTTGTGACGTTATGTATTTTGTGACGTCATTTATTATTGTGACGTCATTTATTTTTGTGACATGTGTTTTGTGACGTTACGTATTTTTTGACGTCATTTATTTTTGTGACGTTATGTATTTTGTGACGTCATTTATTTTTGTGACGTTATGTATTAATATTTGTGACGTCATTTATATTTGTGACGTTATGTATTTTGTGACCTCATTTATTTTTGTGACGTTATGTATTTTGTGACGTCATTTATTTTTGTGACGTTGTGTATTTTGTGACGTAATTAATTTTTGTGACGTCATTTATTTTTGTGACGTTATGTATTTTGTGACGTCATTTATTTTTGTGACGTTATGTATTTTGTGACGTCATTTATTTTTGTGACGTTATGTATTTTGTGACCTCATTTATTTTTGTGACGTTATGTATTTTGTGACGTTATTTATTTTTGTGACGTTATGTATTTTGTGACGTCATTTATTTTTGTGACGTCATTTATATTTATGACGTTATGTCTTTTGTGACGTCATTTATTTTTGTGACGTTATGTATTTTGTGACGTTATGTATTTTGTGGCGTCATTTATTTTTGTGACGTTATGTATTTTGTGACGTCATTTATTATTGTTACGTCATTTATTTTTGTGACGTTATGTATTTTGTGATGTCATTTGTTTTTGTGACGTTTTGTATTTTTTGACGTCATTTATTTTTGTGACGTTATGTATATTGTGGCGTCATTTATTTTTGTGACGTTATGTATTTTGTGACCTCATTTATTTTTGTGACGTTATGTATTTAGTGACGTTATTTATTTTTGTGACGTTATGTATTTTGTGACGTCATTTATTTTTGTGACGTCATTTATTTTTGTAACGTTATGTATTTTGTGACGTCATTTATTTTTGTGACGTTATGTATTAATATTTGTGACGTCATTTATATTTGTGACGTTATGTATTTTGTGACCTCATTTATTTTTGTGACGTTATGTATTTTGTGACGTTTTTTTGTGACGTTATGTATTTTGTGACGTCATTTATTTTTGTGACGTTATGTATTTTGTGACGTCAATTATTTTTGTGACGTTATATATTTTGTAACGTCAATTATTTTTGTGACGTTATGTATTTTGTGACGTCATTTCTTTTTGTGACGTTAGGTATTTTGTGACGTCATTTATTTTTGTGCCGTTATGTATTTTGTGACGTCATTTATTTTTGTGACGTTATGTATTTTGTGACGTAATTAATTTTTGTGACGTCATTTATTTTTGTGACGTTATGTATTTTGTGACGTCATTTATTTTTGTGACGTTATGTATTTTGTGACGTCATTTTTTTGTGACGTTTAGTATTTTGTGACGTCATTTATTTTTGTGACGTCATTTATTTTTGTGACGTTATGTATTTTGTGACGTCATTTATTTTTGTGACGTTATGTATTAATATTTGTGACGTCATTTATGTTTGTGACGTTATGTATTTTGTGACCTCATTTATTTTTGTGACGTTATGTATTTTGTGACGTTATTTTTTTGTGACGTTATGTATTTTGTGACGTTATTTATTTTTGTGACGTCATTTATATTTGTGACGTTATGTATTTTGTGACGTCATTTATTTTTGTGACGTTATGTATTTTGTGACGTCAATTTTTGTGACGTTATATATTTTGTAACGTCAATTATTTTTGTGACGTTATGTATTTTGTGACGTCATTTCTTTTTGTGACGTTAGGTATTTTGTGACGTCATTTATTTTTGTGCCGTTATGTATTTTGTGACGTCATTTATTTTTGTGACGTTATGTATTTTGTGACGTAATTAATTTTGGTGACGTCATTTATTTTTGTGACGTTATGTATTTTGTGACGTCATTTATTTTTGTGACGTTATGTATTTTGTGACGTCATTTTTTTGTGACGTTTAGTATTTTGTGACGTCATTTATTATTGTGACGTCATTTATTTTTGTCACGTTATGTATTTTGTGACCTCATTTATTTTTGTGGCGTTATGTATTTTGTGACGTCATTTATTTTTGTGACGTTATGAATTTTGTGACGTCATTTATTATTTTGACGTCATTTATTTTTGTGACGTTATGTATTTTGTGACGTCATTTATTTTTGTGACGTCATTTATTTTTGTGACGTTATGTATTTTGTGACGTCATTTTTTTGTGACGTTTAGTATTTTGTGACGTCATTTATTATTGTGACGTCATTTATTTTTGTGACGTTATGTATTTTGTGACGTCATTTTTTTGTGCCGTTATGTATTTTGTGACGTCATTAATTTTTGTGACGTCATTTATTTTTGTGACGTTATGTATTTTGTGACGTCATTTATTTTTGTGACGTTATGTATTTTGTGACGTCATTTATTTTTGTGAGGTTATGTATTTTGTGACGTCATTTATTTTTGTGACGTTATGTATTTTGTGACGTCATTTTTTGTGACGTTTAGTATTTTGTGACGTCATTTATTATTGTGACGTCATTTATTTTGTGACGATATGTGTTTTTTGACGTTATGTATTTTTTGACGTCATTTATTTTTGTGACGTTATGTATTTTGTGACGTCATTTATTTTTGTGACGTTATGTATTTTGTGACGTCATTTTTTTTTGTGACGTTATGTATTTTGTGACGTCATTTATATTTGTGACGTTATGTTTTTTGTGACGTTATGTATTTTTGTGACGTCATTCATTTTTGTGACGTTATGTATTTTGTGACGTCATTTATTTGTGTGACGTAATGTATTTTGTGACGTCATTTATTTTTGTGGCGTTATGTATTTTGTGACTTCATTTATTTTTGTGACGTTAGGAATTTTGTGACGTCATTTATTATTGTGACGTCATTTATTTTTGTGACGTTATGTATTTTGTGACGTCATTTATTTTTTTGACGTTATGTATTATGTGACGTCATTTATTTTTGTGACGTTAGGTATTTTGTGACGTAATTAATTTTTGTGACGTCATTTATTTTTGTGACGTTATGTATTTTGTGACGTCTTTTATTTTTGTGACGTTATGTATTTTGTGACGTCATTTATTTTTGTGACGTTATGTATTTTGTGACGTCAATTATTTTTATGACGTTATGTTTTTTGTAGCGTTATGTATTTTGTGGCGTCATTTATTTTTGTGACATTATGTATTTTGTGACCTCATTTATTTTTGTGACGTTATGTATTTTGTGACGTTATTTATTTTTGTGACGTTATGTATTTTGTGACGTCATTTATATTTGTGACGTTATGTATTTTGTGACGTCATTTATTTTTGTGACGTTATGTATTAATATTTGTGACGTCATTTATATTTGTGACGTTATGTATTTTGTGACCTCATTGATTTTTTGTGACGTTATGTATTTTGTGACGTTATTTATTTTTGTGACGTTATGTATTTTGTGACGTCATTTATTTTTGTGACGTCATTTATATTTGTGACGTTATGTATTTTGTGACGTCATTTATTTTTGTGACGTTATGTATTTTGTGACGTCAATTATTTTTGTGACGTTATGTATTTTGTGACGTCATTTATTATTGTGACGTCATTTATTTTTGTGACATGTGTTTTGTGACGTTACGTATTTTTTGACGTCATTTATTTTTGTGACGTTATGTATTTTGTGACGTCATTTATTTTTGTGACGTTATGTATTAATATTTGTGACGTCATTTATATTTGTGACGTTATGTATTTTGTGACCTCATTTATTTTTGTGACGTTATGTATTTTGTGACGTCATTTATTTTTGTGACGTTGTGTATTTTGTGACGTAATTAATTTTTGTGACGTCATTTATTTTTGTGACGTTATGTATTTTGTGACGTCATTTATTTTTGTGACGTTATGTATTTTGTGACGTCATTTATTTTTGTGACGTTATGTATTTTGTGACTTCATTTATTTTTGTGACGTTATGTATTTTGTGACGTCATTTTTTGTGACGTTTAGTATTTTGTGACGTCATTTATTATTGTGACGTCATTTATTTTTGTGACATGTGTTTTGTGACGTTACGTATTTTTTGACGTCATTTATTTTTGTGACGTTATGTATTTTGTGACGTCATTTATTTTTGTGACGTTATGTATTAATATTTGTGACGTCATTTATATTTGTGACGTTATGTATTTTGTGACCTCATTTATTTTTGTGACGTTATGTATTTTGTGACGTTATTTATTTTTGTGACGTTATGTATTTTGTGACGTCATTTATTTTTGTGACGTCATTTATATTTATGACGTTATGTCTTTTATGACGTCATTTATTTTTGTGACGTTATGTATTTTGTGACGTTATGTATTTTGTGGCGTTATTTATTTTTGTGACGTTATGTATTTTGTGACGTCATTTGTTTTTGTGACGTTTTGTATTTTTTGACGTCATTTATTTTTGTGACGTTATGTATATTGTGGCGTCATTTATTTTTGTGACGTTATGTATTTTGTGACCTCATTTATTTTTGTGACGTTATGTATTTTGTGACGTTATTTATTTTTGTGACGTTATGTATTTTGTGACGTCATTTATTTTTGTGACGTCATTTATTTTTGTGACGTTATGTATTTTGTGACGTCATTTATTTTTGTGACGTTATGTATTAATATTTGTGACGTCATTTATATTTGTGACGTTATGTATTTTGTGACATCATTTATTTTTGTGACGTTATGTATTTTGTGACGTTTTTTTTTGTGACGTTATGCATTTTGTGACGTCATTTATTTTTGTGACGTCATTTATATTTGTGACGTTATGTATTTTGTGACGTCATTTATTTTTGTGACGTTATGTATTTTGTGACGTCAATTATTTATGTGACGTTATATATTTTGTAACGTCAATTATTTTTGTGACGTTATGTATTTTGTGACGTCATTTCTTTTTGTGACGTTAGGTATTTTGTTACGTCATTTATTTTTGTGCCGTTATGTATTTTGTGACGTCATTTATTTTTGTGACATTATGTATTTTGTGACGTAATTAATTTTTGTGACGTCATTTATTTTTGTGACGTTATGTATTTTGTGACGTCATTTATTTTTGTGACGTTATGTATTTTGTGACGTCATTTATTTTTGTGACGTTATGTATTTTTTGACGTCATTTATTTTTGTGACGTTATGTATTTTGTGACGTCATTTTTTTTTGACGTTTAGTATTTTGTGACGTCATTTATTATTGTGACGTCATTTATTTTTGTCACGTTATGTATTTTGTGACCTCATTTATTTTTGTGGCGTTATGTATTTTGTGACGTCATTTATTTTTGTGACGTTATGTATTTTGTGACGTCATTTATTTTTGTGACGTCATTTATTTTTGTGACGTTATGTATTTTGTGACGTCATTTTTTTGTGACGTTTAGTATTTTGTGACGTCATTTATTATTGTGACGTCATTTATTTTTGTGACGTTATGTATTTTGTGACGTCATTTTTTTGTGCCGTTATGTATTTTGTGACGTCATTAATTTTTGTGACGTCATTTATTTTTGTGACGTTATGTATTTTGTGACGTCATTTATTTTTGTGAGGTTATGTATTTTGTGACGTCATTTATTTTTGTGACGTTATGTATTTTGTGACGTCATTTTTTTGTGACGTTTAGTATTTTGTGACGTCATTTATTATTGTGACGTCATTTATTTTGTGACGTTATGTATTTTGTGACGTCATTTATTTTTGTGACGATATGTGTTTTGTGACGTTATGTATTTTTTGACGTCATTTATTTTTGTGACGTTATGTATTTTGTGACGTCATTTATTTTTGTGACGTTATGTATTTTGTGACGTCATTTATTTTTGTGACGTTATGTATTTAGTGACGTCATTTATTTTTGTGACGTTATGTTTTTTGTGACGTTATGTATTTTTGTGACGTCATTCATTTTTGTGACGTTATGTATTTTGTGACGTCATTTATTTGTGTGACGTAATGTATTTTGTGACGTCATTTATTTTTGTGGCGTTATGTATTTTGTGACGTCATTTATTTTTGTAACGTTATGAATTTTGTGACGTCATTTATTATTGTGACGTTAGGTATTTTTTGACGTAATTAATTTTTGTGACGTCATTTATTTTTGTGACGTTATGTATTTTGTGACGTCATTTATTTTTGTGACGTTATGTATTTTGTGACGTCATTTATTTTTGTGACGTTATGTATTTTGTGACGTCAATTATTTTTATGACGTTATGTATTTTGTAGCGTTATGTATTTTGTGGCGTCATTTATTTTTGTGACGTTATGTATTTTGTGACCTCATTTATTTTTGTGACGTCATGTATTTTGTGACGTTATTTATTTTTGTGACGTTATGTATTTTGTGACGTCATTTATATTTGTGACGTTATGTATTTTGTGACGTTATTTATTTTTGTGACGTTATGTATTAATATTTGTGACGTTATTTATATTTGTGACGTTATGTATTTTGTGACCTCATTGATTTTTTGTGACGTTATGTATTTTGTGACGTTATTTATTTTTGTGACGTTATGTATTTTGTGACGTCATTTATTTTTGCGACGTCATTTATATTTGTGACGTTATGTATTTTGTGACGTCATTTATTTTTGTGACGTTATGTATTTTGTGACGTCAATTATTTTTGTGACGTTATGTATTTTGTGACGTCATTTCTTTTTGTGACGTTAGGTATTTTGTGACGTCATTTATTTTTGTGCCGTTATGTATTTTGTGACGTCATTTATTTTTGTGACGTTGTGTATTTTGTGACGTAATTTTTTTTTGACGTCATTTATTTTTGTGACGTTATGTATTTTGTGACGTCATTTATTTTTGTGACGTTATGTATTTTGTGACGTCATTTATTTTTGTGACGTTATGTATTTTGTGACTTCATTTATTTTTGTGACGTTATGTATTTTGTGACGTCATTTTTTGTGACGTTTAGTATTTTGTGACGTTATTTATTATTGTGACGTCATTTATTTTTGTGACATGTGTTTTGTGACGTTATGTATTTTTTGACGTCATTTATTTTTGTGACGTTATGTATTTTGTGACGTCATTTATTATTGTTACGTCATTTATTTTTGTGACGTTATGTATTTTGTGACCTCATTTATTTTTGTGACGTTATATATGTTGTGACGTTATTTATTATTGTGACGTTATGTATTTTGTGACGTCATTTATTTTTGTGACGTCATTTATATTTATGACGTTATGTCTTTTGTGACGTCATTTATTTTTGTGACGTTATGTATTTTGTGACGTTATGTATTTTGTGGCGTCATTTATTTTTGTGACGTTATGTATTTTGTGACGTCATTTATTATTGTTACGTCATTTATTTTTGTGACGTTATGTATTTTGTGACGTCATTTGTTTTTGTGACGTTTTGTATTTTTTGACGTCATTTATTTTTGTGACGTTATGTATATTGTGGCGTCATTTATTTTTGTGACGTTATGTATTTTGTGACCTCATTTATTTTTGTGACGTTATGTATTTTGTGACGTTATTTATTTTTGTGACGTTATGTATTTTGTGACGTCATTTATTTTTGTGACGTCATTTATTTTTGTGACGTTATGTATTTTGTGACGTCATTTATTTTTGTGACGTTATGTATTAATATTTGTAACGTCATTTATATTTGTGACGTTATGTATTTTGTGACCTCATTTATTTTTGTGACGTTATGTATTTTGTGACGTTATTTTTTTTGTGACGTTATGTATTTTGTGACGTCATTTATTTTTGTGACGTCATTTATATTTGTGACGTTATGTATTTTGTGACGTCATTTATTTTTGTGACGTTATGCATTTTGTGACGTCAATTATTTTTGTGACGTTATATATTTTGTAACGTCAATTATTTTTGTGACGTTATGTATTTTGTGACGTCATTTCTTTTTGTGACGTTAGGTATTTTGTGACGTCATTTATTTTTGTGCCGTTATGTATTTTGTGACGTCATTTATTTTTGTGACGTTATGTATTTTGTGACGTAATTAATTTTTGTGACGTCATTTATTTTTGTGACGTTATGTATTTTGTGACGTCATTTATTTTTGTGACGTTATGTATTTTGTGACTTCATTTATTTTTGTGACGTTATGTATTTTGTGACGTCATTTTTTGTGACGTTTAGTATTTTGTGACGTTATTTATTATTGTGACGTCATTTATTTTTGTGACATGTGTTTTGTGACGTTATGTATTTTTTGACGTCATTTATTTTTGTGACGTTATGTATTTTGTGACGTCATTTGTTTTTGTGACGTTTTGTATTTTTTGACGTCATTTATTTTTGTGACGTTATGTATATTGTGGCGTCATTTATTTTTGTGACGTTATGTATTTTGTGACCTCATTTATTTTTGTGACGTTAGGTATTTTGTTACGTCATTTATTTTTGTGCCGTTATGTATTTTGTGACGTCATTTATTTTTGTGACGTTATGTATTTTGTGACGTAATTAATTTTTGTGACGTCATTTATTTTTGTGACGTTATGTATTTTGTGACGTCATTTATTTTTGTGACGTTATGTATTTTGTGACGTCATTTATTTTTGTGACGTTATGTATTTTGTGACGTCATTTATTTTTGTGACGTTATGTATTTTGTGACGTCATTTTTTTTTGACGTTTAGTATTTTGTGACGTCATTTATTATTGTGACGTCATTTATTTTTGTCACGTTATGTATTTTGTGACCTCATTTATTTTTGTGGCGTTATGTATTTTGTGACGTCATTTATTTTTGTGACGTTATGTATTTTGTGACGTCATTTATTTTTGTGACGTCATTTATTTTTGTGACGTTATGTATTTTGTGACGTCATTTTTTTGTGACGTTTAGTATTTTGTGACGTCATTTATTATTGTGACGTCATTTATTTTTGTGACGTTATGTATTTTGTGACGTCATTTTTTTGTGCCGTTATGTATTTTGTGACGTCATTAATTTTTGTGACGTCATTTATTTTTGTGACGTTATGTATTTTGTGACGTCATTTATTTTTGTGAGGTTATGTATTTTGTGACGTCATTTATTTTTGTGACGTTATGTATTTTGTGACGTCATTTTTTGTGACGTTTAGTATTTTGTGACGTCATTTATTATTGTGACGTCATTTATTTTGTGACGTTATGTATTTTGTGACGTCATTTATTTTTGTGACGATATGTGTTTTGTGACGTTATGTATTTTTTGACGTCATTTATTTTTGTGACGTTATGTATTTTGTGACGTCATTTATTTTTGTGACGTTATGTATTTTGTGACGTCATTTATTTTTGTGACGTTATGTATTTAGTGACGTCATTTATTTTTGTGACGTTATGTTTTTTGTGACGTTATGTATTTTTGTGACGTCATTCATTTTTGTGACGTTATGTATTTTGTGACGTCATTTATTTGTGTGACGTAATGTATTTTGTGACGTCATTTATTTTTGTGGCGTTATGTATTTTGTGACGTCATTTATTTTTGTAACGTTATGAATTTTGTGACGTCATTTATTATTGTGACGTTAGGTATTTTTTGACGTAATTAATTTTTGTGACGTCATTTATTTTTGTGACGTTATGTATTTTGTGACGTCATTTATTTTTGTGACGTTATGTATTTTGTGACGTCATTTATTTTTGTGACGTTATGTATTTTGTGACGTCAATTATTTTTATGACGTTATGTATTTTGTAGCGTTATGTATTTTGTGGCGTCATTTATTTTTGTGACGTTATGTATTTTGTGACCTCATTTATTTTTGTGACGTCATGTATTTTGTGACGTTATTTATTTTTGTGACGTTATGTATTTTGTGACGTCATTTATATTTGTGACGTTATGTATTTTGTGACGTTATTTATTTTTGTGACGTTATGTATTAATATTTGTGACGTTATTTATATTTGTGACGTTATGTATTTTGTGACCTCATTGATTTTTTGTGACGTTATGTATTTTGTGACGTTATTTATTTTTGTGACGTTATGTATTTTGTGACGTCATTTATTTTTGCGACGTCATTTATATTTGTGACGTTATGTATTTTGTGACGTCATTTATTTTTGTGACGTTATGTATTTTGTGACGTCAATTATTTTTGTGACGTTATGTATTTTGTGACGTCATTTCTTTTTGTGACGTTAGGTATTTTGTGACGTCATTTATTTTTGTGCCGTTATGTATTTTGTGACGTTATTTATTTTTGTGACGTTGTGTATTTTGTGACGTAATTTTTTTTTGACGTCATTTATTTTTGTGACGTTATGTATTTTGTGACGTCATTTATTTTTGTGACGTTATGTATTTTGTGACGTCATTTATTTTTGTGACGTTATGTATTTTGTGACGTTATGTATTTTGTGGCGTCATTTATTTTTGTGACGTTATGTATTTTGTGACGTCATTTATTATTGTTATGTTATTTATTTTTGTGACGTTATGTATTTTGTGACGTCATTTGTTTTTGTGACGTTTTGTATTTTTTGACGTCATTTATTTTTGTGACGTTATGTATATTGTGGCGTCATTTATTTTTGTGACGTTATGTATTTTGTGACCTCATTTATTTTTGTGACGTTATGTATTTTGTGACGTTATTTATTTTTGTGACGTTATGTATTTTGTGACGTCATTTATTATTGTTATGTTATTTATTTTTGTGACGTTATGTATTTTGTGACGTCATTTGTTTTTGTGACGTTTTGTATTTTTTGACGTCATTTATTTTTGTGACGTTATGTATATTGTGGCGTCATTTATTTTTGTGACGTTATGTATTTTGTGACCTCATTTATTTTTGTGACGTTATGTATTTTGTGACGTTATTTATTTTTGTGACGTTATGTATTTTGTGACGTCATTTTTTGTGACGTTTAGTATTTTGTGACGTTATTTATTATTGTGACGTCATTTATTTTTGTGACATGTGTTTTGTGACGTTATGTATTTTTTGACGTCATTTATTTTTGTGACGTTATGTATTTTGTGACGTCATTTATTATTGTTACGTCATTTATTTTTGTGACGTTATGTATTTTGTGACCTCATTTATTTTTGTGACGTTATGTATGTTGTGACGTTATTTATTATTGTGACGTTATGTATTTTGTGACGTCATTTATTTTTGTGACGTCATTTATATTTATGACGTTATGTCTTTTGTGACGTCATTTATTTTTGTGACGTTATGTATTTTGTGACGTTATGTATTTTGTGGCGTCATTTATTTTTGTGACGTTATGTATTTTGTGACGTCATTTATTATTGTTATGTTATTTATTTTTGTGACGTTATGTATTTTGTGACGTCATTTGTTTTTGTGACGTTTTGTATTTTTTGACGTCATTTATTTTTGTGACGTTATGTATATTGTGGCGTCATTTATTTTTGTGACGTTATGTATTTTGTGACCTCATTTATTTTTGTGACGTTATGTATTTTGTGACGTTATTTATTTTTGTGACGTTATGTATTTTGTGACGTCATTTATTTTTGTGACGTCATTTATTTTTGTGACGTTATGTATTTTGTGACGTCATTTATTTTTGTGACGTTATGTATTAATATTTGTAACGTCATTTATATTTGTGACGTTATGTATTTTGTGACCTCATTTATTTTTGTGACGTTATGTATTTTGTGACGTTATTTTTTTTTGTGACGTTATGTATTTTGTGACGTCATTTATTTTTGTGACGTCATTTATATTTGTGACGTTATGTATTTTGTGACGTCATTTATTTTTGTGACGTTATGTATTTTGTGACGTCAATTATTTTTGTGACGTTATATATTTTGTAACGTCAATTATTTTTGTGACGTTATGTATTTTGTGACGTCATTTCTTTTTGTGACGTTAGGTATTTTGTGACGTCATTTATTTTTGTGCCGTTATGTATTTTGTGACGTCATTTATTTTTGTGACGTTATGTATTTTGTGACGTAATTAATTTTTGTGACGTCATTTATTTTTGTGACGTTATGTATTTTGTGACGTCATTTATTTTTGTGACGTTATGTATTTTGTGACTTCATTTATTTTTGTGACGTTATGTATTTTGTGACGTCATTTTTTGTGACGTTTAGTATTTTGTGACGTTATTTATTATTGTGACGTCATTTATTTTTGTGACATGTGTTTTGTGACGTTATGTATTTTTTGACGTCATTTATTTTTGTGACGTTATGTATTTTGTGACGTCATTTGTTTTTGTGACGTTTTGTATTTTTTGACGTCATTTATTTTTGTGACGTTATGTATATTGTGGCGTCATTTATTTTTGTGACGTTATGTATTTTGTGACCTCATTTATTTTTGTGACGTTATGTATTTTGTGACGTTATTTATTTTTGTGACGTTATGTATTTTGTGACGTCATTTATTTTTGTGACGTCATTTATTTTTGTGACGTTATGTATTTTGTGACGTCATTTATTTTTGTGACGTTATGTATTAATATTTGTAACGTCATTTATATTTGTGACGTTATGTATTTTGTGACCTCATTTATTTTTGTGACGTTATGTATTTTGTGACGTTATTTTTTTTTTGTGACGTTATGTATTTTGTGACGTCATTTATTTTTGTGACGTCATTTATATTTGTGACGTTATGTATTTTGTGACGTCATTTATTTTTGTGACGTTATGTATTTTGTGACGTCAATTATTTTTGTGACGTTATGTATTTTGTGACGTCATTTCTTTTTGTGACGTTAGGTATTTTGTGACGTCATTCATTTTTGTGCCGTTATGTATTTTGTGACGTCATTTATTTTTGTGACGTTATGTATTTTGTGACGTAATTAATTTTTGTGACGTCATTTATTTTTGTGACGTTATGTATTTTGTGACGTCATTTATTTTTGTGACGTTATGTATTTTGTGACGTCATTTATTTTTGTGACGTTATGTATTTTGTGACGTCATTTATTTTTGTGACGTTATGTATTTTGTGACGTCATTTTTTTGTGACGTTTAGTATTTTGTGACGTCATTTATTATTGTGACGTCATTTATTTTTGTGACGTTATGTATTTTGTGACCTCATTTATTTTTGTTTCGTTATTTATTTTGTGACGTCATTTATTTTTGTGACGTTATGAATTTTGTGACGTCATTTATTATTGTGACGTCATTTATTTTTGTGACGTTATGTATTTTGTGACGTCATTTATTTTTGTGACGTCATTTATTTTTGTGACGTTATGTATTTTGTGACGTCATTTTTTTGTGACGTTTAGTATTTTGTGACGTCATTTATTATTGTGACGTCATTTATTTTTGTGACGTTATGTATTTTGTGACGTCATTTTTTTGTGCCGTTATGTATTTTGTGACGTCATTAATTTTTGTGACGTCATTTATTTTTGTGACGTTATGTATTTTGTGACGTCATTTATTTTTGTGACGTTATGTATTTTGTGACGGCATTTATTTTTGTGAAGTTATGTATTTTGTGACGTCATTTTTTTGTGACGTTTAGTATTTTGTGACGTCATTTATTATTGTGACGTCATTTATTTTGTGACGTTATGTATTTTGTGACGTCATTTATTTTTGTGACGATATGTGTTTTGTGACGTTATGTATTTTTTGACGTCATTTATTTTTGTGACGTTATGTATTTTGTGACGTCATTTATTTTTGTGACGTTATGTATTTAGTGACGTCATTTATTTTTGTGACGTTATGTATTTTGTGACGTCATTTATTTTTGTGACGTTATGTTTTTTGTGACGTCATTTGTTTTTGTGACGTTTTGTATTTTTTGACGTCATATATTTTTGTGACGTTATGTATATTGTGGCGTCATTTATTTTTGTGACGTTATGTATTTTGTGACCTCATTTATTTTTGTGACGTTATGTATTTTGTGACGTTATTTATTTTTGTGACGTTATGTATTTTGTGACGTCATTTATTTTTGTGACGTCATTTATTTTTGTGACGTTATGTATTTTGTGACGTCATTTATTTTTGTGACGTTATGTATTAATATTTGTGACGTCATTTATATTTGTGACGTTATGTATTTTGTGACCTCATTTATTTTTGTGACGTTATGTATTTTGTGACGTTATTTTTTTTTTGTGACGTTATGTATTTTGTGACGTCATTTATTTTAGTGACGTCATTTATATTTGTGACGTTATGTATTTTGTGACGTCATTTATTTTTGTGACGTTATGTATTTTGTGACGTCAATTATTTTTGTGACGTTATATATTTTGTAACGTCAATTATTTTTGTGACGTTATGTATTTTGTGACGTCATTTCTTTTTGTGACGTTAGGTATTTTGTGACGTCATTTATTTTTGTGCCGTTATGTATTTTGTGACGTCATTTATTTTTGTGACGTTATGTATTTTGTGACGTAATTAATTTTTGTCACGTCATTTATTTTTGTGACGTTATGTATTTTGTGACGTCATTTATTTTTGTGACGTTATGTATTTTGTGACGTCATTTATTTTTGTAAAGTTATGTATTTTGTGGCGTCATTTATTTTTGTGACGTTATGTATTTTGTGACGTCATTTTTTTGTGATGTTTAGTATTTTGTGACGTCATTTATTATTGTGACGTCATTTATTTTTGTGACGTTATGTATTTTGTGACGTCATTTATTTTTGTGACGTTATGTATTAATATTTGTGACGTCATTTATATTTGTGTCGTTATGTATTTTGTGACCTCATTTATTTTTGTGACGTTATGTATTTTGTGACGTTATTTTTTTTTGTGACGTTATGTATTTTGTGACGTCATTTATTTTAGTGACGTCATTTATATTTGTGACGTTATGTATTTTGTGACGTCATTTATTTTTGTGACGTTATGTATTTTGTGACGTCAATTATTTTTGTGACGTTATATATTTTGTAACGTCAATTATTTTTGTGACGTTATGTATTTTGTGACGTCATTTCTTTTTGTGACGTTAGGTATTTTGTGACGTCATTTATTTTTGTGCCGTTATGTATTTTGTGACGTCATTTATTTTTGTGACGTTATGTATTTTGTGACGTAATTAATTTTTGTCACGTCATTTATTTTTGTGACGTTATGTATTTTTTGACGTCATTTATTTTTGTGACGTTATGTATTTTGTGACGTCATTTATTTTTGTGACGTTATGTATTTTGTGACGTCATTTCTTTGTGACGTTTAGTATTTTGTGACGTCATTTATTATTGTGACGTCATTTATTTTTGTGACGATATGGGTTTTGTGACGTTATGTATGTTTTGACGTCATTTATTTTTGTGACGTTATGTATTTTGTGACGTCATTTATTTTTGTGACGTTATGTATTTTGTGACGTCATTTATTTTTGTGACGTTATGTATTTTGTGACGTCATTTATTTTTGTGACGTTTTGTATTTTGTGACGTCATTTATTATTGTGACGTCATTTATTAGTGTGACGTCATTTATTTTTGTGACGTTATGTATTTTGTGACGTAATTTTTTTGTGACGTTTAGTATTTTGTGACGACATTTATTATTGTGACGTCATTTATTTTTGTGACGTTATGTATTTTGTGACCTCATTTATTTTTGTGGCGTTATGTATTTTGTGACGTCATTTATATTTGTGACGTTATGAATTTTGTGACGTCATTTATTATTGTGACGTCATTTATTTTTGTGACGTTATGTATTTTGTGACGTCATTTATTTTTGTGACGTCATTTATTTTTGTGACGTTATGTATTTTGTGACGTCATTTTTTTGTGACGTTTAGTATTTTGTGACGTCATTTATTATTGTGACGTCATTTATTTTTGTGACGTTATGTATTTTGTGACGTCATTTTTTTGTGCCGTTTTGTATTTTGTGACGTCATTAATTTTTGTGACGTCATTTATTTTTGTGACGTTATGTATTTTGTGACGTCATTTATTTTTGTGACGTTATGTATTTTGTGACGTCATTTATTTTTGTGACGTTATGTATTTTGTGACGTCATTTATTTTTGTGACGTTATGTATTTTGTGACGTCATTTTTTTGTGACGTTTAGTATTTTGTGACGTCATTTATTATTGTGACGTCATTTATTTTGTGACGTTATGTATTTTGTGACGTCATTTATTTTTGTGACGATATGTGTTTTGTGACGTTATGTATTTTTTGACGTCATTTATTTTTGTGACGTTATGTATTTTGTGACGTCATTTATTTTTGTGACGTTATGTATTTTGTGACGTCATTTATTTTTGTGACGTTATGTATTTTGTGACGTCATTTATTTTTGTGACGTTATGTTTTTTGTGACGTTATATATTTTTGTGACGTCATTTATTTTTGTGACGTTATGTATTTTGTGACGTCATTTATTTGTGTGACGTAATGTATTTTGTGACGTCATTTATTTTTGTGGCGTTATGTATTTTGTGACGTCATTTATTTTTGTGACGTTATGAATTTTGTGACGTCATTTATTATTGTGACGTCATTTATTTTTTTGACGTTATGTATTTTGTGACGTCATTTATTTTTGTGACGTTATGTATATTGTGGCGTCATTTATTTTTGTGACGTTATGTATTTTGTGACCTCATTTATTTTTGTGACGTTATGTATTTTGTGACGTTATTTATTTTTGTGACGTTATGTATTTTGTGACGTCATTTATTTTTGTGACGTCATTTATTTTTGTAACGTTATGTATTTTGTGACGTCATTTATTTTTGTGACGTTATGTATTAATATTTGTGACGTCATTTATATTTGTGACGTTATGTATTTTGTGACCTCATTTATTTTTGTGACGTTATGTATTTTGTGACGTTTTTTTTTGTGACGTTATGTATTTTGTGACGTCATTTATTTTAGTGACGTCATTTATATTTGTGACGTTATGTATTTTGTGACGTCATTTATTTTTGTGACGTTATGTATTTTGTGACGTCAATTATTTTTGTGACGTTATATATTTTGTAACGTCAATTATTTTTGTGACGTTATGTATTTTGTGACGTCATTTCTTTTTGTGACGTTAGGTATTTTGTGACGTCATTTATTTTTGTGCCGTTATGTATTTTGTGACGTCATTTATTTTTGTGACGTTATGTATTTTGTGACGTAATTAATTTTTGTGATGTCATTTATTTTTGTGACGTTATGTATTTTGTGACGTCATTTATTTTTGTGACGTTATGTATTTTGTGACGTCTTTTATTTTTGTGACGTTATGTATTTTGTGACGTCATTTATTTTTGTGACGTTATGTATTTTGTGACGTCATTTTTTTTTTGACGTTTAGTATTTTGTGACGTCATTTATTATTGTGACGTCATTTATTTTTGTCACGTTATGTATTTTGTGACCTCATTTATTTTTTTGGCGTTATGTATTTTGTGACGTCATTTATTTTTGTGACGTTACGAATTTTGTGACGTCATTTATTATTTTGACGTCATTTATTTTTGTGACGTTATGTATTTTGTGACGTCATTTATTATTGTGACGTCATTTATTTTTGTGACGTTATGTATTTTGTGACGTCATTTTTTTGTGACGTTTAGTATTTTGTGACGTCATTTATTTTTGTGACGTCATTTATTTTTGTGACGTTATGTATTTTGTGACGTCATTTATTTTTGTGACGTTATGTATTTTGTGACGTAATTAATTTTTGTGACGTCATTTATTTTTGTGACGTTATGTATTTTGTGACCTCATTTATTTTTGTGACATTATGTATTTTGTGACGTTATTTTTTTTGTGACGTTATGTATTTTGTGACGTTATTTATTTTTGTGACGTCATTTATATTTGTGACGTTATGTATTTTGTGACGTCATTTATTTTTGTGACGTTATGTATTTTGTGACGTCAATTTTTGTGACGTTATATATTTTGTAACGTCAATTATTTTTGTGACGTTATGTATTTTGTGACGTCATTTCTTTTTGTGACGTTAGGTATTTTGTGACGTCATTTATTTTTGTGCCGTTATGTATTTTGTGACGTCATTTATTTTTGTGACGTTATGTATTTTGTGACGTAATTAATTTTTGTGACGTCATTTATTTTTGTGACGTTATGTATTTTGTGACGTCATTTATTTTTGTGACGTTATGTATTTTGTGACGTCATTTATTTTTGTGACGTTATGTATTTTGTGACGTCATTTATTTTTGTGACGTTATGTATTTTATGACGTCATTTATTTTTGTGACGTTATGTATTTTGTGACGTCATTTATTTTTGTGACGTTATGTATTTTGTGACGTCATTTTTTTGTGACGTTTAGTATTTTGTGACGTCATTTATTATTGTGACGTCATTTATTTTTGTCACGTTATGTATTTTGTGACCTCATTTATTTTTGTGACGTTATGTATTTTGTGACGTTATTTTTTTTTGTGACGTTATGTATTTTGTGACGTCATTTATTTTAGTGACGTCATTTATATTTGTGACGTTATGTATTTTGTGACGTCATTTATTTTTGTGACGTTATGTATTTTGTGACGTCAATTATTTTTGTGACGTTATATATTTTGTAACGTCAATTATTTTTGTGACGTTATGTATTGTGTGACGTCATTTCTTTTTGTGACGTTAGGTATTTTGTGACGTCATTTATTTTTGTGCCGTTATGTATTTTGTGACGTCATTTATTTTTGTGACGTTATGTATTTTGTGACGTAATTAATTTTTGTCACGTCATTTATTTTTGTGACGTTATGTATTTTGTGACGTCATTTATTTTTGTGACGTTATGTATTTTGTGACGTCATTTATTTTTGTGACGTTATTTTTTTTGTGACGTCATTTATTTTTGTGACGTTATGTATTTTGTGACGTCATTTTTTTGTGATGTTTAGTATTTTGTGACGTCATTTATTATTGTGACGTCATTTATTTTTGTGACGTTATATATTTTATGACCTCATTTATTTTTGTGGCGTTATGTATTTTGTGACGTCATTTATATTTGTGACGTTATGAATTTTGTGACGTCATTTATTATTGTGACGTCATTTATTTTTGTGACGTTATGTATTTTGTGACGTCATTTATTTTTGTGACTTCATTTATTTTTGTGACGTTATGTATTTTGTGACGTTATTTTTTTGTGACGTTATGTATTTTGTGACGTTATTTATTTTTGTGACGTCATTTATATTTGTGACGTTATGTATTTTGTGACGTCATTTATTTTTGTGACGTTATGTATTTTGTGACGTCAAATTTTGTGACGTTATATATTTTGTAACGTCAATTATTTTTGTGACGTTATGTATTTTGTGACGTCATTTCTTTTTGTGACGTTAGGTATTTTGTGACGTCATTTATTTTTGTGCCGTTATGTATTTTGTGACGTCATTTATTTTTGTGACGTTATGTATTTTGTGACGTAATTAATTTTTGTGACGTCATTTATTTTTGTGACGTTATATATTTTGTAACGTCATTTATTTTTGTGCCGTTATGTATTTTGTGACCTCATTTATTTTTGTGACGTTATGTATTTTGTGACGTTATTTTTTTTTGTGACGTTAGGTATTTTGTGACGTCATTTATTTTTGTGACGTTATGTATTTTGTGACGTCATTAATTTTTGTGACGTTATGTATTTTGTGACGTCATTTATTTTTGTGACGTTATGTATTTTGTGACCTCATTTATTTTTGTGACGTTATGTATTTTGTGACGTTATTTTTTTTTGTGACGTTATGTATTTTGTGACGTCATTTATTTTAGTGACGTCATTTATATTTGTGACGTTATGTATTTTGTGACGTCATTTATTTTTGTGACGTTATGTATTTTGTGACGTCAATTATTTTTGTGACGTTATATATTTTGTAACGTCAATTATTTTTGTGACGTTATGTATTTTGTGACGTCATTTCTTTTTGTGACGTTAGGTATTTTGTGACGTCATTTATTTTTGTGCCGTTATGTATTTTGTGACGTCATTTATTTTTGTGACGTTATGTATTTTGTGACGGATTTAATTTTTGTCACGTCATTTATTTTTGTGACGTTATGTATTTTGTGACGTCATTTATTTTTGTGACGTTAAGTATTTTGTGACGTCATTTATTTTTGTGACGTTATTTTTTTTGTGACGTCATTTATTTTTGTGACGTTATGTATTTTGTGACGTCATTTTTTTGTGATGTTTAGTATTTTGTGACGTCATTTATTATTGTGACGTCATTTATTTTTGTGACGTTATATATTTTATGACCTCATTTATTTTTGTGGCGTTATGTATTTTGTGACGTCATTTATATTTGTGACGTTATGAATTTTGTGACGTCATTTATTATTGTGACGTCATTTATTTTTGTGACGTTATGTATTTTGTGACGTCATTTATTTTTGTGACTTCATTTATTTTTGTGACGTTATGTATTTTGTGACGTCATTTTTTTGTGACGTTTAGTATTTTGTGACGTCATTTATTATTGTGACGTCATTTATTTTTGTGACGTTATGTATTTTGTGACGTCATTTTTTTGTGCCGTTATGTATTTTGTGACGTCATTAATTTTTGTGACGTCATTTATTTTTGTGACGTTATGTATTTTGTGACGTCATTTATTTTTGTGACGTTATGTATTTTGTGACGTCATTTATTTTTGTGACGTTATGTATTTTGTGACGTCATTTATTTTTGTGACGTTATGTATTTTGTGACGTCATTTATTTTTGTGACGTTATGTATTTTGTGACGTCATTTTTTTGTGACGTTTAGTATTTTGTGACGTCATTTATTATTGTGACGTCATTTATTTTGTGACGTTATGTATTTTGTGACGTCATTTATTTTTGTGACGATATGTGTTTTGTGACGTTATGTATTTTTTGACGTCATTTATTTTTGTGACGTTATGTATTTTGTGACGTCATTTATTTTTGTGACGTTATGTATTTTGTGACGTCATTTATTTTTGTGACGTTATGTATTTTGTGACGTTATGTATTTTGTGACGTCATTTATTTGTGTGACGTAATGTATTTTGTGACGTCATTTATTTTTGTGGAGTTATGTATTTTGTGACGTCATTTATTTTTGTGACGTTATGAATTTTGTGACGTCATTTATTATTGTGACGTCATTTATTTTTTTGACGTTATGTATTTTGTGACGTCATTTATTTTTGTGACGTTATGTATTTTGTGACCTCATTTATTTTTGTGACGTTATGTATGTTGTGACGTTATTTATTTTTGTGACGTTATGTATTTTGTGACGTCATTTATTTTTGTGACGTCATTTATTTTTGTAACGTTATGTATTTTGTGACGTCATTTATTTTTGTGACGTTATGTATTAATATTTGTGACGTCATTTATATTTGTGACGTTATGTATTTTGTGACCTCATTTATTTTTGTGACGTTATGTATTTTGTGACGTTTTTTTTTGTGACGTTATGTATTTTGTGACGTCATTTATTTTTGTGACGTCATTTATATTTGTGACGTTATGTATTTTGTGACGTCATTTATTTTTGTGACGTTATGTATTTTGTGACGTCAATTATTTTTGTGACGTTATATATTTTGTAACGTCAATTATTTTTGTGACGTTATGTATTTTGTGACGTCATTTCTTTTTGTGACGTTAGGTATTTTGTGACGTCATTTATTTTTGTGCCGTTATGTATTTTGTGACGTCATTTATTTTTGTGACGTTATGTATTTTGTGACGTAATTAATTTTTGTGACGTCATTTATTTTTGTGACGTTATGTATTTTGTGACGTCATTTATTTTTGTGACGTTATGTATTTTGTGACGTCATTTATTTTTGTGACGTTATGTATTTTGTGACGTCATTTATTTTTGTGACGTTATGTATTTTGTGACGTCATTTTTTTGACGTTTAGTATTTTGTGACGTCATTTATTATTGTGACGTCATTTATTTTTGTCACGTTATGTATTTTGTGACCTCATTTATTTTTGTGGCGTTATGTATTTTGTGACGTCATTTATTTTTGTGACGTTATGAATTTTGTGACGTCATTTATTATTTTGACGTCATTTATTTTTGTGACGTTATGTATTTTGTGACGTCATTTATTTTTGTGACGTCATTTATTTTTGTGACGTTATGTATTTTGTGACGTCATTTTTTTGTGACGTTTAGTATTTTGTGACGTCATTTATTTTTGTGACGTCATTTATTTTTGTGACGTTATGTATTTTGTGACGTCATTTATTTTTGTGACGTTATGTATTAATATTTGTGACGTCATTTATATTTGTGACGTTATGTATTTCGTGACCTCATTTATTTTTGTGACGTTATGTATTTTGTGACGTTATTTTTTTTGTGACGTTATGTATTTTGTGACGATATTTATTTTTGTGACGTCATTTATATTTGTGACGTTATGTATTTTGTGACGTCATTTATTTTTGTGACGTTATGTATTTTGTGACGTCAATTTTTGTGACGTTATATATTTTGTAACGTCAATTATTTTTGTGACGTTATGTATTTTGTGACGTCATTTCTTTTTGTGACGTTAGGTATTTTGTGACGTCATTTATTTTTGTGCCGTTATGTATTTTGTGACGTCATTTATTTTTGTGACGTTATGTATTTTGTGACGTAATTAATTTTTGTGACGTCATTTATTTTTGTGACGTTATGTATTTTTTGACGTCATTTATTTTTGTGACGTTATGTATTTTGTGACGTCATTTATTTTTGTGACGTTATGTATTTTGTGACGTCATTTATTTTTGTGACGTTATGTATTTTGTGACGTCATTTATTTTTGTGACGTTATGTATTTTGTGACGTCATTTATTTTTGTGACGTTATGTATTTTGTGACGTCATTTTTTTGTGACGTTTAGTATTTTGTGACGACATTTATTATTGTGACGTCATTTATTATTGTGACGTCATTTATTTTTGTCACGTTATGTATTTTGTGACCTCATTTATTTTTGTGGCGTTATGTATTTTGTGACGTCATTTATTTTTGTGACGTTATGAATTTTGTGACGTCATTTATTATTTTGACGTCATTTATTTTTGTGACGTTATGTATTTTGTGACGTCATTTATTTTTGTGACGTTATTTATTTTTGTGACGTTATGTATTTTGTGACGTCATTTTTTTGTGACGTTTAGTATTTTGTGACGTCATTTATTATTGTGACGTCATTTATTTTTGTGACGTTATGTATTTTGTGACGTCATTCTTTTGTGCCGTTATGTATTTTGTGACGTCATTAATTTTTGTGACGTCATTTATTTTTGTGACGTTATGTATTTTGTGACGTCATTTATTTTTGTGACGTTATGTATTTTGTGACGTCATTTATTTTTGTGAGGTTATGTATTTTGTGACGTCATAAATTTTTGTGACGTTATGTATTTTGTGACGTCATTTTTTGTGACGTTTAGTATTTTGTGACGTCATTTATTATTGTGACGTCAATATTTTGTGACGTTATGTATTTTGTGACGTCATTTATTTTTGTGACGATATGTGTTTTGTGACGTTATGTATTTTTTGACGTCATTTATTTTTGTGACGTTATGTATTTTGTGACGTCATTTATTTTTGTGACGTTATGTATTTTGTGACGTCATTTATTTTTGTGACGTTATGTATTTTGTGACGTCATTTATTTTTGTGACGTTATGTTTTTTGTGACGTTATGTATTTTTGTGGCGTCATTCATTTTTGTGACGTTATGTATTTTATGACGTCATTTATTTGTGTGACGTAATGTATTTTGTGACGTCATTTATTTTTGTGGCGTTATGTATTATGTGACGTCATTTATTTTTGTGACGTTATGAATTTTGTGACGTCATTTATTATTGTGACGTCATTTATTTTTGTGACGTTATGTATTTTGTGACGTCATTTATTTTTTTGACGTTATGTATTTTGTGACGTCATTTATTTTTGTGACGTTATGTATTTTGTTTCGTCATTTATTTTTTTGACGTTATGTATTATGTGACGTCATTTATTTTTGTGACGTTAGGTATTTTGTGACGTAATTAATTTTTGTGACGTCATTTATTTTTGTGACGTTATGTATTTTGTGACGTCATTTATTTTTGTGACGTTATGTATTTTGTGACGTCATTTATTTTTGTGACGTTATGTATTTTGTGACGTCAATTATTTTTATGACGTTATGTATTTTGTAGCGTTATGTATTTTGTGGCGTCATTTATTTTTGTGACGTTATGTATTTTGTGACCTCATTTATTTTTGTGACGTTATGTATTTTGTGACGTTATTTATTTTTGTGACGTTATGTATTTTGTGACGTCATTTATATTTGTGACGTTTTGTATTTTGTGACGTCATTTATTTTTGTGACGTTATGTATTAATATTTGTGACGTCATTTATATTTGTGACGTTATGTATTTTGTGACCTTATTGATTTCTTGTGACGTTATGTATTTTGTGACGTTATTTATTTTTGTGACGTTATGTATTTTGTGACGTCATTTATTTTTGTGACGTCATTTATATTTGTGACGTTATGTATTTTGTGACGTCATTTATTTTTGTGACGTTATGTATTTTGTGACGTCAATTATTTTTGTGACGTTATGTATTTTGTGACGTCATTTCTTTTTGTGACGTTAGGTATTTTGTGACGTCATTTATTTTTGTGCCGTTATGTATTTTGTGACGTCATTTATTTTTGTGACGTTGTGTATTTTGTGACGTAATTAATTTTTGTGACGTCATTTATTTTTGTGACGTTTTGTATTTTGTGACGTCATTTATTTTTGTGACGTTATGTATTTTGTGACGTCATTTATTTTTGTGACGTTATGTATTTTGTGACGTCATTTTTTGTGACGTTTAGTATTTTGTGACGTCATTTATTATTGTGACGTCATTTATTTTTGTGACATGTGTTTTGTGACGTTACGTATTTTTTGACGTCATTTATTTTTGTGACGTTATGTATTTTGTGACGTCATTTATTTTTGTGACGTTATGTATTAATATTTGTGACGTCATTTATATTTGTGACGTTATGTATTTTGTGACCTCATTTATTTTTGTGACGTTATGTATTAATATTTGTGACGTCATTTATATTTGTGACGTTATGTATTTTGTGACCTCATTTATTTTTGTGACGTTATGTATTCTGTGACGTTTTTTTTGTGACGTTATGTATTTTGTGACGTCATTTATTTTTGTGACGTCATTTATATTTGTGACGTTATGTATTTTGTGACGTCATTTATTTTTGTGACGTTATTTATTTTTGTGACGTTATGTATTTTGTGACGTCATTTATTTTTGTGACGTCATTTATATTTATGACGTTATGTCTTTTGTGACATCATTTATTTTTGTGACGTTATGTATTTTGTGACGTTATGTATTTTGTGGCGTCATTTATTTTTGTGACGTTATGTATTTTGTGACGTCATTTATTATTGCTACGTCATTTATTTTTGTGACGTTATGTATTTTGTGACGTCATTTGTTTTTGTGACGTTTTGTATTTTTTGACGTCATTTATTTTTGTGACGTTATGTATATTGTGGCGTCATTTATTTTTGTGACGTTATGTATTTTGTGACCTCATTTATTTTTGTGACGTTATGTTTTTGTGACGTTATTTATTTTTGTGACGTCATGTATTTTGTGACGTCATTTATTTTTGTGACGTCATTTATTTTTGTGACGTTATGTATTTTGTGACGTCATTTATTTTTGTGACGTTATGTATTAATATTTGTGACGTCATTTATATTTGTGACGTTATGTATTTTGTGACCTCATTTATTTTTGTGACGTTATGTATTTTGTGACGTTTTTTTTGTGACGTTATGTATTTTGTGACGTCATTTATTTTTGTGACGTCATTTATATTTGTGACGTTATGTATTTTGTGACGTCATTTATTTTTGTGACGTTATGTATTTTGTGACGTCAATTATTTTTTTGATGTTATATATTTTGTAACGTCAATTATTTTTGTGACGTTATGTATTTTGTGACGTCATTTCTTTTTGTGACGTTAGGTATTTTGTGACGTCATTTATTTTTGTGCCGTTATGTATTTTGTGACGTCATTTATTTTTGTGACGTTATGTATTTTGTGACGTAATTAATTTTTGTGACGTCATTTATTTTTGGGACGTTATGTATTTTGTGACGTCATTTATTTTTGTGACGTTATGTATTTTGTGACGTCATTTATTTTTGTGACGTTATGTATTTTGTGACGTCATTTATTTTTGTGACGTTATGTATTTTGTGACGTCATTTTTTTTTGACGTTTAGTATTTTGTGACGTCATTTATTATTGTGACGTCATTTATTTTTGTCACGTTATGTATTTTGCGACCTCATTTATTTTTGTGGCGTTATGTATTTTGTGAAGTCATTTATTTTTGTGACGTTATGAATTTTGTGACGTCATTTATTATTTTGACGTCATTTTTTTGTGACGTTTAGTATTTTGTGACGTCATTTATTATTGTGACGTCATTTATTTTTGTGACGTTATGTATTTTGTGACGTCATTTTTTTGTGCCGTTATGTATTTTGTGACGTCATTAATTTTTGTGACGTTATGTATTTTGTGACGTCATTTATTTTTGTGAGGTTATGTATTTTGTGACGTCATTTATTTTTGTGACGTTATGTATTTTGTGACTTCATTTTTTTGTGACGTTTAGTATTTTGTGACGTCATTTATTATTGTGACGTCATTTATTTTGTGACGTTATGTATTTTTTGACGTCATTTATTTTTGTGACGATATGTGTTTTATGACGTTATGTATTTTTTGACGTCATTTATTTTTGTGACGTTATGTATTTTGTGACGTCATTTATTTTTGTGACGTTATGTATTTTGTGACGTCATTTATTTTTGTGACGTTATGTATTTTGTGACGTCATTTATTTTTGTGACGTTATGTTTTTTGTGACGTTATGTATTTTTGTGACGTCATTCATTTTTGTGACGTTATGTATTTTGTGACGTCATTTATTTGTGTGACGTAATGTATTTTGTGACGTCATTTATTTTTGTGGCGTTATGTATTTTGTGACGTCATTTATTTTTGTGACGTTATGAATTTTGTGACGTCATTTATTATTGTGACGTCATTTATTTTTGTGACGTTATGTATTTTGTGACGTCATTTATTTTTTTGACGTTATGTATTTTGTGACGTCATTTATTTTTGTGACGTTATGTATTTTGTGACGTCATTTATTTTTTTGACGTTATGTATTATGTGACGTCATTTATTTATGTGACGTTAGGTATTTTGTGACGTATTTAATTTTTGTGACGTCATTTATTATCGTGACGTTATGTATTTTGTGACGTCATTTATTTTTGTGACGTTATGTATTTTGTGACGTCATTAATTTCTGTGACGTTATGTATTTTGTGACGTCAATTATTTTTATGACGTTATGTATTTTGTAGCGTTATGTATTTTGTGGCGTCATTTATTTTTGTGACGTTATGTATTTTGTGACCTCATTTATTTTTGTGACGTTATGTATTTTGTGACGTTATTTATTTTTGTGACGTTATGTATTTTGTGACGTCATTTATATTTGTGACGTTATGTATTTTGTGACGTCATTTATTTTTGTGACGTTATGTATTAATATTTGTGACGTCATTTATATTTGTGACGTTATGTATTTTGTGACCTCATTGATTTTTTGTGACGTTATGTATTTTGTGACGTTATTTATTTTTGTGACGTTATGTATTTTGTGACGTCATTTATTTTTGTGACGTCATTTATATTTGTGACGTTATGTATTTTGTGACGTCATTTATTTTTGTGACGTTATGTATTTTGTGACGTCATTTTTTTTGACGTTTAGTATTTTGTGACGTCATTTATTATTGTGACGTCATTTATTTTTGTCACGTTATGTATTTTGTGACCTCATTTATTTTTGTGGCGTTATGTATTTTGTGACGTCATTTATTTTTGTGACGTTATGAATTTTGTGACGTCATTTATTATTTTGACGTCATTTATTTTTGTGACGTTATGTATTTTGTGACGTCATTTATTTTTGTGACGTCATTTATTTTTGTGACGTTATGTATTTTGTGACGTCATTTTTTTGTGACGTTTAGTATTTTGTGACGTCATTTATTATTGTGACGTCATTTATTTTTGTGACGTTATGTATTTTGTGACGTCATTTTTTTGTGCCGTTATGTATTTTGTGACGTCATTAATTTTTGTGACGTCATTTATTTTTGTGACGTTATGTATTTTGTGACGTCATTTATTTTTGTGACGTTATGTATTTTGTGACGTCATTTATTTTTGTGAGGTTATGTATTTTGTGACGTCATTTATTTTTGTGACGTTATGTATTTTGTGACTTCATTTTTTGTGACGTTTAGTATTTTGTGACGTCATTTATTATTGTGAAGTCATTTATTTTGTGACGTTATGTATTTTGTGACGTCATTTATTTTTGTGACGATATGTGTTTTATGACGTTATGTATTTTTTGACGTCATTTATTTTTGTGACGTTATGTATTTTGTGACGTCATTTATTTTTGTGACGTTATGTATTTTGTGACGTCATTTATTTTTGTGACGTTATGTATTTTGTGACGTCATTTATTTTTGTGACGTTATGTTTTTTGTGACGTTATGTATTTTTGTGACGTCATTCATTTTTGTGACGTTATGTATTTTGTGACGTCATTTATTTGTGTGACGTAATGTATTTTGTGACGTCATTTATTTTTGTGGCGTTATGTATTTTGTGACGTCATTTATTTTTGTGACGTTATGAATTTTGTGACGTCATTTATTATTGTGACGTCATTTATTTTTGTGACGTTATGTATTTTGTGACGTCATTTATTTTTTTGACGTTATGTATTTTGTGACGTCATTTATTTTTGTGACGTTATGTATTTTGTGACGTCATTTATTTTTTTGACGTTATGTATTATGTGACGTCATTTATTTTTGTGACGTTAGGTATTTTGTGACGTATTTAATTTTTGTGACGTCATTTATTTTCGTGACGTTATGTATTTTGTGACGTCATTTATTTTTGTGACGTTATGTATTTTGTGACGTCATTTATTTCTGTGACGTTATGTATTTTGTGACGTCAATTATTTTTATGACGTTATGTATTTTGTAGCGTTATGTATTTTGTGACGTCATTTATTTGTGTGACGTAATGTATTTTGTGACGTCATTTATTTTTGTGGCGTTATGTATTTTGTGACGTCATTTATTTTTGTGACGTTATGAATTTTGTGACGTCATTTATTATTGTGACGTCATTTATTTTTGCGACGTTATGTATTTTGTGACGTCATTTATTTTTTTGACGTTATGTATTTTGTGACGTCATTTATTTTCGTGACGTTATGTATTTTGTGACGTCATTTATTTTTGTGACGTTATGTATTTTGTGACGTCATTTATTTCTGTGACGTTATGTATTTTGTGACGTCAATTATTTTTATGACGTTATGTATTTTGTGACGTCATTTATTTTTGTGACGTTATGTATTAATATTTGTGACGTCATTTATATTTGTGACGTTATGTATTTTGTGACCTCATTGATTTTTTGTGACGTTATGTATTTTGTAATGTTATTTATTTTTGTGACGTTATGTATTTTGTGACGTCATTTATTTTTGTGACGTCATTTATATTTGTGACGTTATGTATTTTGTGACGTCATTTATTTTTGTGACGTTAGGTATTTTGTGACGTCATTTATTTTTGTGCCGTTATGTATTTTGTGACGTCATTTATTTTTGTGACGTTGTGTATTTTGTGACGTAATTAATTTTTGTGACGTCATTTATTTTTGTGACGTTATGTATTTTGTGACGTCATTTATTTTTGTGACGTTATGTATTTTGTGACGTCATTTATTTTTGTGACGTTATGTATTTTGTGACTTCATTTATTTTTGTGACGTTATGTATTTTGTGACGTCATTTTTTGTGACGTTATGTATTTTGTGACGTCATTTTTTGTGACGTTTAGTATTTTGTGACGTCATTTATTATTTTGACGTCATTTATTTTTGTGACATGTGTTTTGTGACGTTATGTATTTTTTGACGTCATTTATTTTTGTGACGTTATGTATTTTGTGACGTCATTTATTTTTGTGACGTTATGTATTAATATTTGTGACGTCATTTATATTTGTGACGTTATGTATTTTGTGACCTCATTTATTTTTGTGACGTTATGTATTTTGTGACGTTATTTATTATTGTGACGTTATGTATTTTGTGACGTCATTTATTTTTGTGACGTCATTTATATTTATGACGTTATGTCTTTTGTGACGTCATTTATTTTTGTGACGTTATGTATTTTGTGACCTTATGTATTTTGTGGCGTCATTTATTTTTGTGACGTTATGTATTTTGTGACGTCATTTGTTTTTGTGACGTTTTGTATTTTTTGACGTCATTTATTTTTGTGACGTTATGTATATTGTGGCGTCATTTATTTTTGTGACGTTATGTATTTTGTGACCTCATTTATTTTTGTGACGTTATGTATTTTGTGACGTTATTTATTTTTGTGACGTTATGTATTTTGTGACGTCATTTATTTTTGTGACGTCATTTATTTTTGTGACGTTATGTATTTTGTGACGTCATTTATTTTTGTGACGTTATGTATTAATATTTGTGACGTCATTTATATTTGTGACGTTATGTATTTTGTGACCTCATTTATTTTTGTGACGTTATGTATTTTGTGACGTTATTTTTTTTTGTGACGTTATGTATTTTGTGACGTCATTTATTTTTGTGACGTCATTTATATATGTGACGTTATGTATTTTGTGACGTCATTTATTTTTGTGACGTTATGTATTTTGTGACGTCAATTATTTTTGTGACGTTATATATTTTGTAACGTCAATTATTTTTGTGACGTTATGTATTTTGTGACGTCATTTCTTTTTGTGACGTTAGGTATTTTGTGACGTCATTTATTTTTGTGCCGTTATGTATTTTGTGACGTCATTTATTTTTGTGACGTTATGTATTTTGTGACGTAATTAATTTTTGTGACGTCATTTATTTTTGTGACGTTATGTATTAATATTTGTGACGTCATTTATATTTGTGACGTTATGTATTTTGTGACCTCATTTATTTTTGTGACGTTATGTATTAATATTTGTGACGTCATTTATATTTGTGACGTTATGTATTTTGTGACCTCATTTATTTTTGTGACGTTATGTATTCTGTGACGTTTTTTTTGTGACGTTATGTATTTTGTGACGTCATTTATTTTTGTGACGTCATTTATATTTGTGACGTTATGTATTTTGTGACGTCATTTATTTTTGTGACGTTATTTATTTTTGTGACGTTATGTATTTTGTGACGTCATTTATTTTTGTGACGTCATTTATATTTATGACGTTATGTCTTTTGTGACATCATTTATTTTTGTGACGTTATGTATTTTGTGACGTTATGTATTTTGTGGCGTCATTTATTTTTGTGACGTTATGTATTTTGTGACGTCATTTATTATTGCTACGTCATTTATTTTTGTGACGTTATGTATTTTGTGACGTCATTTGTTTTTGTGACGTTTTGTATTTTTTGACGTCATTTATTTTTGTGACGTTATGTATATTGTGGCGTCATTTATTTTTGTGACGTTATGTATTTTGTGACCTCATTTATTTTTGTGACGTTATGTTTTTGTGACGTTATTTATTTTTGTGACGTCATGTATTTTGTGACGTCATTTATTTTTGTGACGTCATTTATTTTTGTGACGTTATGTATTTTGTGACGTCATTTATTTTTGTGACGTTATGTATTAATATTTGTGACGTCATTTATATTTGTGACGTTATGTATTTTGTGACCTCATTTATTTTTGTGACGTTATGTATTTTGTGACGTTTTTTTTGTGACGTTATGTATTTTGTGACGTCATTTATTTTTGTGACGTCATTTATATTTGTGACGTTATGTATTTTGTGACGTCATTTATTTTTGTGACGTTATGTATTTTGTGACGTCAATTATTTTTTTGATGTTATATATTTTGTAACGTCAATTATTTTTGTGACGTTATGTATTTTGTGACGTCATTTCTTTTTGTGACGTTAGGTATTTTGTGACGTCATTTATTTTTGTGCCGTTATGTATTTTGTGACGTCATTTATTTTTGTGACGTTATGTATTTTGTGACGTAATTAATTTTTGTGACGTCATTTATTTTTGGGACGTTATGTATTTTGTGACGTCATTTATTTTTGTGACGTTATGTATTTTGTGACGTCATTTATTTTTGTGACGTTATGTATTTTGTGACGTCATTTATTTTTGTGACGTTATGTATTTTGTGACGTCATTTTTTTTTTACGTTTAGTATTTTGTGACGTCATTTATTATTGTGACGTCATTTATTTTTGTCACGTTATGTATTTTGCGACCTCATTTATTTTTGTGGCGTTATGTATTTTGTGAAGTCATTTATTTTTGTGACGTTATGAATTTTGTGACGTCATTTATTATTTTGACGTCATTTTTTTGTGACGTTTAGTATTTTGTGACGTCATTTATTATTGTGACGTCATTTATTTTTGTGACGTTATGTATTTTGTGACGTCATTTTTTTGTGCCGTTATGTATTTTGTGACGTCATTAATTTTTGTGACGTTATGTATTTTGTGACGTCATTTATTTTTGTGAGGTTATGTATTTTGTGACGTCATTTATTTTTGTGACGTTATGTATTTTGTGACTTCATTTTTTTGTGACGTTTAGTATTTTGTGACGTCATTTATTATTGTGACGTCATTTATTTTGTGACGTTATGTATTTTGTGACGTCATTTATTTTTGTGACGATATGTGTTTTATGACGTTATGTATTTTTTGACGTCATTTATTTTTGTGACGTTATGTATTTTGTGACGTCATTTATTTTTGTGACGTTATGTATTTTGTGACGTCATTTATTTTTGTGACGTTATGTATTTTGTGACGTCATTTATTTTTGTGACGTTATGTTTTTTGTGACGTTATGTATTTTTGTGACGTCATTCATTTTTGTGACGTTATGTATTTTGTGACGTCATTTATTTGTGTGACGTAATGTATTTTGTGACGTCATTTATTTTTGTGGCGTTATGTATTTTGTGACGTCATTTATTTTTGTGACGTTATGAATTTTGTGACGTCATTTATTATTGTGACGTCATTTATTTTTGTGACGTTATGTATTTTGTGACGTCATTTATTTTTTTGACGTTATGTATTTTGTGACGTCATTTATTTTTGTGACGTTATGTATTTTGTGACGTCATTTATTTTTTTGACGTTATGTATTATGTGACGTCATTTATTTATGTGACGTTAGGTATTTTGTGACGTATTTAATTTTTGTGACGTCATTTATTATCGTGACGTTATGTATTTTGTGACGTCAATTATTTTTATGACGTTATGTATTTTGTGACGTCATTTATTTTTGTGACGTTATGTATTAATATTTGTGACGTCATTTATATTTGTGACGTTATGTATTTTGTGACCTCATTGATTTTTTGTGACGTTATGTATTTTGTAATGTTATTTATTTTTGTGACGTTATGTATTTTGTGACGTCATTTATTTCTGTGACGTTATGTATTTTGTGACGTCAATTATTTTTATGACGTTATGTATTTTGTAGCGTTATGTATTTTGTGACGTCATTTATTTGTGTGACGTAATGTATTTTGTGACGTCATTTATTTTTGTGGCGTTATGTATTTTGTGACGTCATTTATTTTTGTGACGTTAGGTATTTTGTGACGTCATTTATTTTTGTGCCGTTATGTATTTTGTGACGTCATTTATTTTTGTGACGTTGTGTATTTTGTGACGTAATTAATTTTTGTGACGTCATTTATTTTTGTGACGTTATGTATTTTGTGACGTCATTTATTTTTGTGACGTTATGTATTTTGTGACGTCATTTATTTTTGTGACGTTATGTATTTTGTGACTTCATTTATTTTTGTGACGTTATGTATTTTGTGACGTCATTTTTTGTGACGTTATGTATTTTGTGACGTCATTTTTTGTGACGTTTAGTATTTTGTGACGTCATTTATTATTTTGACGTCATTTATTTTTGTGACATGTGTTTTGTGACGTTATGTATTTTTTGACGTCATTTATTTTTGTGACGTTATGTATTTTGTGACGTCATTTATTTTTGTGACGTTATGTATTAATATTTGTGACGTCATTTATATTTGTGACGTTATGTATTTTGTGACCTCATTTATTTTTGTGACGTTATGTATTTTGTGACGTTATTTATTATTGTGACGTTATGTATTTTGTGACGTCATTTATTTTTGTGACGTCATTTATATTTATGACGTTATGTCTTTTGTGACGTCATTTATTTTTGTGACGTTATGTATTTTGTGACCTTATGTATTTTGTGGCGTCATTTATTTTTGTGACGTTATGTATTTTGTGACGTCATTTGTTTTTGTGACGTTTTGTATTTTTTGACGTCATTTATTTTTGTGACGTTATGTATATTGTGGCGTCATTTATTTTTGTGACGTTATGTATTTTGTGACCTCATTTATTTTTGTGACGTTATGTATTTTGTGACGTTATTTATTTTTGTGACGTTATGTATTTTGTGACGTCATTTATTTTTGTGACGTCATTTATTTTTGTGACGTTATGTATTTTGTGACGTCATTTATTTTTGTGACGTTATGTATTAATATTTGTGACGTCATTTATATTTGTGACGTTATGTATTTTGTGACCTCATTTATTTTTGTGACGTTATGTATTTTGTGACGTTATTTTTTTTTGTGACGTTATGTATTTTGTGACGTCATTTATTTTTGTGACGTCATTTATATATGTGACGTTATGTATTTTGTGACGTCATTTATTTTTGTGACGTTATGTATTTTGTGACGTCAATTATTTTTGTGACGTTATATATTTTGTAACGTCAATTATTTTTGTGACGTTATGTATTTTGTGACGTCATTTCTTTTTGTGACGTTAGGTATTTTGTGACGTCATTTATTTTTGTGCCGTTATGTATTTTGTGACGTCATTTATTTTTGTGACGTTATGTATTTTGTGACGTAATTAATTTTTGTGACGTCATTTATTTTTGTGACGTTATGTATTAATATTTGTGACGTCATTTATATTTGTGACGTTATGTATTTTGTGACCTCATTTATCTTTGTGACGTTATGTATTAATATTTGTGACGTCATTTATATTTGTGACGTTATGTATTTTGTGACCTCATTTATTTTTGTGACGTTATGTATTCTGTGACGTTTTTTTTGTGACGTTATGTATTTTGTGACGTCATTTATTTTTGTGACGTCATTTATATTTGTGACGTTATGTATTTTGTGACGTCATTTATTTTTGTGACGTTATTTATTTTTGTGACGTTATGTATTTTGTGACGTCATTTATTTTTGTGACGTCATTTATATTTATGACGTTATGTCTTTTGTGACATCATTTATTTTTGTGACGTTATGTATTTTGTGACGTTATGTATTTTGTGGCGTCATTTATTTTTGTGACGTTATGTATTTTGTGACGTCATTTATTATTGCTACGTCATTTATTTTTGTGACGTTATGTATTTTGTGACGTCATTTGTTTTTGTGACGTTTTGTATTTTTTGACGTCATTTATTTTTGTGACGTTATGTATATTGTGGCGTCATTTATTTTTGTGACGTTATGTATTTTGTGACCTCATTTATTTTTGTGACGTTATGTTTTTGTGACGTTATTTATTTTTGTGACGTCATGTATTTTGTGACGTCATTTATTTTTGTGACGTCATTTATTTTTGTGACGTTATGTATTTTGTGACGTCATTTATTTTTGTGACGTTATGTATTAATATTTGTGACGTCATTTATATTTGTGACGTTATGTATTTTGTGACCTCATTTATTTTTGTGACGTTATGTATTTTGTGACGTTTTTTTTGTGACGTTATGTATTTTGTGACGTCATTTATTTTTGTGACGTCATTTATATTTGTGACGTTATGTATTTTGTGACGTCATTTATTTTTGTGACGTTATGTATTTTGTGACGTCAATTATTTTTTTGATGTTATATATTTTGTAACGTCAATTATTTTTGTGACGTTATGTATTTTGTGACGTCATTTCTTTTTGTGACGTTAGGTATTTTGTGACGTCATTTATTTTTGTGCCGTTATGTATTTTGTGACGTCATTTATTTTTGTGACGTTATGTATTTTGTGACGTAATTAATTTTTGTGACGTCATTTATTTTTGGGACGTTATGTATTTTGTGACGTCATTTATTTTTGTGACGTTATGTATTTTGTGACGTCATTTATTTTTGTGACGTTATGTATTTTGTGACGTCATTTATTTTTGTGACGTTATGTATTTTGTGACGTCATTTTTTTTTGACGTTTAGTATTTTGTGACGTCATTTATTATTGTGACGTCATTTATTTTTGTCACGTTATGTATTTTGCGACCTCATTTATTTTTGTGGCGTTATGTATTTTGTGAAGTCATTTATTTTTGTGACGTTATGAATTTTGTGACGTCATTTATTATTTTGACGTCATTTTTTTGTGACGTTTAGTATTTTGTGACGTCATTTATTATTGTGACGTCATTTATTTTTGTGACGTTATGTATTTTGTGACGTCATTTTTTTGTGCCGTTATGTATTTTGTGACGTCATTAATTTTTGTGACGTTATGTATTTTGTGACGTCATTTATTTTTGTGAGGTTATGTATTTTGTGACGTCATTTATTTTTGTGACGTTATGTATTTTGTGACTTCATTTTTTTGTGACGTTTAGTATTTTGTGACGTCATTTATTATTGTGACGTCATTTATTTTGTGACGTTATGTATTTTGTGACGTCATTTATTTTTGTGACGATATGTGTTTTATGACGTTATGTATTTTTTGACGTCATTTATTTTTGTGACGTTATGTATTTTGTGACGTCATTTATTTTTGTGACGTTATGTATTTTGTGACGTCATTTATTTTTGTGACGTTATGTATTTTGTGACGTCATTTATTTTTGTGACGTTATGTTTTTTGTGACGTTATGTATTTTTGTGACGTCATTCATTTTTGTGACGTTATGTATTTTGTGACGTCATTTATTTGTGTGACGTAATGTATTTTGTGACGTCATTTATTTTTGTGGCGTTATGTATTTTGTGACGTCATTTATTTTTGTGACGTTATGAATTTTGTGACGTCATTTATTATTGTGACGTCATTTATTTTTGTGACGTTATGTATTTTGTGACGTCATTTATTTTTTTGACGTTATGTATTTTGTGACGTCATTTATTTTTGTGACGTTATGTATTTTGTGACGTCATTTATTTTTTTGACGTTATGTATTATGTGACGTCATTTATTTATGTGACGTTAGGTATTTTGTGACGTATTTAATTTTTGTGACGTCATTTATTATCGTGACGTTATGTATTTTGTGACGTCAATTATTTTTATGACGTTATGTATTTTGTGACGTCATTTATTTTTGTGACGTTATGTATTAATATTTGTGACGTCATTTATATTTGTGACGTTATGTATTTTGTGACCTCATTGATTTTTTGTGACGTTATGTATTTTGTAATGTTATTTATTTTTGTGACGTTATGTATTTTGTGACGTCATTTATTTCTGTGACGTTATGTATTTTGTGACGTCAATTATTTTTATGACGTTATGTATTTTGTAGCGTTATGTATTTTGTGACGTCATTTATTTGTGTGACGTAATGTATTTTGTGACGTCATTTATTTTTGTGGCGTTATGTATTTTGTGACGTCATTTATTTTTGTGACGTTATGAATTTTGTGACGTCATTTATTATTGTGACGTCATTTATTTTTGCGACGTTATGTATTTTGTGACGTCATTTATTTTTTTGACGTTATGTATTTTGTGACGTCATTTATTTTCGTGACGTTATGTATTTTGTGACGTCATTTATTTTTGTGACGTTATGTATTTTGTGACGTCATTTATTTCTGTGACGTTATGTATTTTGTGACGTCAATTATTTTTATGACGTTATGTATTTTGTGACGTCATTTATTTTTGTGACGTTATGTATTAATATTTGTGACGTCATTTATATTTGTGACGTTATGTATTTTGTGACCTCATTGATTTTTTGTGACGTTATGTATTTTGTAATGTTATTTATTTTTGTGACGTTATGTATTTTGTGACGTCATTTATTTTTGTGACGTCATTTATATTTGTGACGTTATGTATTTTGTGACGTCATTTATTTTTGTGACGTTAGGTATTTTGTGACGTCATTTATTTTTGTGCCGTTATGTATTTTGTGACGTCATTTATTTTTGTGACGTTGTGTATTTTGTGACGTAATTAATTTTTGTGACGTCATTTATTTTTGTGACGTTATGTATTTTGTGACGTCATTTATTTTTGTGACGTTATGTATTTTGTGACGTCATTTATTTTTGTGACGTTATGTATTTTGTGACTTCATTTATTTTTGTGACGTTATGTATTTTGTGACGTCATTTTTTGTGACGTTATGTATTTTGTGACGTCATTTTTTGTGACGTTTAGTATTTTGTGACGTCATTTATTATTTTGACGTCATTTATTTTTGTGACATGTGTTTTGTGACGTTATGTATTTTTTGACGTCATTTATTTTTGTGACGTTATGTATTTTGTGACGTCATTTATTTTTGTGACGTTATGTATTAATATTTGTGACGTCATTTATATTTGTGACGTTATGTATTTTGTGACCTCATTTATTTTTGTGACGTTATGTATTTTGTGACGTTATTTATTATTGTGACGTTATGTATTTTGTGACGTCATTTATTTTTGTGACGTCATTTATATTTATGACGTTATGTCTTTTGTGACGTCATTTATTTTTGTGACGTTATGTATTTTGTGACCTTATGTATTTTGTGGCGTCATTTATTTTTGTGACGTTATGTATTTTGTGACGTCATTTGTTTTTGTGACGTTTTGTATTTTTTGACGTCATTTATTTTTGTGACGTTATGTATATTGTGGCGTCATTTATTTTTGTGACGTTATGTATTTTGTGACCTCATTTATTTTTGTGACGTTATGTATTTTGTGACGTTATTTATTTTTGTGACGTTATGTATTTTGTGACGTCATTTATTTTTGTGACGTCATTTATTTTTGTGACGTTATGTATTTTGTGACGTCATTTATTTTTGTGACGTTATGTATTAATATTTGTGACGTCATTTATATTTGTGACGTTATGTATTTTGTGACCTCATTTATTTTTGTGACGTTATGTATTTTGTGACGTTATTTTTTTTTGTGACGTTATGTATTTTGTGACGTCATTTATTTTTGTGACGTCATTTATATATGTGACGTTATGTATTTTGTGACGTCATTTATTTTTGTGACGTTATGTATTTTGTGACGTCAATTATTTTTGTGACGTTATATATTTTGTAACGTCAATTATTTTTGTGACGTTATGTATTTTGTGACGTCATTTCTTTTTGTGACGTTAGGTATTTTGTGACGTCATTTATTTTTGTGCCGTTATGTATTTTGTGACGTCATTTATTTTTGTGACGTTATGTATTTTGTGACGTAATTAATTTTTGTGACGTCATTTATTTTTGTGACGTTATGTATTAATATTTGTGACGTCATTTATATTTGTGACGTTATGTATTTTGTGACCTCATTTATTTTTGTGACGTTATGTATTAATATTTGTGACGTCATTTATATTTGTGACGTTATGTATTTTGTGACCTCATTTATTTTTGTGACGTTATGTATTCTGTGACGTTTTTTTTGTGACGTTATGTATTTTGTGACGTCATTTATTTTTGTGACGTCATTTATATTTGTGACGTTATGTATTTTGTGACGTCATTTATTTTTGTGACGTTATTTATTTTTGTGACGTTATGTATTTTGTGACGTCATTTATTTTTGTGACGTCATTTATATTTATGACGTTATGTCTTTTGTGACATCATTTATTTTTGTGACGTTATGTATTTTGTGACGTTATGTATTTTGTGGCGTCATTTATTTTTGTGACGTTATGTATTTTGTGACGTCATTTATTATTGCTACGTCATTTATTTTTGTGACGTTATGTATTTTGTGACGTCATTTGTTTTTGTGACGTTTTGTATTTTTTGACGTCATTTATTTTTGTGACGTTATGTATATTGTGGCGTCATTTATTTTTGTGACGTTATGTATTTTGTGACCTCATTTATTTTTGTGACGTTATGTTTTTGTGACGTTATTTATTTTTGTGACGTCATGTATTTTGTGACGTCATTTATTTTTGTGACGTCATTTATTTTTGTGACGTTATGTATTTTGTGACGTCATTTATTTTTGTGACGTTATGTATTAATATTTGTGACGTCATTTATATTTGTGACGTTATGTATTTTGTGACCTCATTTATTTTTGTGACGTTATGTATTTTGTGACGTTTTTTTTGTGACGTTATGTATTTTGTGACGTCATTTATTTTTGTGACGTCATTTATATTTGTGACGTTATGTATTTTGTGACGTCATTTATTTTTGTGACGTTATGTATTTTGTGACGTCAATTATTTTTTTGATGTTATATATTTTGTAACGTCAATTATTTTTGTGACGTTATGTATTTTGTGACGTCATTTCTTTTTGTGACGTTAGGTATTTTGTGACGTCATTTATTTTTGTGCCGTTATGTATTTTGTGACGTCATTTATTTTTGTGACGTTATGTATTTTGTGACGTAATTAATTTTTGTGACGTCATTTATTTTTGGGACGTTATGTATTTTGTGACGTCATTTATTTTTGTGACGTTATGTATTTTGTGACGTCATTTATTTTTGTGACGTTATGTATTTTGTGACGTCATTTATTTTTGTGACGTTATGTATTTTGTGACGTCATTTTTTTTTGACGTTTAGTATTTTGTGACGTCATTTATTATTGTGACGTCATTTATTTTTGTCACGTTATGTATTTTGCGACCTCATTTATTTTTGTGGCGTTATGTATTTTGTGAAGTCATTTATTTTTGTGACGTTATGAATTTTGTGACGTCATTTATTATTTTGACGTCATTTTTTTGTGACGTTTAGTATTTTGTGACGTCATTTATTATTGTGACGTCATTTATTTTTGTGACGTTATGTATTTTGTGACGTCATTTTTTTGTGCCGTTATGTATTTTGTGACGTCATTAATTTTTGTGACGTTATGTATTTTGTGACGTCATTTATTTTTGTGAGGTTATGTATTTTGTGACGTCATTTATTTTTGTGACGTTATGTATTTTGTGACTTCATTTTTTTGTGACGTTTAGTATTTTGTGACGTCATTTATTATTGTGACGTCATTTATTTTGTGACGTTATGTATTTTGTGACGTCATTTATTTTTGTGACGATATGTGTTTTATGACGTTATGTATTTTTTGACGTCATTTATTTTTGTGACGTTATGTATTTTGTGACGTCATTTATTTTTGTGACGTTATGTATTTTGTGACGTCATTTATTTTTGTGACGTTATGTATTTTGTGACGTCATTTATTTTTGTGACGTTATGTTTTTTGTGACGTTATGTATTTTTGTGACGTCATTCATTTTTGTGACGTTATGTATTTTGTGACGTCATTTATTTGTGTGACGTAATGTATTTTGTGACGTCATTTATTTTTGTGGCGTTATGTATTTTGTGACGTCATTTATTTTTGTGACGTTATGAATTTTGTGACGTCATTTATTATTGTGACGTCATTTATTTTTGTGACGTTATGTATTTTGTGACGTCATTTATTTTTTTGACGTTATGTATTTTGTGACGTCATTTATTTTTGTGACGTTATGTATTTTGTGACGTCATTTATTTTTTTGACGTTATGTATTATGTGACGTCATTTATTTATGTGACGTTAGGTATTTTGTGACGTATTTAATTTTTGTGACGTCATTTATTATCGTGACGTTATGTATTTTGTGACGTCATTTATTTTTGTGACGTTATGTATTTTGTGACGTCATTAATTTCTGTGACGTTATGTATTTTGTGACGTCAATTATTTTTATGACGTTATGTATTTTGTAGCGTTATGTATTTTGTGGCGTCATTTATTTTTGTGACGTTATGTATTTTGTGACCTCATTTATTTTTGTGACGTTATGTATTTTGTGACGTTATTTATTTTTGTGACGTTATGTATTTTGTGACGTCATTTATATTTGTGACGTTATGTATTTTGTGACGTCATTTATTTTTGTGACGTTATGTATTAATATTTGTGACGTCATTTATATTTGTGACGTTATGTATTTTGTGACCTCATTGATTTTTTGTGACGTTATGTATTTTGTGACGTTATTTATTTTTGTGACGTTATGTATTTTGTGACGTCATTTATTTTTGTGACGTCATTTATATTTGTGACGTTATGTATTTTGTGACGTCATTTATTTTTGTGACGTTATGTATTTTGTGACGTCATTTTTTTTGACGTTTAGTATTTTGTGACGTCATTTATTATTGTGACGTCATTTATTTTTGTCACGTTATGTATTTTGTGACCTCATTTATTTTTGTGGCGTTATGTATTTTGTGACGTCATTTATTTTTGTGACGTTATGAATTTTGTGACGTCATTTATTATTTTGACGTCATTTATTTTTGTGACGTTATGTATTTTGTGACGTCATTTATTTTTGTGACGTCATTTATTTTTGTGACGTTATGTATTTTGTGACGTCATTTTTTTGTGACGTTTAGTATTTTGTGACGTCATTTATTATTGTGACGTCATTTATTTTTGTGACGTTATGTATTTTGTGACGTCATTTTTTTGTGCCGTTATGTATTTTGTGACGTCATTAATTTTTGTGACGTCATTTATTTTTGTGACGTTATGTATTTTGTGACGTCATTTATTTTTGTGACGTTATGTATTTTGTGACGTCATTTATTTTTGTGAGGTTATGTATTTTGTGACGTCATTTATTTTTGTGACGTTATGTATTTTGTGACTTCATTTTTTTGTGACGTTTAGTATTTTGTGACGTCATTTATTATTGTGAAGTCATTTATTTTGTGACGTTATGTATTTTGTGACGTCATTTATTTTTGTGACGATATGTGTTTTATGACGTTATGTATTTTTTGACGTCATTTATTTTTGTGACGTTATGTATTTTGTGACGTCATTTATTTTTGTGACGTTATGTATTTTGTGACGTCATTTATTTTTGTGACGTTATGTATTTTGTGACGTCATTTATTTTTGTGACGTTATGTTTTTTGTGACGTTATGTATTTTTGTGACGTCATTCATTTTTGTGACGTTATGTATTTTGTGACGTCATTTATTTGTGTGACGTAATGTATTTTGTGACGTCATTTATTTTTGTGGCGTTATGTATTTTGTGACGTCATTTATTTTTGTGACGTTATGAATTTTGTGACGTCATTTATTATTGTGACGTCATTTATTTTTGTGACGTTATGTATTTTGTGACGTCATTTATTTTTTTGACGTTATGTATTTTGTGACGTCATTTATTTTTGTGACGTTATGTATTTTGTGACGTCATTTATTTTTTTGACGTTATGTATTATGTGACGTCATTTATTTTTGTGACGTTAGGTATTTTGTGACGTATTTAATTTTTGTGACGTCATTTATTTTCGTGACGTTATGTATTTTGTGACGTCATTTATTTTTGTGACGTTATGTATTTTGTGACGTCATTTATTTCTGTGACGTTATGTATTTTGTGACGTCAATTATTTTTATGACGTTATGTATTTTGTAGCGTTATGTATTTTGTGACGTCATTTATTTGTGTGACGTAATGTATTTTGTGACGTCATTTATTTTTGTGGCGTTATGTATTTTGTGACGTCATTTATTTTTGTGACGTTATGAATTTTGTGACGTCATTTATTATTGTGACGTCATTTATTTTTGCGACGTTATGTATTTTGTGACGTCATTTATTTTTTTGACGTTATGTATTTTGTGACGTCATTTATTTTCGTGACGTTATGTATTTTGTGACGTCATTTATTTTTGTGACGTTATGTATTTTGTGACGTCATTTATTTCTGTGACGTTATGTATTTTGTGACGTCAATTATTTTTATGACGTTATGTATTTTGTGACGTCATTTATTTTTGTGACGTTATGTATTAATATTTGTGACGTCATTTATATTTGTGACGTTATGTATTTTGTGACCTCATTGATTTTTTGTGACGTTATGTATTTTGTAATGTTATTTATTTTTGTGACGTTATGTATTTTGTGACGTCATTTATTTTTGTGACGTCATTTATATTTGTGACGTTATGTATTTTGTGACGTCATTTATTTTTGTGACGTTAGGTATTTTGTGACGTCATTTATTTTTGTGCCGTTATGTATTTTGTGACGTCATTTATTTTTGTGACGTTGTGTATTTTGTGACGTAATTAATTTTTGTGACGTCATTTATTTTTGTGACGTTATGTATTTTGTGACGTCATTTATTTTTGTGACGTTATGTATTTTGTGACGTCATTTATTTTTGTGACGTTATGTATTTTGTGACTTCATTTATTTTTGTGACGTTATGTATTTTGTGACGTCATTTTTTGTGACGTTATGTATTTTGTGACGTCATTTTTTGTGACGTTTAGTATTTTGTGACGTCATTTATTATTTTGACGTCATTTATTTTTGTGACATGTGTTTTGTGACGTTATGTATTTTTTGACGTCATTTATTTTTGTGACGTTATGTATTTTGTGACGTCATTTATTTTTGTGACGTTATGTATTAATATTTGTGACGTCATTTATATTTGTGACGTTATGTATTTTGTGACCTCATTTATTTTTGTGACGTTATGTATTTTGTGACGTTATTTATTATTGTGACGTTATGTATTTTGTGACGTCATTTATTTTTGTGACGTCATTTATATTTATGACGTTATGTCTTTTGTGACGTCATTTATTTTTGTGACGTTATGTATTTTGTGACCTTATGTATTTTGTGGCGTCATTTATTTTTGTGACGTTATGTATTTTGTGACGTCATTTGTTTTTGTGACGTTTTGTATTTTTTGACGTCATTTATTTTTGTGACGTTATGTATATTGTGGCGTCATTTATTTTTGTGACGTTATGTATTTTGTGACCTCATTTATTTTTGTGACGTTATGTATTTTGTGACGTTATTTATTTTTGTGACGTTATGTATTTTGTGACGTCATTTATTTTTGTGACGTCATTTATTTTTGTGACGTTATGTATTTTGTGACGTCATTTATTTTTGTGACGTTATGTATTAATATTTGTGACGTCATTTATATTTGTGACGTTATGTATTTTGTGACCTCATTTATTTTTGTGACGTTATGTATTTTGTGACGTTATTTTTTTTTGTGACGTTATGTATTTTGTGACGTCATTTATTTTTGTGACGTCATTTATATATGTGACGTTATGTATTTTGTGACGTCATTTATTTTTGTGACGTTATGTATTTGTGACGTCAATTATTTTTGTGACGTTATATATTTTGTAACGTCAATTATTTTTGTGACGTTATGTATTTTGTGACGTCATTTCTTTTTGTGACGTTAGGTATTTTGTGACGTCATTTATTTTTGTGCCGTTATGTATTTTGTGACGTCATTTATTTTTGTGACGTTATGTATTTTGTGACGTAATTAATTTTTGTGACGTCATTTATTTGTTATGTATTTTGTGACGTCATTTATTTTTGTGACGTTATGTATTTTGTGACGTCATTTTTTTTGTGACGTTATGTATTTTGTGACGTCATTTATTTTTGTGACGTTATGTATTTTGTGACGTCATTGTGTTTTGTGACGTTTAGTATTTTGTGACGTCATTTATATTGTGACGTCATTTATTTTTGTGACGTTATGTATTTTGTGACCTCATTTATTTTGTTGCGTTATGTATTTTGTGACGTCCTATTTTTTTTGTGACGTTATGAATTTTGTGACGTCATTTATTAATGTGACGTCATTTATTTTTGTGACGTTATGTATTTTGTGACGTCATTTTTTATGTGACGTTTAGTATTTTGTGACGTCATTTATTATTGTGACGTCATTTATTTTTGTGACGTTATTTATTTTGTCACGTCATTTTTTGT